>CM014734.1:75813132-76398132 GCA_004329165.1 Spatholobus suberectus
TTGAGGCTTTCTTTCTGGAATTACTCACCCCCTAAATAGTAATTAGGGGTGAAAATAGGTTAGGACGCTTGTCAGGGCGTATGGCTTAGCCTACATAGGGGTTGGCCTAACCTGACTCGTTATTAAAAAGACTAGGCTTAGACTTTTTAAAAAACCTATTTAGGTAAAAAAAAACCATGCCTTAAGTCTTAAAAAAACCTATTAGGCCTAATAGGCTGACCTATTTTATATACATATAATAAAATATTATTATATATTATATATTATGTTATATTATATGTACATAATTATATATAATACATATATTACATATAATAATATAAAAGAATATGTAATTACTACTAGACTTTTTTAGGTCAATGGACTTACTTAGGCCAATAGGCTTATCAGCCTTTAAATAAATTTTATAAGAAAACAGTTTTTTAAACAAGCTTATAAGCTAGGCCAAGTCTTTATGCAGGCCAAGCCCAGACCTTTAAAAAAGGGCAAAAGGCTTATGATAAATAAATAGATCAGGCTTAGGCTTTATTTTTTAAATGAATGACAGGCTTAGACCTACCAAAGCCTGGCCTAGCCTAACTATTTCTACCCTAGTAATGAAAAAAAAATAAAAATGAAACGATGAAAATGAACTGCCTATCACGTATTCATTATCACGTATCACACAGTATTCACTCGGAAGTTAATGAAATAATGAAAAAAAAATTATTATTATTGATGGAGAAAAAAAAAAGATAGGGAATGAAAATAAAAATAAGGATTTAAGGAATAATGATGATGGAGGTGCAACAATAGGATCAAAGAATGATGAAGATGAAGTGTAAAATTAGGGTTGAAGAATAAGAGATGAGGAGTACAAAATTAAGATTTAAAGAATAATGAAGATGGAGATAGTAAAAATAGATTATATATTTTATATAAAAAGCTATTTTAATAATAAAAATTATATAAAAAAAAAGAGAGATATACTTATTAATTAGAAAAGTATAATTATCAAAATCATATGGTCCCTTAAGTTGTCTTCTGTCCTGCCCACCCACAAGGCCTGAATGTGGAGTGTCAACACACCCACTCTCTTGGCAGCAAAACGGGACGGCCCAAGAGGTCCCCCCCCTCGCAACAATTTGTCAGTGATACACGTCCAACAGCTCTAATGTCAACTTCTCCTTCTGCTTCCAATTGTAGCTTCTTCAATTTTAAATTTAACTCTCACGCTAGGATAATTAACCACCCAAACAACCTTCCCACCACCAAAACAAAATTCATTCCAATAGAGAAATGAATTCATAAACCCAACACACCAGTATCACGTACGACCCAACATTGCACAAATCTTCCGTTTGCGAAAAGAAATATCGCACACAATCTCAACATTTTACAGACAAACCCACACAGTAAGTTTCATGCGGACCACAAACAAATTTAGAAATTAATGCATGCTGACACATATTACAAGCAGCGAAACAGGGGCTAAATCGACCAAGCTAAACCAATTAATTCACACCTCAAGCAATTAAAACAAACAAAAAAATAAATAAATTAGGTTACCAATGATTCAAATCGACTTCTCCCCCACCCCACCTAAAATGAGAGACGAATTTAGGCCCCTCAATGCCCAATTTCATTTAATGTAACCTATTATAAATTGATGCGACCCTTATACTTGTGCGTCAGTCGATAGGCCTTCACATTTTATATACTCTCATAAAAATGGGTGCTGTAGAAGGAGAATTCAGTGTGAGTGTGAGCAAGGTGGAGGTGGTGGCAGCTGAGGTGCCAATGCAAGAGCACTGGCTGCCACTAACTAACCTTGATCTACTTGTTCCCCCAGTCGACGTCAGTGTCTTTTTTTGCTGCAAAAAACCTTTGCCAATGTCCATCACAAACCCCACCACTGCAGGGGACACATTGAGCTATAGATCCATGGTGGGGTCCCTCAAAAATGCTTTGGCTCAGGCTCTGGTGTCCTATTACCCCTTTGCTGGTGAAGTGGTGGCCAACTCCATGGGTGAGCCTGAGCTGTTTTGCAGTAACCGTGGGGTAGATTTTGTGGAAGCTGTGGCTGACGTTGAGCTGCAGTGCCTCAACTTGGACAACCCAGATGACACCATTGACGGGAAGCTTGTGCCAAGGAAGAAGCACGGCGTGCTTGCTGTTCAGGTGCTACAAAATAAACTACTTCATAAACATGCACGTACATCTAGTAGTATATATTAATTAGTAATTACACATGCATGCATAATTGAAAAACTTTCGTGGATGATTGAAGATTTTTTGGTAGTATTATGACAGAAAGATAGGTACGTTATTCATAATTATGTCTTACGAATAAAGTGGGCCATAGTAATTAATCAGGGTTATCAAAAAAGAAAAAAAGTAATTAATCCGGGAAATCCGCATGGATACGAAATTCAATTTGATCAGTTCTTAAGGTCTTTTGTGTCACATACTGCCTACGTCCTTAAGTATACGATTTTTTAATTCGTTTACACCTATTAAAAAACTTTATTTATTTATTTATTTAATGATATTAAATTTATTAACAATTTGTATTTTTTTTCCAAAATTACCTTTAAAATTATTAAAATTTATCATCTCACTCTTTTCACATAAGTACTTTTTACTTAATTAATTAATAGTTAATGTGCACTAATCATTTTGTCCAATCTTCACAAGCGAAAGAATGAGTTTATCTTATTAATTTTTAACATTATTGTTTATTGACTACAAAAGTTGTAAAATAATTATGAGTATTTTAGTCAAAAATAATTAATGTAAGAGACAATTCAAAAGAGATTTTATAAAAGGAGACAAACAAATTTCAAAAAGAGTCTTAATTATATATAAAGACAAAGGTAGTAAGATTTAAGAACACTCGCTAATTTTATTCTAATGGTAAAACCACTGAGTTATTAACTTGTTTTTAGTGAATTCCATTTTATCTCTTCACTCACAAAACTCCTATTTTGACTTAAAAAATCATTTTTCAACTTTTAAGCAACCTTGGTGGTAGTTGCTTATATAAACAACTTTTATAAGAACTCATTTTCTTCAATGGTATTATCAAGTTACTTAACTTTAAGAATCAACATAAGTAACTCCATTGGAGGTGCTCTAAGAGAGAAGAAAAAGAATAAAGAGAAATATATATATATATTGGTCACATGTTATTGGTACAAAATATTACCACTTTTGCTGATGATTAATTTCTGTCGGAGAACTTGACTAATCACCTTTAGTAGGGTCTTTTCTTCTAACTATATTTTTTTCATCCACAAAGTTCGAACTCGAGATCTTTCTTAAGAGAATTCGAACCCATTTCACTCAAACCAACATGTTTGTTGTATGATTAATAATATGATATGATAAGGAAAAAAATAAAAAATCTTAATAAAATGTTTAATATATAAAAGCTAGAAATTTATATATCATCACTCTAATAATTAAGGATAATTGGATGCACGCTCTGGATTTCACTTTCAAGAGGGAAATATGAAGAAAAAAAACAAAATAATAAAGCAATAAGAACAATATAAATAAAAAAAAGAAGTAAAATAAAAAATGTAACGTTTAAATGAATAAAATTAAAAAAAATAGAAGTAATTTTTTCTATTTATTTAAATAAGTGAAAAAAGAATAAAAAATACTTTAAAAATTAATTTAAATTAAAAAATGTATTTTTATCATATTATTTTGTAATATAAATTTATTTTTTATGTTACAAAAATATAATTTAATTTTATAAACATTTAAAATCAAAATAAAAAATTAATAACTTCTACTCTCTTCCCATTTCAAGAGTGATGTGATATGGAATATATATATATATATATATATATTATATATATATATATATATATATATATATATATATATATTGTTGTTGTTGTTGTTGTGATAAGAAACAAAAATTAGTTTGTTTTACCACAAATGTCAACAACACTTATTCTTTTAAATATGCTTTTATTATTAATTGAATTTTATTAAAATTTACAAAATTGTGTAAGGCTTCATTTTCTATTTAATGAATCCTATTCACAATTTCTTGATTCTCTATGAATTTTAACTAATATAGAAAGTGTGTAGAAAGAGTATTGCTAGCACTCATCAGTTTTTATTGTCAAAAATAAAAATATTTATTATATTAAATACATGTCATTTAATGTTTATTTTTTAAGTAATTTAAACACACACACACACAATTTATTTGTTTTATCTTATTCGTTTACTTTTAAAAAATATTTATTTGTTTATTTATAAATTTAAGACAACACTAATTATTATGTTTTCTATTATATTCTTATTTTTACTTAATTCTCAAATATTTTCTACACTTATTATAGATAAATAAGAGAGAAACAATAGTGAGAGTTAATCATATTAGAAAATAAAAAAAAAATCTTTTAATATAGACGAAGGCACTAATCATATATTTTTTTAATTCATGTATTAATCATCGTTCAAATTAAACACAAAAAGAAAAGATAGCAAGTACGACGTTAACGATTAGTCAATGGTTATTAAATTGTGGTTTAATTAGTGTAGCTAATGTGCACTTTTGCAGGCAACTCGGCTCAAGTGTGGGGGTTTAGTAGTGGCGTGCACTTTCGACCATCGCATAGCTGACGCCTACTCTGCGAACATGTTCTTTGTATCATGGGCCGAGCTGGCCCGGCCCAATAGGCCCATAATCCCAGCCCAGCCCTGCTTTCGACGCTCCCTTCTCAACCCGCGACGTCCACCTTCCATCCACCATTCACTTCACGACATGTACGTCCCCATCTCCGAACTACCTCCACCGTCGGATCCTAAACCCGGGTTCGAATCTGAACCACTCGTCAGCCGCCTATACTGCGTGACAAGCGAACACCTGAACCGCATGCAGGCACTGGCTAGCTCAGACGGTGTGAAGCGCACGAGGTTCGAGTCTTTCTCCGCATTCTTGTGGAAGATGGTTGCTGCTGCTGCTGCTGCTAGTGTTAACGGTGAGAGAAACCTTGTTGCCAAGATGGGCGTTGTGGTTGACGGAAGGAAGAGGTTATGCAACGATGACAAGAGCAAAGAAGCAGTGATGGGTTCGTATTTTGGGAACGTGCTTTCCATTCCCTATGGTGGGAAACCGGTGGAGGAGCTTGTGGAAAAGCCGTTGTGTTGGGTGGCGGAGAAAGTTCACGAGTTTTTGGAGGTGGGTGTGAGGGAGGAGCATTTTTTGGGGCTTGTTGATTGGGTGGAGGCACACCGACCCGTCCCTGGGGTGTCTAGGATTTACTGTGGGCATGGCAGGGAAGAGGGACCCAGTTTTGTGGTTTCTTCGGGGCAGAGGTTTCCAGAGTCAAAGGTGGACTTTGGGTGGGGACGGCCTCTGTTTGCGTCGTACCATTTTCCTTGGGGTGGAGATGCTGGCTATGTCATGCCAATGCCTATCTCTTCTCCTGCTGGGAATGGTGACTGGCTAGTCTATATGCACCTCCACAAAGGTCATCTGAATTTCATGGAGGCTCAGGCTCCTCAAATTTTTAGGCCTTTCTCTTGGGATTACCTCCTCAATCGTCATTGACTTTGCTTCTTTATCTTGCTCTTCATCGGTTGGTTAATTGCGCAGCTTGTTGATTTGTTACAGGGGAAAATCATTCATTTCTAGTCGGAATTCTATCCATACTATGAAATGATGTGAAATAAGCTTTTATTCGTGTATTCCTAGCCACTCCATGTGTCTTCCAGTCGGAAACACAAAAATGATGAGAAAAATGGGAAGTGACAATACAGAAACACACGAATAAGGGTTAAAATGAGTTAAGACAATCACTTAAACTTTAGGTTTGGTTTGTGAAAAAAATAGGTGCTCAAGTTTGACTCATTTATTTAAACGAACTTAACTAAAAGTTTGAGCTTGACTTATTTATAAAAAATAAAGTTTGGGCTTAACTTGTTTAATTCATTTATAATTTAATTATTTCTATTTTTATGAATTTTCTTAACCTATTTTTTAACTTTATCAATTTAGTATTTAATAGATATTTTAATACTAGATGATAATCTACATATAAAAATATGTGCTTAACATGCGGTATGCAGAATTCAATTTCAAACATTCTAGACTATTATATTTTTATAATCTATTAAATAAAAAATTTTATAACTTCTTAACTACTACAAAAAAAAACTTTAAAATTAATTTTAAGACTCTCCACCAACTTCTACATATTTCCATAATGAATATATAAAAAACAAAAACTAATAACATTTTCATCATCAATTTAAATAAACGAGCTATTCACGAGTCGTTAATGTCGATCTTGTAAAACTTGGATTTGACTCATTTAAATAACTAAGCTCAATCTCAAGCTTGAGTTTGTTTATTTAATTAAACAAATGAGCTTGATCGAGTATTTAACAAGTCGAGTTCGAATAATTCATGAATAACTCAGCTCATTTACACCCTTACACACGAACACCAATTTCACAACACATAAACCATCGGCCTTTTCAGGAATGGTGAATGGAAAATGCAACTAGCACTACTGCAGAAAACACTTTTTAAAGCATGAATTTAACTCAGTTCAAAATGAACTAATTTACAATAAGAACGTGGTGGAATTTTTGAAATTTGATCAAACTTTTTTAACTCGGTTTTAGGTTCAACCGGTTTAAAAACAATATTTTGAATTTAAAATAGACAATATGGGCCACTTTTTAGATCAGTTCCAGTTGAACCAATTTAAAAAGAGGCCTTTTAAATGGTTCTAGTTGAACCAATTTAAAAAGTCAAAAAGTCGACTTTTTAAATCGGTTCAGCTGTGAACCGATTTAAAAAGTCCAATTTTTAAATCAGTTCTTGGTTGAACCAATTAAAAAGTGGCTTCTTATACATTTTTATGCGCACGCACGCCTTCATTTCTGTCTATCCAAACATCTTTTACTTGAAATCCTCCTTCCTCTCCCATATCCCTTGGCCATTTTGAAGCACCTCCACTGTTTTCTACCCCATTCGAAGCTCCTTGCGCAAAGAACCTCCACTATTCAAAGCTCGTCCTTCCTCATCCATATCCCCTGCCTTGTTTGTAGCTTTCAAACTCTCTCCAAGCTTGTAACTCGTACAAGAAGGTTGCCATTGCCATTGTTGGAGCTCGCGCACTCGTGGAAGCGGAAGCGAAGCTAACTTCGTGTATTCTGTGAGCAGCTCGAAGCACACTCGTGGGTTAGTGGTTTTTGATTTGGTTCATTATGGGTTGTTTGAAGCTTGTCCTTCCTCATTCATATCTCTTGCATTGTTTGTAGCTTCAAACTCTTTTCAAGCTCAGTAACTCGCGCAAGAAGGCTGTCATTGCCGTTGCTAGGAGCTCGCGCACTAGTGGAAGGGGGAGCTAACTTTGTGTACTCTGGGAGCAACTCGAAGCACACTCATGGGTTAGTGATTTTTGATTTGGTTCATTATGATTTGTTTTGGATTGTATCTATCGTGATTTTTTTTGACATAACAATGTGATTCTGCCTTTAGGAAAGTATGGACATGGTTATTAATTTTTATGTTAATTTAAAATTACACTTTTTAAATCTATTGTAACTACAATCGATTTAAAAAGTAATACTTTTTAAATCGGTTCAACTTACGATTTAAAATGATAATACTTTTTATATTGTCTGTATCTAAATCAGTTGTAAAACTGATTTAAAAAACCTTTTTTAACTAATTTAAAAAGTGTTTACTACAGTAGTGTAGGTGTAAAAATGTCATTGAGAAACAAAAATATAACTGGAGAACCAGATTTCAGTAATCTAAAGGGAGCAAACTCCCCCTCACAACTTCAACACCAAGCAGTAATTGCACACAAAAGTACGACTTTATACAGCAAGAACAAATAAACCTAAGGATATGGTTTGTGCCTTTCTGGTGTCCACCTACGAATTAATTATGAATCTAAGTTTAAAAGGCCACTATATGATGACACAATAACAAAATAAGTTTAAAAAAGCCACTTATGTTATGGTGTTGTGTGGAACAAATAATTATTCATTAGTTTACTAAATAGCAAATTTTACGATTTTTTTTTTGACAGCAGCAAATTTTACGACTTTTATTATGTGTTTCATATTTAGTTTTAGTTTGTTTTATAACTACTTTTAAAATAAAAATATAAAGGGTACTTTTATGTCGCACTCCCTCATTAATTTTTCAACAAATCATCAAACACAACTTAGGAATAGGTACGCGCCAGTAATTTAACATGTGCAACAAGGAATATTAATTTGTTTGTTAGTGGGAAAATCAATTTTAAAAACAATATTGAATTTGTTATCTGCTTTGTGAATTTATAATATGATACAGTTTTTTACCATAATAAATTTTTTTAATGAGTCGTAAATTATATATAAACAAATATTAGTAAGCAAGCTAGTGCTATACATTAAATTATAAAATACATGGCTCAACTTTATTAAGTAGTCTCTTCCAAATTAGCATTTGGTACTAGAACTGAAGTCATACTTCTAATTTATTATTTTTATTTGTCCACCTTTTCTAATTAACGTCGATACTGTCATTAATTCGTTATATTTAATTTTGTTCAAATCAAATTCTTTAAAATTGAGAAGAATTAAAATTGAATTTGTAAACCTATTAGACCTGTCCTAATTTTGACTGGAAAACTTATTTTGACTGAGTTTAAGTTTGAGTATGCATGTTTGAGTTATTTGTTATTTTTATGTTCAATTATTATATTTTATTAATAGTTATAAATATATCTTACGTTATTTTCATTTTACATTTTATTTTTTAAGATTGTTGAACAAATATAAAAATAACAAAATAAAATGCCTAATGAAGAGAGAATTAAACAGTCACTTTCAAGCTCTAAATTATTAAGATAGGATTTGTTAATGAGTTTAATAACTATGTACTGTTAGTGTAATAATATTTATACTATCAACTAATCAAAAATCACTATTAGTATGACTTTTAAAATAATTATTATAAAGGTCAACAAACTTATCATATATAGTAATTTGTGATTAAATAATAGTGTAAAATTATTTTACACTGGTAGTGCATGATTTATTTTCTCTTTGTTGATAAGCATACATTAATTAACATTTCAACATAAAGAATAAAATGATCTTTATTAGTTCATTCCCTTTTTATTTTCTAACAAAACAAATAAAAGAAAATCTCAAGCGTTATGGTTGCTTTTATTATTATAAATTTTAACAAAAATTAAAATGTTATTATAGTATATTGTGAGTTTAAACTAATAATATAATACATTATATATACCAATAAACAATTTCATTAGTATAGAATATAGATAAATATTATCAATATATATTATTAATATATATCAAATGCTATTACTAATTTATATTATTAGTATAGTCCCTAAGTATCTCTAATAACACTTTAATTTTTATTGCACAATGTGAATACCCAATTTTGTCCACCCTTTTATCTTATTTTCTTTTATTATTTTGTCCCTTTTTATTTTTATTTTTTTTAGATATTCAAAATCAGATTTTACATTTGGTCAATTTAATTCACTTTTGTTATTCATATTGGGTTGGCACAAGCCCAAAGAGTTGAGTTTTTGTTTGTTTTTTGAAACAATAAGAACAAGATACAAAAAAAAAAAAAAAAGAAACGATCACAAATCATAGAGCTCTCTACTATTCTAACACTTTGTTTGGATAGGAAATGAAATTGAGAGGAAAGAATTAAAGGGGAAAGAAATAGAAAGGATATCAATTGAAGTGATTTTTGGGTGAAATTTTACATTTTTTGGATTGATGGAATTAGGAAGGAATGAAATAAAGTGATTTTTATGTCTCAAAGTGTTACTATGGAAGGGGTCATTTAATTAATTATATTTGTGTCTATGTGCAGTAACGGATCGATCTAGGAATTTTAAGTTGTGGGGACAATACTCATATACATTATTTTTGTAGGGGTACTTATATTATGGATTAGCTTTTTATATTGCATTTCAAATTGTGGGGGCAATTTGTAGTTACACATATATATTATATCAAGAAAAAATTAAAAATTTGTGGGAGCAGTTGCCCCCAATGTCTAACAAATGGATCCTTCACTGTCTGTTTAATGGCAAAACCGCGATGGAAATGCTACTATGTTGATACAATTTCAGGACAACGGTGTTAACAACTACATGGTGGTGACGATGGCGAATGGAGGATTCTAGTAGTGGCCACCTGCAAGAACTCTAACACTTAAATCAGTAGATGGAAGAGGAGAGTGAAAAGTGAGGGTTAAGTAAGTACCTAGTCATTGAGGTTGGTTTAAATAATGGGTAATTGGCGGGAAAAACAGTTAGTTAGTTGGAGTTGCATGTGGCTAACGTGGTCATGTGGCAATCTGTTATAGTCGCACGTGTTGCATTGTCTAGTCTAGGGATGAGCATGTCGGTGTGCTGGCAATATGTTAGGTTGGAAACGACTTGAGACTTGGCCTAGATTAAGTCCTATGAAGTTTGCTCTTTCTGATATTCATATGTTGGTATGGGCCAAGTTGGTATTTAGCCCAAAACACTGTTGTTTAATGTTATAGAATAATGTAGCTAATAGGTGAATCCAAGACATATTTATTATGGGTAACCAAATTATAAGATTAATCAAAGATTAAAAGAATGACTACATAATAATCTTATGGAAGAAGTCTTTATTAATCGTTTCTCATTTACAAATATGTTTGAAATAGCCTATCATATTTAACTATCCCAAAAATTTGGAAAAAAAAAAAAACTTTCCCAAACTATAAGGGCCTATTTGGTAGTCAAGAAAGAATAGGATAGAATATGAAAGCAAGATAAGAACAGGATAAAATAAAAATAAAATAAGTTATAATCTTATCTAATGTTTGGTACACACTAGATAGCATACTGAATAATGATAAGATAAAATACAAATTATTTTCAAAAAACAAAATTACTGTTTCGTTAAAATTATATATAATTTTCTAAAAGTAATTTTTAATTTATTTTTTTATTTTTACAAAAAGATATAATTTTAACTAAAGTATACAATATTTTTTTTTTTATGTAGTTACTTTCTTAAAATTAAAAAAAAAATCATATAAGAATTTTCAAATTATAATTATTATTCAAATAATTGTCTTTAAAAAATATTTGAATAGTAATTATTAATTTAATTTTTAATATTTTAATTAATAATATACTTTAAATTTACATGTCAAAATTATTATATATATATATATGTGTGTGTGTGTGATAAATATATATAATAAATATAATATATAGTAATATATTACTTTATATAATATATAGCATCATATATTATATATAAATCTTATATATATTTTTCATAATAATATTATATTTGTTATATAGATAGATAGAGAAAGAGAGAGAGAGAGAGCGAGAGATTGGGGGGGGGGGGGGGGGGCGCGGGCGGGCGCTTATCCCATCCTGTTATTGACGCAAGTAGGATAAGGGATAAAACACTACAAAAAAAGTTGCAATTTATGGCAGTCAAAAAACCAATTTCCAGCAGTTAAAAACTGCCACAAATTTCTTTTCCATCGTTAAATAAAACCGCCAGTTCCACGTATGCCAAAAACAACTTGTGGTGTATATTAGATGACCGCTGGTATTTTGGCCAGAAAATAATAAACAGCTATAAAAACCGCCAAAATTTGCACCCACAAATTATTTAAATTTGCTTTTATTGGCAGTTAAAAATTGCCCTCATTTGTATGCACACATTTGTTAAATTCGCATTCATTGGCGATTTTTAACTACTAGAAAACAATAAAATCATACAAACATTTTTAGCCATCAGGAAAGTGCATCCACATAACAAATAGCATATTTCATCTACATTATAAAGAATAATGTATATGGAATAGAAAAAATAAAATAAAAAACTCAATTTAAATAAACCTTGCTAGCAAGTTCCAATTCATGAACAATGCAATAATGTACAAGCAAAATGCCCATTTCTGTGAATGGTTAAGTATAACCACCTCAACAAACTACTGTATAAAACAAAACAGTACTCTATCTAGCCAGAAAAGATGAAGAACCAAAAACACAAATGTATCCTCTAGATTACTTATTACTGATACACTACCTGTGTACCTCCTAAAACATATCTATCTGAAGGAAAATCAAGCTTGATGATGCGCTAAAGTGTAGGAGACATTGTAGAAGCCTTCAATCATCTTCTTGCCATAACTTGCACAATAGATCCTGTAAAGTAAAATGAGAAATCCCGTGAATCATTATTGGACCAATTTTCTACTCAAAAGAATTTGCATATAGGGAACTAAAGCCATGGGTTTGAACTCTGATGCATATACATGTAGAATATTACCTTAATAGTCAGAAAAAACACCAAGCAAGCTCTTGTAGTTGAATTTATTTACAAACATAACAATTTTTCCTACATGCAACTTTAATTTTAAGCTCTTAGCTCTTAAATTCATAGCTGTTAGACCCTTATAAATAAAGCTTCAATCGCAGCCAGAGTGCACAATTAAAATAATCAGCTTATCAAACAACCATTGAAAATATGGACTAGATCATTAATTAATTTGTTGACCATTCACTAGCAGAAAGGTTTATTGTGATATCACCTAGACTCAAGTAATTATTTATAAAAACAACACTTACTATGAATAAGCAAAGTTGAATAATATCTTCTTTAAGAAGCCACCAGAAGAAATCTTTTGTGTCAAACCTGTTGCAGATATTAATAATTGAATTAGGAATGGGAACCACAAAATATCTAAAGAAGCAAAAAAGAAAATTACTTCCTATAGGTCATGACTGAAATTAACATCAAAAAAATAAATTTTGATGGAGCTAAATCTTCCCTCGTGACATTATTACCACTAAATAGTCAGTGACATTAATTACAAAATGTTTCAAGTTTTTCTTTTTCTTTCTTTAGCCTTGTTCAGCAAACAATAGATAAATTTACACATCAGCATATGGACTAACCTTTTATAATTTATTTATAAAAATAGAAAATGTTTTAATAAGCTATATAACCCAACCATTTTTATCTAAGTTGTTGTATCCAACTTGCATGCAATTCAAACAATCAACCTTTGGCAATTTCAACACACTATGCAATGGCATAAATTGCACTGCCACCAGCCACCTCTATCTTAGTAGTTGCATAAAATCCTTTAATTTCATCTGTGTATAATGTAAGAGGACCTTATAAGAAGCTTAGAGACAAAAGCGTGAGATGAACTGATTATGTAATTATATAGTCAAGAATATACTCAAGTACAATAATTTTGTCAGTTTATAAATATTTGTCTATTTGATTGTATAATTAAAATTAAGCCCTTAAACTCTTGATCATGTATATATATGTACCTAAGGAAGCAGTCATCATAGATGACTCTAGCGTTGCTGGCAGCAGAGCAGTTGCAGATTTAAGGTGGAAGAGGTGTTAAAGCAAGCAAGACAATCATTCTTGGAGAAAGAGTTTCTACATCGAAACATAGCATGTCAGGCTTCACTTCAGCAATCAATCAATCAAAATTTTCTTCAAAAGAAACAAAGAAATCAACCTAGAATCACCTTAACCACAATATTAGACTTCGCTTCAGCAAGCGAGTACCGCAAATTCTGCAATTGAGCAGGTTCCTGGTTAAAGGCAAGTTCAAATAATCTTGTTAAACAAAAGTTATATCTAGTGCTCAACACTTTATAATTAATTTGATTGTTGTATATAAAAAGCTTACTGGTCTTTTGAAGCAACTAATGAAACCAAATAGGACTATTTTTTCTTCATGTAAGTCTATTTTGGTTGTAATTTCAGGTGTATCTTGTCCACACTGTTCTCTATATCTTTATTAGGCTTATGCTTCTTAGAAGGCTCATCCATGGAAGAATCCTACAACCATATAGGAAACCAAATATTATACATGACCATTATCTCATTACACATAACTTACATGACCATTATCACATGACTTACACTTTGAAGTTGTGTAACACCAAAATGGTGGTGAGTGATCTTTCAGTGCGAATGGAAAAAAGAAGAATTCATAGATGGGAATCAGGATGGATAAGAAAAGAAGGGAGATAACAGGAATGGATGGTACATATACAGAAAAAGAACCCAGTTTCAGGTTCAGGTATATTTTTTGTGATCATTCTCTATATGGTTGTAGCTCCAAGCATGCAACAGTGATAGTAGGCCCAGAGTCCTTGGCGATATCTACTATGTCATACATGAAGAAAAGAATCTCAACACGCCAATGTGCTAGACATTGTATAGTTATATGTCTTTTCTCTTACAGAACATCATTAGGGTTTGTAGCATTACTATGCAAGCTGTTAAGCATAGATATTGAGCATGTAGACAAAGAGTCATCTTATTTGGTTGGTGTGTGCAATCTTCTCTAATGTAGCATCTTCATAAACCTCATAAAGTTCTTCATGAGACTCTGGTAGTGGTAGCTTTCAGTTTCTAAAAACCTGCAGTGAACAAGACTTGGTTGGTTTGGTGCTTATTGTATATAGTTTGATTTTGCTTAAAATCAATGAGGGAATGGGAAGCCAAATAAAGCTTACAATTACAAACTTGAACAATCCTTGAAATAGGGCTTTCACTAGGAGTTTTGATTTGGTAAAAGGGCTTGCCAAGAGCAAAGGTGACAAAGCCGATGGAGGAAGCTATGGTTATTATTAAAAAGCCCTGGTGCCAATCCTTTTGGGTGCTAATCCATGATTTGTGTATTGAAGTCAATCCGGTGCTAAATCACAGAAATACCAACACTGCATGTAGAGTGATATGTACGCTTACATCAATAAGCATTGCATGTAAAGCATCAAAATGTACAAGACAATATGAATATGATCCTATTAGAGCTTTAGGAGGAATTTATAATTCATAGGTAGCAGTAAAGGAAGCATTCAGAGAAGCTTGCAAGTCATCACTGTAGACGATGTACTCCAGTCAACAATCAACAAGTCAATTTCACCTAGTAGATATCAATAAAAAAAGGCAATGAACATATGTCAAGATCATATAGTAGGCCAATGAATACACTAATTCAAAATAAATGAATTATCTAAACTTATTCAGTTTAAATTGTTGAATAAAATTATAGGACTGGATGGACACTCTATTCAATTCCTACAACTAAGCGACACATTTTTTGGACTACTTGATCATAATAGAAAGCAACACAACTCTAGACTTCAGAACAATCAATTGTTGTTAAAAAGTATATCATGATAACGAAGAAAAAATCTTCGTTATGTTGATGCATAGTTGCTAGTAAATCTTTATTAGATTGATGCATGGTAGTTCTAACAAGACAAAAATGCAACTCATAAACTAATCAAATAAGAACAACTTTTATTCTTTAATTTCTATCTTTCTTATAATTGTAGCTGTGAATCTTCTAATGTAACTAGCAATGTGAACTTCTATGCCTATTTTCTCAACATTTCTCCAACCTTAAAAAAAAAACTAATCGATTAATGCAAATTGTTATCAAATAAAACAATTCAAATAGAGTATAGCTCATTCTTGCATTTCTTCTTTTCAAAATCGAAACACATAAAATTACAATTTATGTAAAATTAATGAATGCAACTTCCAGCGATTCAAAAGTAAAGAAACAAGAAGAGAAAACACAAGATGATCAAATACCTTTCCATGCCAATGTGGACAAGCTCGTCGATGGCTGAATCAAGAGCCAATGGATCCTCCTTCTTAGCAAGGGCTTGCTCTTGTCCTCGTTGTCGCACAACGAGAGGGTTTCAATCGGAGGATTTTGATTCACCAATCGGAGAGTTTCTGCAAGTCAAGGAGTTTGCAAAGGGATTTCGTGTTGCTGTGGCGGAGAGAGGGTTCAACGATTTGGATTTGGATGGGAATGAGAAAGGGAGAAAGCGTAGTACACTTGCCTAGGCTTTGTTTAAGGCTTTGAAAGATGTTAAGTCTCCCACATGCTGATTGCTAAGGGACACATGTGTATGTCTATCAATTATGGGGGTCACATTTTTGGCCAAAAAATACAACATTTTTCGATGGTTTCCCTAACTAGTCACAAATAAACCATTAGTAAAATATCCTCTTTTTTTTTGTAATGAAATAACATTATTATATCTTATTGATGTAAGAAACAACAAATTACAACATGATATAATAGTTAATTTGTCATATTCTGACCACCAAACGACCTCTAATATGACTTAATATTATACATTACTCCAACAACCACTACTTTCTATTAGCATATCCAGCTCCCACCTACCTAAAAACAAGATTAAGTTCGTTTTTATCAAGTAATAAGGACGAGAAAATTTGTGTCAATTATTTTAATACCTCCAAGTGTGCAAGATTAACTAGTCTATAAATGATGAGGTAATTACGAAAGGAAAGCGTTTGGATGCATTAATCATGACTCGGCCTGCTCATGTAGTCATGTATTTGAGCCTTTCTTGTCAGTTCCGAGATAACATCTCATCAATCAGTATTGAATTGTTGTTCATGTACGTGGTGGTTTTGTTAAATTTGCAACTTGTGCAACTCATTGATCTATACTCAAATTTAAGAATACGTAGTTGCTTCCTATGTGGTTATATAAGTCAATTTCTCATACCTAATTAAGAATTTATCGTATTTGATTAATTGACAAGTAATCATTTAGGTGAGGTTTAATTCTTTTTTGGTCCCTATAGTTACGCAAACTTTACCTTTTAGTTCCTATAATTAAAAAATAATCCATTTTAGTCCCTATATATATACTTTCAATATCGGTTTAGTCCATGCCGTCAAGTGTGTCTTAAGTTCGTGAAATAATACTGTTACAAAATAAAATTGGTAATGTAAAACTGCCACAAATTGACATTTTCTGCTTTTTTATTCAATTTGTGGCGGTTTAAAACTGGCAAGGATCAAACCAATATCGAAAGTACATGTATAGGATAATAAAATGAATTATTTTTAACTATAGAAGCTAAAAAAGTAAAGTTGTGTAGCTATAGAACCAAAAAATTAGTTAAAGCTTTAGTGGAATTATGTTGTGATTGCATTCGAATAACCGGCTCAACGACCCCTTATTCTATCCACAGATGATTGTAATTGGTTACTTTCAAGTGTCAGAGTGAACCTAACTGTACCAACTTTGGGTCTACGCTTTGGGCAATGAATTCAACGATGGTACCAGTGTGCATATAGTAGTTAGCTCAGCTGACACAAATAGAAATACGACTATGGATTTGTTCGGATAATTTGTAAATATTTTTTTATACCATTTTTAAAATTAGCTTTTGAATATTTAAAAATACTAAAACAATTTTTTAATATTTATTCACAAAAGATTTCTGAAAAATTGACCAAGTAATTGGAGAGAACCGCAACGTTAAGTCTAACCTCGAAGAATTCGGAAGAGGTGAAGATGTCCTTTCTTCTCTGTAGCCCCTTGTATTTTATACTAGAAATCAGGAATTAAATTAGGCTAATTGGAGCCTAAAATTTAGGGGTGTTCTTTTGAATCGGTTATGACAAAAGATGAAATCCAAACTAATTAAGGTTCGGATTTCTTTAAATTTCTGGTACAACTTGAACTAAGCCAACCCATTAATAAATGTGTTGATTGGTTTGATTCAATCGGGTTACAAAAATTAAAAAAAGAGGAAATAGGCTAGCGCTAACAGTATAAACAATTTTACAATGTCATCCAATCACAACCCACATATATGATAAGTTTGTTAATTTTGATAATAACAATCCTAAAAGTCCCATTAAAGCTTATTTTCGATTGGTTGACGGTTGTAACGTGCATAGCAATTAAACTCTTAAAAAACAAGGTTTAATTACCTTTTTGGTTCCTATAGTTGCGCAAACTTTACCTTTTGATCCCGTATAATTAAAACTAATCCGTTTTCGTCCCTTATACATGCACTTTCGATATCGATTTGGTCCTTACTATTTTAAATGCCACAAATTAATAAAAAATGCCAAAAAAAATATCAATTGTGACGATTTTTCACCTGTCAATTTTTATTTTGTGACGGTTTCTTTTACAGAGTTAAGACACACTTAATGACAAGGAACAAACGGTATAAAAATGCATGTATAAGGACTAAAAGAGATTATGTTCAACTATAAGGACCAAAAAATAAAGTTCGTGCAGCTATGGAAACCAAAAATATAATTAAACCAAAAAACAATTTTCTATATTAGCTTTTAACCTAGTATAACATACCCAATTTAGTCTCAATATGATGACGTCTAGGGTGGTCCAGTGATGTAAATGGTCCATGGTGGGACCACTTGGTATGCCGTACAATAACCGTTTTTGTCAGGTTTTTTTTTACGTCAGTCATTTTTTTGACATTTTTTAGGACATAATTACCCTTCTTGCATTAACTTTAATGCCCTTAATACGATGACCTTTTGACTAGACGATTAACAACTTGGAAAAGTCTTTCAGGATCGCAGACTCAAACTCCACGAGCAAGATTTTCACGGATTCAGGGAGTCGTTGAAGCGAGGTGAGGACTTGAGAGCGAACGCCAGAGGTGTAATCAAAGGAGAAGATAGACTCGATCTCTGGCCAGAGCTCGGAAATCACGGCGTGCATATCAAGCATGCGAAACAGCTTCTCCGGTGATGATTTCTTTGTTTTCGCGACGAGTATGGGGAATCCGAAAAGAAAAGAGGCACTGTCTCTTGAAATCTCCGCTGAAGCATGATTCTTTGATAGAATCTGAGGAACTGAAGTCGTGGTCGCAGAGGATTCGCTCTCCATTGAAGAGCATTCTAACTGAGATCCTCATTACCTATTACCAACTCTTGATTTTCAGATCAAGCACTTCCCGGTCCATCTTATTAGCGAGTGAGGAGCTCAGTTTCTCCACGCCGAGGCGGTAGATTCCTTCATCGATGATGGATTTTCGGATGATGATGTAAACGCTGAAGCATTCTTTAGTGTAACCGAAAGAGACCATGCAATCGGTGATTAATTTCAGATCCGCCATGGAAACAGACGAGACCTGCTTAACTTCGAAGATAGAGTCGCCGGCAGCGCGAATATAATTGTCCTCCGTATCGAAGTCGTCATCATAATCGAAGGCGTTGGAGTTGGGGAAGGTGCGAGTGGATTTGGCAAAGACAGATTTGGGGTCAAGGTGCAGCGCAAGTTCATGGATAGGATATGGTAGAACTCTTTCTTAGCTTTTTCATGGCGATTTGCATTAGGTTGTGAGCGAGAATGAGTTTCTCGGAGGATTGGAGGAAGGGTTCTGGGAGAGTAAGGAATGCAATGGCAGGTGAAAACTATAAACACATCAAGGATAAATTTGTAAACACATAAATGATCTAAAAATAAAATTAAAATCAAATTAACCAGCAAATTGATACCTACAAAACAATTATCACCATTGAATAAAAAATCATATATCTAACAGGTTAGAAAACTCTTGTTCACGGTGAACCACTTGCCTACGTGGTCCACGCTAGATTTCGTCTCCAAATATTTATAAAGCCTCCAAAAGAGTTGACAAAGTGGTGGAAAACCAATTTCGAGGGGGTTGATTTCTTCAAACCATGTGCCGACAAAGTATGCAAACAGGAGAAATGTACACAGATAGTTAATCAAGCAGAACTAGTATTCTGTGCTTTAGTGAAAAAAAGAAAAGAAAAAGAAAAGCTGCGTATGAGGATGCGGACCAAAACTAACAGACCAAGGGATTTAGCATTGGATAGAAACATTATTTTGGGAGATGATAATTGTCCTCCAAAACTAACAGCAAAATAACTCTCGAGTTAAACAAAATAAAGAAAGCAAGATCCCTCCCTAAAAGGAACAAAACAAATAAAGAATTGAACAAATAAAAAACAAACAAAGGCACTTTTTGAATGAGTGACTGACGTCTATGACAAAGTGGGTCACGTCGCATGTGAGGAACTCACGAAGTGACTGTGAGCAGTGACTGACTACGAGTAAGTGAGTTAGGACTCAGGGCCCACTGAAGTCTCAAGTCTGCTAATGTGCGAGTGAGTTAGGGCATCACCAAATTAGAACAAAATCAATAAAGGCTCCAGGCTTCCTTTGTCAAGTAACACACTTAGTATCAAAAGTAAGAAAAAAATTGTTAAAAATATAACACACTTCAGGTTTTGGTCTCAGTTCATCAGTTTCACAAAGCATCATCTCAATACCCGAACCACTTAACTCGAGGTGAGCTCGGTTTGGTTCAGGTCGATCAAGCTGAAAAATCCAAAATCAATTTAATTGGTTCGATTTGGATTTTCAGATTCATCAGATTGGACCAACCAATAAATACTCTTAGGATTTGTTTGGTAGAGAAAAGAGGAATAAGGTGGATAGAAATAGGCAAAAAATAAGTTAAAAATAAATAAATAAATAGGAAATAATTGAAATTTTAAATTGTTTGGTTTAAGAGAAATAGAAAAAAATATATTAGAAATAATATTGTAAGGTTATTTAGTTTGAATAAAAAGAGAGGAGAGAAATTATACTTAGTGGGACCCACAAAAATTTAAAAATTTCCTTGTCAACCAAACTATGGAATTTTTTCTTTAAAAAGGAAAATTTTATTTGCCTCTCCCTTCTTCAATGATCTCACGTACCAAACTGGGGCTTACTAAAATTAAGGAAAATGTTCACTTTTATAATTAGTGAGATCCTGACAGTTTTAGTGAGCATAAAACTTATTTTCAAGTACTTTAAGTATTTTTGTTGTTATTGTTTGACTAGAATTATAGAGTTTTATCTCAATAATTTGTATAATAAAAAATTATACAAATTTGCATAAGATTTCCTAATGGAGTAAAGGTATTTATAACAATTTCTCACAATACTTTTTAGGAAAATGTGTTTTTTTGCATTCCTTAAGGAGTGTGAAATGGCCAAGTAGAATGGAAGAGAAAAATAAATAGAAAAAAATAATTAAGAGATGTGATAATTGGTGTGATAGAAAAGAAAGAAAGAAATGGTATAAAAGGAAGAGCTTAATTTTTATGTATTACCAGTGTATGAAATTTTACATTGTCAACTAATCAAAAACTATCATTTATATGAGTTTTAAGATAATTATTATAAAAGTCAATGAACTTATAATAATTTATAATTGAATGACAATGAAAATTTTTCATACCGCAATTCATGCATAGATTATTTACTCTAAAAGGAATATAAGATAGTTTGAGTGTGAAAAATGAAAATCCTAACTACTTTGTATATGTTTGGATTTCAGGTTGAGAAAGCTCAAAAGTACTTTTGGTCCTTAAAGCAAAAAATTTCCCCTTTTTCATTTTGTACATTAGAATTCAATTTTGTGCATTCAAATTTGCAAAAAGACTTTTCCAATAATTATCCAAACATTTCCTTTATATAACTTATTTTTCCTTTTCATCTCTCATCACTGCATTACTTATCGTTTTTCTCTCTACTCTTCCTATTTCTTAAATCAAAAGAAGTTATGTAAAAGCTTTTCAAAAAAAAAAGTTATGCAAAAATATTAAGTGACAATATGGAATTATATTTTGTAATGCATGTGGCATTTAACATTTCTGTTACTAAACTTATTTATTATTAAGCCATGATTTGATATTTTTTTATCAGTATGAACAATGAAAAAAAAAAACATGAAACTAATTAAGTTCTAACGCCTAGAGCGTCAGCTTGGATAGTTGAACTAAGAGGACTTGGACATGAGTCACATGATACAATAGGTTGCTGTGATGAATAGTTTGATACGAAAGCAACACAAAATAAACCTGCAACGAATCAATGGATGAGAAGATACATGAAATGGTCTGAAATACACGGAAAAGTAAATAAAAGCTTATTTCACATCATTTCATAGTATGGATAGAATTCCGACTAGAAATTAGTGATTTCCCCTGTAACAAATCAACAAGCTGCGCAATTAACCAACCGTTGAAGAGCAAGATAAAGAAGCAAAGTCAATGACGATTGAGGAGGTAATCCCAAGAGAAAGGCCTAAAAATTTGAGGAGCCTGAGCCTCCATGAAATTCAAATGACCTTTATGGAGGTGCATATAGACTAGCCAGTCACCATTCCCAGCAGGAGAAGACATAGGCATTGGCATGACATAGCCAGCATCTCCACCCCAAGGAAAATGGTACGACGCAAACAGAGGCCGTCCCCACCCAAAGTCCACCTTTGACTCTGGAAACCTCTGCCCCGAAGAAACCACAAAACTGGGTCCCTCTTCCCTGCCATGCCCACAGTAAATCCTAGACACCCCAGGGACGGGTCGGTGTGCCTCCACCCAATCAACAAGCCCCAAAAAATGCTCCTCCCTCACACCCACCTCCAAAAACTCGTGAACTTTCTCCGCCACCCAACACAACGGCTTTTCCACAAGCTCCTCCACCGGTTTCCCACCATAGGGAATGGAAAGCACGTTCCCAAAATACGAACCCATCACTGCTTCTTTGCTCTTGTCACCGTTGCATAACCTCTTCCTTCCGTCAACCACAACGCCCATCTTGGCAACAAGGTTTCTCTCACCGTTAACACTAGCAGCAGCAGCAGCAGCAGCAACCATCTTCCACAAGAATGCGGAGAAAGACTCGAACCTCGTGCGCTTCACACCGTCTGAGCTAGCCAGTGCCTGCATGCGGTTCAGGTGTTCGCTTGTCACGCAGTATAGGCGGCTGACGAGTGGTTCAGATTCGAACCCGGGTTTAGGATCCGACGGTGGAGGTAGTTCGGAGATGGGGACGTACATGTCGTGAAGTGAAGGGTGGATGGAAGGTGGGCATCGCGGGTTGAGAAGGGAGCGCCGAAAGCAGGGCTGGGCTGGATTATGGGCCTGTTGGGCCGTGCCAGCTCGGCCCATGATACAAAGAACATGTTCGCAGAATAGGCGTCCGCTATGCGATGGTCGAAAGTGCACGCCACTACTAAACCCCCGCACTTGAGCCGAGTTGCCTGCAAAAGTGCACATTAGCTACACTAATTACACTACAATTTAATAAGTTAATAACCATTGACTAATCGTTAACGTCGTACTTGCAATCTTTTCTTTTTGTGTTTACTTTGAACGATGATTAATGCATAAATTAAAAAAAATATGATTAGTGCCTTCGTCTATATTAAAAGAATTTTTTTATTTTCTAACATAATTAACTCTCACTATTGTTTCTCTCTTATTTATCTATAATAAGTGTAGCAAATATTTGAGAATTAAGTAAAAATAAGAATATAATAGAAAGCATAATAATTAGTGTTGTCTTAAATTTATAAATAAACAAATAAATATTTTTTAAAGTAAACGAATAAGATAAAACAAATAAATTGTGTGTGTGTGTGTGTTTAAATTACTTAAAAAATAAACATTAAATGACATGTATTTAATATAATAAATATTTTTATTTTTGACAATAAAAACTGATGAGTGCTAGCAATACTCTTTCTACACACTTTCTATTATTAGTTAATATTCATAGAGAATCAAGAAATTGTGAATAGGATTCATTAAATAGAAAATGAAGCCTTACACAATTTTGTAAATTTTAATGAAATTCAATTAATAATAAAAGCATATTTAAAAGAATAAGTGTTGTTGACATTTGTGGTAAAACAAACTAATTTTTGTTTCTTATCACAACAACAACAACATATATATATATATATATATATATATATATATATATTCCATATCACATCACTCTTGAAATGGGAAGAGAGTAGAAGTTATTAATTTTTTATTTTTTATTTTAAATGTTTATAAAATTAAATTATATTTTTGTAACATAAAAAATAAATTTATATTACAAAATAATATGATAAAAAATACATTTTTTAATTTAAATTTAATTTTTAAAAGTATTTTTTATTCTTTTTTCACTTATTTAAATAAATAGAAAAAATTACTTCTATTCTTTTTATTTTTATTCATTTAAACATTACATTTTTTATTTTACTTATTTTTTATTTATATTGGTCTTATTGCTTTATTATTTTGTTTCTTTTCTTCATATTTCCCTCTTGAAAGTGAAATCCAGAGCGTGCATCCTTAATTATTAGGGTGATGATATATAAATTTCTAGCTTTTATATATTAAACATTTTATTAAGATTTTTTATTTTTTTTCCTTATCATATCATATTATTAATCATACAACAAACATGTTAGTTTGAGTGAAACTGGGCTCAAATTCTCTTAAGAAAGATCTCAAGTTTGAACTTTGTGGATGAAAAAAATGTAATTAGAAGAAAATACCCTACTAAAGGTGATTAGTTAGGTTCTCTGACGGAGATTAATCATCAGCAAAAGTGGTGAATATTTCGTACCAATAACATGTGACCAATATATATATATATATATATATTATCTATTATACATATATTTCTCTTTATTCTTTTTCTTTCTCTCTTAGAGCACCTCCAATGGAGTTACTTATATTGATTCTTAAAGTTAAGTAACTTGATAATACCATTGAAGTAAATGAGTTCTTATAAAAGTTGCTTATATAAGCAACTACCACCAAGGTTGCTTAAAAGTTTAAAAACGATTTTTTAAGTCAAGATAAGAGTTTTTGTGTGAGTGAAGAGATAAAATGGAATTCACTAAAAATAAGTTAATAACTCAAATTGGGTTTTACCATTAGAATAAAAATTAGCGAGTGTTCTTAAATCTTACTACCTCTGTCTTTATATATAATTAAGACTCTTTTTTGAAATTGGTTTGTCTCCTTTTATAAAATCTCTTTTGAATTGTCTCTTACATTAATTATTTTTGACTAAAATACTCATAATTATTTTACAACTTCTAGTAGTAAATGTTAAAAATTAATAAGATAAACTCATTCTTTCGCTTGTGAAGATTGGAGAAAATGATTAGTGCACATTAACTATTAATTAATTAAGTAAAAAGTACTTATGTGAAAAGAGTGAGATGATAAATTTTAATAATTTTAAAGGTAATTTTGAAAAAAAAAATACAAATTGTTAATAAATTTAATATCATTAAATAAATAAATATAGTTTTTAATAGGTGTAAACTAATTAAAAAATCGTATACTTAAGGACGTAGGCAGTATGTGACACAAAAGACCTTAAGAACTGATCAAATTGAATTTCGTATCCATGCGGATTTCCCGGATTAATTACTTTTTTTCTTTTTTGATAACCCTGATTAATTACTATGGCCCACTTTATTCGTAAGACATAATTATGAATAACGTACCTATCTTTCTGTCATAATACTACCAAAAAATCTTCAATCATCCACGAAAGTTTTTCAATTATGCATGCATGTGTAATTACTAATTAATATATACTACTAGATGTACGTGCATGTTTATGAAGTAGTTTATTTTGTAGCACCTGAACAGCAAGCACGCCGTGCTTCTTCCTTGGCACAAGCTTCCCGTCAATGGTGTCATCTGGGTTGTACAAGTTGAGGCACTGCAGCTCAACGTCAGCCACAGCTTCCACAAAATCTACCCCACGGTTACTGCAAAACAGCTCAGGCTCACCCATGGAGTTGGCCACCACTTCACCAGCAAAGGGGTAATAGGACACCAGAGCCTGAGCCAAAGCATTTTTGAGGGACCCCACCATGGATCCATAGCTCAATGTGTCCCCTGCAGTGGTGGGGTTTGTGATGGACATTGGCAAAGGTTTTTTGTAGCAAAAAAAGACACTGACGTCGACTGGGGGAACAAGTAGATCAAGGTTAGTTAGTGGCAGCCAGTGTTCTTGCATTGGCAGCTCAGCTGCCACCAACTCCACCTTGCTCACACTCACACTGAATTCTCCTTCTCCATCACCCATTTTTATGAGAATATATAAAATGTGAAGGCCTATTGACTAATATATCAAGATTTGGTTACCAGTACTGATTTGGTTTATTGACGCACAAGCTGTATAAGGGTCGCATCAATTTATAGGCAGTGGCCTAGAGAGAGATGTGAATTGAATGTGCAGGTTTTGCTAGTGGTTTAGCAGTCAACGTCAATGTTAGCTGAATCTCATATAACAAATAGTCAACATCATTTTCAAATCACATTTTAAAATCAATAAACTAAAAAAACACATATTTCAAACTATATTCTTCATATCTTGTATTTTCCAAAACAAAATGTTTTTAGTGTGCAAATATTATTTCTCATAATAAGGGTAATAACACCTATACACTCCATTTTGGGATATATATGAGGTGAAAAGAAGAGAAACATAAAAAGAAAACAGAAATAATGGAAAAGGAGAAAAAGATATGAGAAAAAAAATATGATAGAAAAGGTGATAGGAAAAAAATAAGTATATATTTATGAGTTTAGTATTTATATATTGTTAATGTAAAAAAATTTATATTGTTAACCAATCAAAAATTATAATAGGTATAATTTTTAAAGTAATTCTTATAAAAATTAACAAACTTAATATACATATTAATTTGTACTTAAATTATAATATATTTATATTATTTGTACATATACTATTTATTCTAATTTATAATTTATATTTATTGTAAGAATAACATAGTACAATATGGAGGTTGGTAACCACCGACTTGTTTCTCTCTAACCTTATGTTTAGATGAGGAATTTTAAGAAAGTAATTCATTTTTTTAGGAAAATTAAAATGTTTTGTGGTGAAATATGTTGTTTGGATAGGGGATTTAATAAGAAATTAAAATTCTAGCAATTTATGAAGAAATGTAAAGAAGTTCTCTTTTCTGTTAAATGCCCCTATGTTTTTTATTTTATTTCTCCATCCCCCTCGAACAGTCTGTCTCATCTCTATCGTCTATATTGACTTTGAACTCCTCTTGTCTTTGCTTGTAGCTCAGAAATCACAATTTCGTGGGACAAAGAAGACAAATATATAAAACACATATTCGAATATGTTTGAAACCCGAAATTTGATTTTTAAAATTAAATAAATATATAAATAATTACATATATATATATATAAAGCTTGAAACATGTAATCATTTTAAATTTCTTCTCTTTAGTACCATATATTCAATTATGCTACTCACATAATCGAATATATGTTTTTATTGGACTTTTTCGACAAATAACGCGGTCAAAAAAATAAGGGTATAAATTTAATTTTATTCTTTCATTCAAAATACCAAAAAGTCAAAAAATACATTTCTACTTTATTTTCTTTCTATTTCTCTCAAATCAAACAATCTTTACTTTTTTTCTATTTTTTACATATTTCTCTTCTCTTCTTTTTTACCTATTTTCTCTCCCTCTATTTTTTTTCTCCTTACCAAACATAGTGCAAATGATGGAGATGTTTAGAGCGAAATGTTAGTTGGGTAACCCCGTTGACTGGTATGATTATGAGGCTATACTAACCATATAGACATAGCCGCCCTGTTAACAACCACTATTTATTTTTATTTTTTTGGTGCAAAGTTAACAACCGCTATGCTGTCTATATATGGTTTGATTGTTAGAAAGTTGTGAAGCGAAATGCTGATAAAGTGAGGTAAGCTGCAACCCTGTTGGCTGATTTGAGGCCAAACTAGACTAAGCCCTCTAGTTAACAGCCATATATTATACTGTTCATATATATGGTTTGATCGGAAGGTTTAGGGTTTAATTAGGAGGTTTGACTATTCTTAATTAAGTAATGGTTTATTTGTCAAGAGTAAAAAAAAAATAAAAAATTATGGACGACAAAGAATTATTAAACCAAATAACATTTCTCTCTCTCTCTCTCTCTCTCTCTCTTATATATACGAAAATTGTTAATGTACTCTTACTCTTTTTTTTCATTGGAGTGTATTAGTAATTTACTCCAAAAATTTAAGACAAACAAATCATCCCCTCTTTTAAGAAAATTAATTTACTTTAAAGATATTATAGTAATTTAATATTTTAATTAATACTTAATTTTACAAAATCACACATTTAGACCTCCCTTTTCTTTCTCTTGCAACTAATTTTCCTTTGTCTCTCTCTCTGTGATTATCCACTACAACCCATTTAATGCTCATCCTTCTACATACACG
Organism: Spatholobus suberectus; assembly: GCA_004329165.1. Classification (NCBI taxonomy): domain Eukaryota; kingdom Viridiplantae; phylum Streptophyta; class Magnoliopsida; order Fabales; family Fabaceae; genus Spatholobus; species Spatholobus suberectus. The sequence continues at coordinate 75,841,113 of CM014734.1, forward strand.
TTTTTTCTTTCCCCTACCCCCATTTTATCATCTTCTACATACACCTTCAAGAAGGTAACCATGGAAGTTGGCCTTCTTGTTAATTACTTCAAGGTCGTGATACTCCATGCAAAACGATTTGAAGAAAATTGCAGCCTACAAGGTTTTGAAAATAATTGTTTCGTTCTGATATAAATTCCAACCTGTTCATTTTAATCCAGTGGCATTAATGGTAGCTACAGCCAGTGTAATTGTCCATGGTGGTGGGTGGAAGAAGACAAAGAAAAGAGAGCCAAGAAATTTTTTGTTGGACATGAGCGTTGATTCCTGTGAGAAATGGGAGAGGAGAGAGAAATGAAAGTTTTTTAAAAAAACAAATATTAAATTACTATTAAACCCTTAAAATAAATTAATTCAAATGAAAGAGAGGATTTTTTTTCCCTAAATTTTTTGTATAGATTTTTAATGCACTTCAACTAAAAAAATGTATGAGTATATTAGTAATATATATATATATATATATATATATATATATATATATATATATATATATACCAAACTATCACTTTTGACGATCTAAAAGTTAATCTTACAGTTACACATGTAATAATAACCAATTAAAGAGCAAAAAAAAAACTCAATAATTTTTGAAAAAATAGTATATATACTAAATATAAAACTTTTTTACGTTGTCATTCAATCATAAGTCATCATGTAAAGTAGTTTATTGACTTTGATAATACTTATCTTAAAAATTTATATTAATAATTATTTTTAATTAGTTGATAATATAAAAAATTTTACATTGATAGTACATAATATTAAACTCATAATTTATTATATATGTATATATTGTGAGTTTCATTTTCATGTATTGTCAATATGAAAATTTATACACCATCAATTAATTAAAAATTACCATAAATATAATTTTTAAAATAATTATTGAAAAGTGAATAATCTTAAAAAAAATTGTACAATATAATATATTTTATTTAAATTGATATATATTTATAATTTTAAGATTCAAATTTTAAATTAATAATTATAATTATTACTTCTTAAATAAAATAATGTCTTCTACCTTTTTTTTTATAACACAATTTCTTCTATCTTTACATAATAGAAATCCTTTTAACTTATATACATAGACGTATATGACAGGTTAGTGATGCTTCCCCAAAGCTGCGCTTAGGACGCCACCAGTACTATTTACACATTTTTCTTTGTTCCAGTCCTTGTTATAGTAGTTACTTGATAGTGCCTTTTTTTTATAATATATCACTTTTTTATATGTTTTATGTACCTTTTGATATTTTTTTACTGTATATATCTCTTTAATATTCAAGTATTAAATAACTAAATAAATGGGAAGCCGCCAAAAGATGATGTCCAGGGCAGGATGGCATATTTCGTGTCAATCCGGTAAACATCCAATTTTTAACGTTTCATTTTATTTGAACGTCTAACGCAAAAAGAAAAAAAAGAAAGTGGTGTACCAAAAACAGAAAAAAGAAAAATGAAATTGGCCAATTGAGCCCAACAAAGAAAACAAAAAACAAAAGGCAGTTGATAAATACACCTTTCTTGATTAGTAAACATACCTCTCTTCCCCATTTTTGGGTAACAATTTGACTTAATTACCCTCCCCTTTAATAGATGGAGTTCCACTTATGGCAACAATCCCTCTTCATCCCTACCAATTTTCGTGCACCCCCAAACAAGACCCCCACTCTCATACACTTCTCATGGACTACTCCACCATCACCGAACTCTACAATTATCGAGAATAATACAAAGATTGTTTTTCATCTTTTAATATATAGATGCAACGTGCACAACACAATTCAACAAATTTTTCATTGGCTATGATTTCAACATAGCCATTCTTGTAAACAACAACACCGTTCCAAGGTCTATCCCAATGAGCATCCCCAACTTGGTATTCTTTAAAGCAGAAACTGCTTTTTCTTGTCTTGTAAAATCAAATTAATCGGGGCATATGCATACTTCAATAACAAAAGGGTGTTTTTTGTCTTGAACTCTAAACATGCATTACCTTTAAAAACAAACTTTTACTCAGTCCACCCCCAAATTTTCAACATACTTTTCTTGTAGGAACATGGATATAGAGTCATGAAATAACAAAACACATGATTAAAGTATGCATAATACAATCTACATTCTTTAAACGCTTATTACCCCATCCTCAATTGTCAAAATAACTAGATGCTCATACTAGGAAAAATTAATATGAAGCTCTTGGAAAACACAAAATAACAACAATCAGCACAAGCAATGAAATGAAAAATAAATTAAAATGAAATAAAATCACAAATAAGTGGGTTATTGTATCGAGTGGATCATATGTGAAAAAGGGCTGTGGTGGAACTATACAGTGTTTTTGCCTTGCCATTCTGAATCTCGCAAGAAAACTGGTAAATTACTCTCTCCTTTGAAAATTTCAATTCTTGTATTGCTTGATTTTGTATCATATAGGGTGTTTATTGTGGTCAGATTGTGGGTTTTTGGCATGGGGTGATTGGATTGCAGCACCTAATTTTGCTTACCAATTCAAACACGTTCCATAGAAGGATATTTAGAGAAAAAATTACCAAAAATATGAAAGGAAGGTAGGTTTAACAATTTAGAGGGGCATATTGTACAAACACTTCAATGGCCCAAATATCACAAAAAAAATTGTACAAACAAAAAATGATAAATGAAATGAGGAAAAATATGTGAAAATAAGCTAAGAAGGCTCTATTTTTCCTTGATTTTCTACAATGAAAGCTACAAACTACCCTAAAATATGAATGATGGATCATGTTTTTGGGTGAGTTTTAAGGTGAGGGACCAAAAAAGTTACCTTCCATCTCAACCGTTCATTTTTTTAATAATATATTTAACAATTATTTTTAACTCTACATGGATGAGGGGCTTTCCCCACCCAAAATATAAATGATTGATCATGTTTTTCTGTAAATTTTAGGTGAGGGGCCAAAAAAGCTTCTCACCCATGTAAGGTTAAAAATAACCGTTAGATATATCATTAAAATAAATGGATGGCTGAGATGGAAGGTAAATGTATTTTATCTTAGTCGTCCAATTATTTTAATAATATATTTAACAGTTATTTTTAACCCTACACCCCCTTAAAATTCGCCATGTTTGTTATGTGTCATCATCACCTTTTCTTTCTTATTTCTTATTCATCATCTCATAGTACCTCTAAAGTCCGAACACACACAGTTCAAAAGCAAAAGTCGACCCACATGCATCACTCTCATTTTTTTCTCTCCACAACAGAAACATCCACAAGAGTTTTTGCCCTTAACACATCATGAAACAATAGAACAAGACATACCCCAAGCTTTACCAACTCAAAACAAGGCATATTCATTGACCGAAATCAATAGTTGGATACACAGAACTTAAGATATGTAGTATATAGCATCTTGGTTGAGTGAAAAATTATATTGATAATCTAGGTCCCCTTTAAATAAAATAGTCAAGAACCTTTATTTTTTTGGGCTAAAAGAAGATATTAAAAGGTATAGTAGGATATAGGTTTAATTATACATTTTGCTACCTATTTTTTATGATTTTCCAAATTTTGCCATCCAACTAATTTAATTGCACATTTTGTCACTCAACTTTCAAAATTTCACGTATTTTTCCACACAATTGTTTTATTTGCACATTTTGCTACTCAACTTTTAAAAATTTGCTCATTTTGTCACCCCTCGTTTGACGTCGTTAACTAACCAATGACATAACATTTTAACGGTTGACATGGCAAGTTGACCACTGACATGGCAAGTTGACTGTTGATGTGGACGGATGATGACATGACAACTTGTCACATTAGCAGTCAAAATGCCACATCATTATTCAACTAACGATGTCAGATGAGGTGACAAAATTAGCAAAATCGTAAAAGATGGGTGACAAAATGTGCAATTAAGCCTAGGATATATTGGTAGAGAAAGACATAAATAAATGAGGAAACTAAGGCAATGTTTGGATTAGTGGTAAAGGATAGAATGGAGTAGGGGTGTAAACAAGTTGAGCCGAGCCAGACACTTAAAGTTTAGACTTGACTTGTGAAAAAAATGGGTGGCTCAAGATTGGCTCATTTATTTAAACAAGCTTAATTGAAAGCTTGAGCTTGGCTTGTTTTAAAAAAAATAAAGCTAGTGCTTGGCTTGTTTAGTTCATTTATAACTTAACTATTTTTGCTTTTATGAATATTTTAAAATTATTTTTTAACTTTATCAATTTATCATTTAATAAACATTTTAATATTAGACGATAATTTACATATAGAAATATGTACTTAACATGCAGTATGTGAAATTCAAACATTAAAAATTATTACATTTTTTCATAATTCAGTTACTAAAAAATTCCCAATTTTTTTACTATTACAAAAAGAAACTTCAAAATTAATTTTAATGCTCTCAACAAAGTTCTACATATTTTCCTAATGAACATAAAAATAACAAAAGCTAGTAAAATTCTTATCATTAATTTAAATAAACGAACTATTCATGAGCCATTAATGTTGAGTTTATAAAACTTGGACTTGACTCATTTAAATAATTGAGCTGAATCTCAAGCTTAAGTTTGTTTATTTAATTAAACAAACGAGCTTGATAGAGCATTTAATGAGTCGAGCTTGAATAGTTCACGAATAGCTTAGCTCATTTATACTCCTAGAATGGAAAAGGATGGAGTGGGAGGGGAAGTTGTTCCATTGTTTGGTTTGTAAAAATAAAAAATGGAACATAATGAAAAAAGATGGAACATGATCCATTCCATTATTTAACTCTAATCTTCTTCCCTTTCCTGATGCACTTGATGGAACAAAGTTTTTAAATTTGAAATGACTTTTTTATCATTACAAATTTTATCCTAATAATTAGTCTCTTAAGGATAATATATTTAAAATAAGGATAATATAAAAACTAAAAAGTTATAACTCATTCCGTTCCATCCTTTTTCAAACAATATAATGGAATCTTTGTTTCATTCTATTATAAAATATCCAAACAATGGAATGAGAATTTTATTCCATTTCATTCCAATTCATCCCATTTCACTATATTCCGATCCATTCCATTTTCTACCACTAATTCAAACATACCCTATGTATATTTTAGATTTTGTCTTATTTCAGATATTAAAAATACGAAAATTTAAGTTTCTTTAATTAAATAATAGCAAATGAACCTAACAACAAAAATAACAGCAAATGATGAAAATATTTGGAGAAATGGTCTTATTTTAAGAAATTTGGAAAAAAAATGCAAATTTTAAATTTCTTTGATTTAGCCATTGTGGAAATAAGAATAAACAACATAAACATAAAAAATAAAACAATGAAAATAAAAACTAGTAATCTCTTTTATTGTGATGTTGTCTTTAATTTTAGCACTTAATTTATCTTATTCAGTAACTTATATTTTTGTGTTAAAGTGTATATAAATGTATCTTTCCACAATCAAAGGTTTTTTTTCCCTCTTTTTTTTTTTTTTTCCTTCTTTTCTAAAAGTAAAATATTGATAGTGGCAAAACAAATATTTATGAGTATGTATATAATATCTCATAAAAGGGAGTTTATTAGATGTAACAACTTCATGACCTTTAAACTCTTGGGACATAAATTGTGACACTTTGGTAGTCTTAATGCTTTCTTTTGAAGTAAAAATACTATTACAAATGTTAATTAAAATCAAGTCTTTAGAATATAATATAATAAAAAATAAATTAAATAATATAATAAAATTTTCAATTAGACGTGACATCTCTTTGATTCTTAAAATTTTTTAGACACAAATTGTGACAATTTGATGTTCTAAAACACGTAAAAATAAATATTTTTATAACTATTAAATTTAAGTTTTTATAATTTAATGAAAAATAATTTATGTCAAACAAAGATTCCCTTTTTCAGAGTGTTCATGCTTTCATTGATGGAAATATTAGAGTATTTGATGCTCATGATAGTATAACTCTTCAAAAATAGACTATTAGAAATAAATTTACATAACTTGATAGTCATATTTATATACCTTTATTCAAATAGTTACTAAAAATAATCATTAATTAAATATATTTTTCATAAATAAATATAAGTTATACGATAATTTTAGTGGTATAATAAATTTATAAATAAAAATATATACACATGTATAAGTTTAATTTGGATTAGATTGAATCATTTTTCAAAATCAACTTTGAAATCCAATCCAATTCAATAAAAAGATTTGATTTTTTCAGTTTGCAATTTTTTTTTTATTGGATGGAATCGATTTATGAACACCCATAGAAAAGAAGGATAAAATAAAAATTTTAATTAAAACAAAAATCTGGGGAGGGTGAAAAGATAAAAAAGGTGTGTGAAAATCAAAGCCCTAGATGGAAATGCAATTGGGCTTTAAAGTTGTCAACACAACAAAAGGAAAAATAAAATAATAGTATATTTGAGAACAATGATAAAGTGACAGAAGAGTTATCCTTTGGATGTAATATTATAGATTCAATATCTGAGTTAAGTATTCAATTTAAATAATTTATTTAAAATAAAGAAATACATTTAAATATAATTCATATATAGATATTATTTTTATAATTTAAATATCAATATTTTATGTTAAGTTTTGGATATAATTAAATATCTTTTCTTAGAAATTAGATTGATTAATAGTATACTTTTATGTGTAACTTTCATTTACTACAATGTATATATTTATTTTTATCAATTAGATATTAAAATACTTAATATATTATCATATATATTTTTTGTACTTAGGGTATCCTTCGATTGAAAGTCAAAGACCAATCTCTTAAGGTACAAAGATTCATAGACTTCTCCCAATATACATGCATACTTGAGAATCGAATTATTGACCACATGCTTAAGGGATATGATTATCTGCCAACCATATCATACTATGTTGATCTTATCAGGGATGGAGGTATATGTTATCTAGCCTTCCCTAACTTTTTCTTAGTTTTATTTTTCTAATATACTTGATATTTGAAAATTAACATAATTATTTTCATTTAGAAGTTTAATTGTAGAAATAATGATATTTAAATGTTATTTCTTTTTATTTTTTTGATAAAATAATCAATTATCTTTTTATAATTTTATTGTAAAGATATTGATATTTTTTTTTAAAATAAATATTCTATTTCCTTTTTATAATTTTTATTATGGAGATATTACATTTTTTCCTTTTTTAAATAAAAAGATATGAGTATAATTTATTTTCATTTTTAATAATTTTTTCTTTTATAATCTTAGCTAAATTACTAATTTGATCCATTAATTTATTTATTTTGTTCAATTGGGTCCCTTTATTATTAAAAGATTCAATTAGGTCTCATAATTTAAAAAAACACTCCAATGTTACCCTTTTCATCCAAAACGACATCAATTTTTCGTCCAATATTACCCTAAACAGCATGAAAAACGTACTAGAAAACGACATCATTTTGGACGAAAAGGGTATAACAGTGAAGCATTTTTGAAAATTATGATACCTAATTAAACTTTTTAATAATAAAGGGATCTAAATAAGCAAAATAAATAAATTAATGGACTAAATTAGTAATTTAGTTTATAATCTTTTATTCCTATTTAATTATAATTGATTTGAGATCAAATGATTGCATTTGCGATTTGTAACATCCTTTTTTTTTCTAAATTTCTTTTAATTGCGAAATATTAAATAAATTGGTATTTTTATTTTATGTTTTCTTGTTATTATTTTTTATTTGTAACTTTAATATTGGGTTGCAATTATATTTTATATAGCTAAAATAATTAATTGAAAAATTATTAGATAATTATTTGATAATTAAATTAGTTAAAACAGTGTAAGAATAAATTAATTTAATAGACGAGTTTAATTAATTAAGTGATGAGGTTGGTGTAAGATTAGATTTGGGTTAGTTAGATCATTAGTTTGGAAACTTTTTTTCCTCTCCTGGGCTTATAAGACTGCAAACCCATATGGGTCTAGGAGTGTCACGCATTTTTTTTCTTCCTCTTTGAAATTCGTAGGCCCAAAAACCACACTTCCTAAGCTGTTGTTCTTTTCTTTTCAGCCCACATAGCAAGTAGCCCAGTTGGGCTCTAGTAAGATTGGATTCCACTATTAAAGAATCCTACGGTCAGGGACAAAAGGTGAATCTCCACCCTTAGATTCACAGGTAGTATAAAACCTTATTTCTTCTCCACTACTATGGGACTCTACGTGAAACAGAGAAGGAAGGAAGATTGAAAACTTCAACCATGGTTCGTTAGCGAAATTCCTCATTTCCTTTCCTAATTTCACCAAAAATCTTTTAACCTTTCCAATCTTTTTTTTTCTTTGTTTCTGCACATGGGCGGCTGGGTAGTGGTTACTGTACGTCTAAGAGGAGGAAGAGCAGAGCGACGCGCACTTGCAGAGGAGGAAGGATCCAAGTTTCGTTTTTTTTTTTACAACTCAAGGTGGGGAGGAGGTTTTAGGCCTCAAATTGGTAATTTTGCGTTTAATTAATTGAGTTCTGGATGAGGAATTTATGTGGAAATTGTTCTGCTTGAGTTGTTTGATTGAAATTTTCTGTTGTTGGTTGTTAATTGACGTGGGTGCTGTGATTTTGCTATATGCAGTTCTGATATTAATTGTTTAAACTTTTAAATTCTAGAAAAATTTCTTTTTTCCCCTCTTTTTCTTGTTACGTAGGTCTGAACTAAGAGGATGGTGAGAAATGTGGAGCAACAAAATGTGTTGCTCCCATAGGAAGAAAGCTGTAACGTTGTAACGTTGTAACAACTAAACCGAACGATTGAAAAATGTTTTGTACATAAACGATCATCGCATAAAAAATTTCCATTTTTTTGTAATTAGTTACTATAAGGGCGTGAAACTGAACCGTGGCTTACAAAGATATGAAGATGGAGAACGTGTACGGAAAGAAGAACGTTAAGAGGAGAATGATGTTTAACTGAAATTTTTAGTTGGGCCTTACAGAATCAGAAACTTCAACTTATAGAAAAAAAAAATGAATAAGCTGAAACTTGTTTTAGTTTCAACGGTTTGGACTATGGGGAGATAATAACATATGAGACCCAAATAGTAAATTAAAAATAGTAATTTTCTAAAACCTAATCAGTTTTCAATAATAATAATAATAATAACTAATTAAAAACTTAATTAAATTTATACCTATAATTAATAATAATGATAATCATAATTAATAATAATAAAGATAATAATAATACTAATAATTAATACTAATGATGATAATAATGAGAATTAAATACATGTTGTAAACACGAAGTCATTTGTGGGCTTTGTGGCTTAGGCCTCATTTAACAGACAAAATTAAGAGAATCATTAGAAGAATCGTTACAGATTATAAAGAAAGGCCCATTTATAAAAATGGGACCTTAAGATATCCTTAATCTAAAGTAGTAGTAATAAAAATCTAAAATTTGAAATAAATAAATGTTAATACTAAATATAATAAAGATTACAAATAATAAAATCCTAAGCACCTAATGAGAACCATTAAAAGATATGGAGTGTAAGGTGAGATTCCATTAAATTTAAAAGAAATTTAAGACTTAAAAACTACTTAGCTAGGATGGAGCTTTACTATTAAATCTAATAAAAATTGAGAATAAAAACGTGACCTCAAAAATGTTTTCTATGTATTTTTATTTTTTTTAGATGATGGACCTTTTTCACACCACCATTATTGAGCTCGAGTGTCACGCAAAGGATGGTTGAAAAGTGAGACCTCCATCCTCAACGGCACGGTACCAAGTACCTTTCACTCTAATTTTTGAACCTTTGTCTAGTCCTCCTTTCAGGTAGGAGGGAACCTTCAATTTTTTTCTACCTTCACCTGCTTCTCTACTATGGCTGGAGAGAGTAGTTAGTTGTTCTGATACGAAGTCTTAGGCGCCTATGAGAGTGTACCATAGGCGAAGAGTCAAAACTAGAAACACTCTATATGTTCTTAGAGGAGCCATAACACGAAGACAAGTACAACAGAGGGAAGTCATGAGGGACCCTACGCTTAAGCTGAGTACACCAGAGGAGGATCCTAGCATGGACATTTTAGCATCATCTAGAAATCAGTAGATAGGAGTATCAACTTTTTGACCAACTAGTAGTGTTGGTTTGTTTCTATTTTGCTTATAATTAGTACTAATGCTAACTTTGTTGATAGTAGATAGCTTCTAGATGGAGCAAATGACTTGTATTTTTTTGGCCAGACACTAGTTGTATATATTTGCGTACTTTTATTTTGCCAAACAGTTATGTAAATATTATGTACACCTTTATGTATATGGTTCTCTAATATAACATACATATTATCCATATCATTTTCTAGTCAATACCGGGAAAAAAAATTAACTTTGATCTTCTATAATAACGTATTGACATCATAAATACAGTGTAAGATATTATTATTTTATATTTATATATTAGGGGTGTTTCACGATCAAATGACTTTATTAGTTTTTCTTTTATACTAATTTGATTATAATTAATTTGAGAATCAAAAGTTATTTAGTAACCTTTACTGATGGAGCAAACTTATGAACATTATATAAAAGATTGACTAACAACTTGAATTTTAAGATACACTAATAAATATTTTCTCTTCCTATCACTATTTTTGGTATATGTTTTTTTTTTATTTTTCTCCTCTTGGTTTTATAGTCATTGTTTTTTAGGCTCCAACATGCTTCTAACATTAAATGCACAGTCTAGACACACTACTGAGTCAATTTTGGAAAAGCAAATTAGATATTGAAAAGTAAAGCTTGGTAGCATGTGAAATGGCATGTATAATATTTTTTTTAATGTTTAATTTGTCCTCTATATAAATATATTTTTTGTGATATATTCTTGAATCGTTTTGGAAAACACATGGTATTAATATTTTGTATAAAATTAAGGCTTATACTTTGTCAAACATATTTTAATTTTTATAATTCCACCGTAGTATCTATTCCTGCCTCTGTCCCTGGATCTTATCATATATATATTTTTGAATTTCATTAAAGTATGCTAATACTATAAAAGATTTTTATATTATCATTTAATCACAAATTGTTATGTATGATAAATTTATTGGCTTTAATAAAAAGTATTCTAAATGTTAACTCGAAAATTGTTTTGGTTGATTACGCTGTAAATATTTGCTAATATAACACATTTGTTTTTTAGTTGAAACATGTTAACAAATTATAACTAAAAATTATCTTAAAATACATTCATGGCATATCGGCTAACGTATTCCAACTAAAAAGCAAGTAGGTGTACGTTAGAAAATGCCTGTAGAGTTTGCTAACGTACACCTTCTTATTTTTTAGTTGAAGTATGTTAAAAATTATAATTAGAATTATCTTAAAATACACCAATGTTATAAATTGCTAACATATTCCAATTAAAAAACAAGTAGGTGTACACATAATAATAATAAGATAAAAATTGTTAACATAATAATAATGTAGTAACATCTGATTAGGGTAATGTAATTTTTTTAGGTTGTGATAAAAAATTAAATCATTGATATATATATATGGGGAGGGATTAAATGACACCAGTGTAACTTATACCAACTATTATATCATTCAATAACTTTTAATTGGATGATTTTATCCTAAAACCAATCGTTGGATTGAAAGTTCCTTTAACATAGATTATATGTACAAAATTTTATATTAATCCAAATTATTTGATACATTATTCAAATAGATCAAAATGACGTAATATATACTTTTCAAAATATAGTAAAACATGAATCATTTGATTACGTTTTTATTTTTATTCAATTTTGACAAAATTTGACACAAACAATCTTGGCAATATGAAATTATAATTTAACGGTTAGATTAATAAAAACCACATTCTATATCAAGTTATTAAATGTTGTAATAGTTGGTGTAAATTACATCGGTGTCATTTGATCCCTCCCCCTATATATATATATATATATATATATATATATATATATATATATATATAAGTTTAATGGTTATGCATTGTTATTGTAAAGGCTTTTACACTGTCAACCAATTAAAAATCATCGTTTATATGACTTTTATGGCAATTATTGTAAAAGTTAACAAACTTACTGTATATGATAGTTTGTGATTGGATGATAATATAAAATTATTTGTTTTACATTGTCATTGCATAACCTATTTTTTTTCTCCCTCTTTATATATATATATATATATCAATGATTTAATTTTTTTTATCACAACCTAAAAAAATTACATTACCCTAATTAGCGTTAGTGCATTATTATTCAAGGCTAGCCGAACATATTTTGAGATGGGGCCTTTTTAAAATTAATAAAAGAATCTGAAAAATTAGGGGTCTTGCAAAAAATAAATGTAATTTTTCTTTCATCAAGATTCGAACCTCATTCATTAAGAAAAAAAAATACAACTTAATTACCACTACACTAAACCAATTAATAATGACAATTATATAGTTATTAATATTAAATAACTTTTTATTGGAGGCCTAAAGTAAGAGCTTGGGTCGCTTTATACTTGGGTCAATCTTAGTATTATTATGTTAACAATTTTTATCTTATTAATTAATAATTTAGAATAAACCATCAATTTAAGTTTTATCCTTTCTCCTATATAGTTCCTAAAGTGATAAAATTATAAGTTTAATTATTCATTTGGTTCCTATTGTTACAAAAACTTTCTTTTTTAGTTTCTATACATATTATTTTTAATCTCTTTTAATCCTTGTTGTAAGGACTATAAGAGATTAAAATGATATGTGTAGGGACTAAAAAGAATTAAAAATGGTATTTATAAGGATTAAAAGAAAATGTTTTTGAGTTTAATGATCATGCACTGTCAGTGTAAAAAGTTTTACACTGTCAACCAATTAGAAATCACTATTGATATGACTTTTAAAGTATTTATTATAAAAGTGAACAAACTTACAATAAATAGTGGTTTGTGATTGAATGACAGTGTAAAACTACTTTACATTGTCAGTGCATGACCTGTTTTCTCAATGTTTTTAAGTATAAAGCCTAAAAGAGAAAGATTTTTGTAATTATAGAGACCAAATGAGTAATTAAACCAAAATTATATAAGTAATTTCTCAAGTATTGAATATATATCAATTTAGTTTTTAAGTTAATATTTTTTACTAATGTTGAGGGACCAATTTTTTTAGATTTTTTAATACTTGAAGGGCTACTTATTATAATTATAATTTTTAATATTTAAATGACTATTTATATAATTTTATCATTTTAAAAACCAATTAGTAGAGAAGACAATATTTTTTCTTTTTTTTGATAATGGAGGGAAGATAATATTTTAAAGATGAAATTGAGGGTTTATCACTTTATTTAATAATTTAATTTCCCTCGCTGGGATCCACTTCAAAATTCAAATTCGACTCGTCAGGGAGGCACCTCACTGCGCACACATAGTTCACGCCCTTTCTCTGACTCTGCCTCGATGCTCAATTGAATTCGAAGGGAAAAAGAAAAGAAAATCGGAAGAATAAAAACACAATCGGAGGTTCCCAATTCCATGATATGCTGAGGCGCTTGTTAGGGTTCTTGCTACGCTTCTTCTTCCGATCCTTCGCCAAAGCCATGGGCTGTTTCTTCGCTTGCTTCAGGATCAGAGATAAAGACAATCGCCGCCTCCACACGTCACAATTGACTTTGACCTCCACTCGTTCCACCGTAACATTTCACATTTCGCATTTGTCTTCACTGTTATCACGAATTACTTTGATATATTTTTTTTTTGGTTTATAATAATTAAAATTTCGTTGTGTGTGACCAGGATGTTCTGATATCTCGAAATCGCTCTTCTTCTTTATCATCTGAAGGTATTTTTACCTGTTGCTTCTTTTTATTTCTTTTTGCTTTTACATTTTCTTAGTTTTTTCCCCCGCTAATTTTGTGTTCTAACCTTTTAGAAGATAGAGATGATTCTGCGCGAAATGACGATGTGGCGTTTCAGGGAGATTTTCAGGGGCTTAAGGACGAGGTATTTTCGTAGTGCCATTAATATTGGTATTACACTATTACTGCAGCTGAAATGATTTTTCTCAGGTGTTTGGTTGTTTTAATTTTTTGTTTGAACTATTTGGGACATTGACTAAAATGTGGTTCAATTTTTATCTTGTGAATTCACGTTAAGATGGGTAAAATGAATCTGCAAACTGACATAGTTTGAGTTTCTGAGTTGTTCTTGGACAGTTGTGAATTGTAAATTTTACGACCTTCATGAATCTAGTATAAAAAGAAAATATGGAGAGCAACAGAGTGATTTTATAAACCTTTTCTGTAAAGGATACTGAAATCAATTGAATAATGACCGCAATTAGGACCCTTAGCTTTCTTCAATTTTGGCTTGTTAAAAGCCATCCATAACTCTTTCCGAGTTCCACTGTGTCCTCATGTTGTCCCTGTTTTGTATCCGATGCCTAAAGCGTATGTATGCACCATGGTATATATCAAATTCCAAATACTTTCAAGTTACTCTCACAGTTTGTTTATTATTTTTCTTCTCACATTTTAGATGGGTTGTATTTATTTAGTTTTTGTCAATTGAATTTTGATTATCTTATTATTTAAACTCTTTCTACAGGCTAAGTTTCTTAAAGCTTGTGGAACCTTACCAGGAACACCTGCTGAAATTCGTAAAGCATCTGAGAAATTGAAAGCATCACCCTCTTCTGATAAAGATTCTGACCCTTCAAGATTTCATTCTTGGCTTCCTAACATGTCTGTCGAGAAACTGCAGCTGGATGTCCAACCATTTGATCCACCAACTCCCATAAAACTTTGCCAAGAATGGGGAAATAACGTGGATTCTTTTGAGAACACACCAAGCAGGTTATTCATCACTTTGAATTGATTTTTTTGGTTAATGCTGATATTCAATGATAATGAATTTGAACAAGTGACATTTTAGTCAATTTGCATGGCAGGTGAATCTTCCATTTTCACTCTCAATTTTTATAGTCAGCTGTAGATACATTCTCAATAGTTAGAGCTCCTGGTAGAAAGCAACTGCATTTTTAACTAAAAAAGAATCAGACAATTTGCTCCACTGTAAAAAAGATGCCCTTCAAATGGTTCCTGCATCCTTTCTTTTCCATTTTGGATTTTAGATAATTACTTAATTGTAGGGACTAGGGGATGTTGGTTGGAACTTAGAATTGTCCATTGAAAATTACATAGGAGGGAGGACTAGAACCTGATCAGATGTGAATTTCATTTCTTTTGCAGGTGTATCTCCAAAGCAGAAGACACTCAAAATGACTCTGTTGACTATATGGAAAAAAGTTGGGCAGGGAACCTTCATACTGCAGATAGGGCTGAAAGGAATGCAGCTTCAGTTTCACCTTTGCCAGCCACAAAAACAGAGAGAAAGAATAAGTCTGTTCGTTTTGAAAGTGATACTGACTTGACATCCTATGGAAGCTCATCAGATGATTGGCATATAAAGAAAAGCAAGTCACCAAATAACCAAAGTGCATATAAACCATCTCCTTATCCTACCCCGTTGAAGTTATTTGACGAGATGCAAACACCAGGAACTGTGTATCCTGCATCATTAGAAGAGTTACGTAATGGTAAGGCTAAGGCTCAAGTTCGATCCCAGTTTGTCTATCCAACTCACAACCAAGGTGAGAATGTCTTCCGGTACAAAATACTTGAGGAGAAAGATTTTAACCCTAAAGAAGATTCAAGTGAGCTGAGTGATTCGGTTGAGCAAGCTCAAAATAGAACTCCTACCCCAGAAAAAGGGTCGAAGAAAATTTCAAATGGAAATGAAGCTGAGGTGAAATCAAATTTGTCTTCTACATCAAGTCCTGTATCAATCATTGTGGAGCATTCCCCTATTTCTCCCAAGTGGTGGGATGGCAATGGCATCCCAAATACAACAACTAAGTACAAGGAGGTATTGCTTGCAATCATTATTTGCTATGTTATAATAAGGTTTTTAAATCTATATACTGCATCTGATTAGCGCTCATTGTCCCCAGGACCAGAAAGTAAAATGGCATGCGACCCCGTTTGAAGAGAGGCTGGATAAGGCGCTGTCAGAGGAGAATTTTATATCTCAAAGGTATCTCTAGTTAACAATTGATTGTAATCTGTTCACCTGTTAAAAAAGACCAAAAGAAGAAGAAGAAACCTTTAAACTTGTAAAATTTCGATTAACCATGACAGAAGGGACAATTTCAATTAGTGCTGAAAGTTAGTAATGGTTCATTTTTGTTGACCATAAAAACTTAATTTGAGTTTAGCACATTTCAAGGATAAAAATTTATTCATAATGGTTGAAGAATACCCATTTGTTTGGCATGTCTAGGTGCCGCTAATCCACTGTGTTTTATCGTTTATTTGTTTCATTTTGTTGAGGAATTTGTTTTTTTTATTTTGAAATAGCTGCATTTTGTTGTTTTATTTGTAACTTGTTGATTCGTAATATTTGAATGTATATTACTGTCCTTCTAATTTGTTATTTGATTTACAGGAAGTTTGTTTGTGAAAAACCAGTGGCATTTGATGAGATTGAAGAAAGTGATACTGCATTATCTCAGCAACAGTCTGAAACTCATTTGCTGTCTGTATATGCCCATCCCATCCCGTTGTAGTCTGTCTTATATGGGAAGTAATTCAAAATTCTGGAAACAAAGTACGAATAAACATCATTCAGTATGCTGATTGGTTTGTATCAGCAGTTGATTATACAAATTTTGCAGTACCATAGAACTATCAACTATCAAGCTGACTGCAATAATATAGTTTCATTGTAAGCACTAAGGAAAACTTTCATTCACAGGAGGAAAGTGATAGAACTGAATGGTTTGAATAAGCACGGTAGGAAGCTTTGATCTGTTCAGTCAGGTTCCTTTCATGATTTCTTCTCGTGAGTAGCTGCTGATCATACTGTGAATAAATTGATATTCGTTAGTTGTGGATATAAAAAAGGTGCCATTGAGTTTTTTGGTGAAAAGGTGTCTATATTTAAAAATATTAAGTTGAAAGACTTAAAGAACAATTGGCAAGTCTTTGAGCGGTCCTTTTATTGTTTCCCATTTTAATAAAGAGAAGATCATCATTCTTTCCTAGTACATTTACAGTGGCAAGATTTCTTTTTTGCAAATTGTGGTGGTGCTAGAGTCCTTACCTAATTTCAGATTGAGTTGCATTTTTTTAAAAAAAAATTTGAACTAAAATTTCAGCTATAGAAGATATAATCATTTTTACTACTTTAAATCTTGATTTATATATTAACATTTGATTCAAGAGACACATTTGATTTTCTCTAATTAAAGTCAGTTGGGAAATATTAGCATAATTTTTTTCTTTTGTGAACTCAAAATAGGCATTAAGCAGAAACGTAAAATAATAGCACCAAAAATTTTTAGCGTGAATTTTTTTTTCAATGTGAGCAAGGAAAAAATTACGGAATTCGTAGGCCTCTTAAAACTTCTGCTATAACAATAGTGAGATTACAAAAATACAACAATAATGTATCTTTAATTTGTAGATAACACTCATAAATTGGTTCACTAATTTTCTCTCTTAGAAACTTTCTCTAAGGCTCTTTATTTTTCTCTCTTGTGAGGATGTGTTTCTCACTTTGCTTGCTTGTATCTCTGTTGGTTTACTTCCTTTATTTATAGAGGAGATGCACCAAGTGCAATTTTAATGCACCGAATAGTGCAGTTGGAAGTTGAAATATTTTTCAACTTTGCATTGCACCCTTTCTAGTTTTCACATTCACTTGGTGGAAAAAATTTACATATGCACTTTCAGTGCATGATTTTCCTTGGCTGGGTCCCACAAAGTCTTGGTTAAAGTTTTGCGTGTGTGTGCACATGTCTATATATATATATATATATATATAGTCACGATATGTTGACATCAAGTATTAAAATTAGTCAAATTATATTTTTAACAATTTTTTGTAAAATGTAAATTTAATTAATTCAATCGTTAAATTATGTAATATATCTTCTATATCAAATTTTACATTATTTGGACTTTTCTGGATATGTTATCTAACATTAAAAATTTACATATATTTTAATATATTATTATACGTTAACGTAAAATCATGCGATAAATTACTAAATAATTTTAGATTTGTATGAAATTTAGTATACTTAATCTAGTTAATAAGAACATCAAATTCAACGGTTGGATTGGTTAAATTTGTATTTTACAAAAAACTATTGAAGGTGTAATTTGATTAATTTTGACACTTGGTATTAATGGATCCTGACTCATATATATATATATATATATATATTTAAAATTCCACTAAGTTAATTCAGCATACTAAACAATTGTCACTCAAATAAAATGAGTTATCTTTATAAATGTAAAATCTTGCTTTGTATAACTGTAAGAGATAGTGCTGGGGCTGGAGACGATAACTTCAAATCAATTAATATCCTAAAATAAGATCCAGGAACAAGAATTAAAAGCTGAAATGAAAACATAGTTTGGACACGTTCCACTTTTCAATGGTTTAAAAAATAGTTGCGTATTTGTAAACAACAATAAAAATGAAAATAGTCACGTATTTCGAATGCGTTTTCTATCAATTTCCTGTCAATTCGTCCTTAATGGTGGTAATAATCGATTACTACCATTTTTATTTAAGACCACATGTTAGCAAAGACTAACGTGCAGGAAAACTTCGCAACGAAAAATATAGTTACGTATTTCGAATGTATTTCCTATAAATTTCCCGTCAATAGTCTTTAGTGGTGGTAATAATCGATTACTACCATTCTTATTTAAGATCACATGTGAGTTAGCAAAGACTAACGCGCAGGAAAACTTCCCAATGAAAAGGACAATGGCATATTTATGAAACAACCAAATATTTTGCCAAAAATAAACGTACTTGAGAAATTGACCCAAGGGAAGAAATAAGATTACGACGTACCACCTAATCTAATGGCCAAAAAAAAGTAAAGACCCAAGAGTCTTCTTCAGAAGCACCCCCGGAGTTTCTTTCTATACTTAGTGCTTCCTGGGGAATTTAGCTAGTAGCGAGGTTGGTGTGAAATGAAAAGCGATTCTCCCACGGTGCTTTTCTTGCATCATTTTTATACGGTTAGTGATATATAATTTATAACTAATTAACGTCGTTAACTAATTAAATTGATTATTAATCTATTAACTAATGTTGTTAACGCACAACATTAATTGGTTTAGAAATTATGTAAGTAAATATTAAATATGAATAAATAGTTTAGACACCAATAATGTAAATAATTTTTACATTATTATCCAATCACAAATTATTATATACAATAAATATATTAATTTTTATAATAATTATCTTAAAAATTATCTTAACAATAACTTCTAAAGTGCATAGATACAAAACTTATTATAAATCTTCTCTCTTTTTCCCACTTTCTCGGGTGGGGTCCTCAGTTTTGTTTGTTTGTTGTAGACTTTGATTGACCACTCACATGTAGAGGCACTATAAGAAGTGTAGCTAACCAATAATGCCCTGATCAAACCTGAATAATAAGTGGCTCTTGCACTTCACTCATATTGAAGGATTTTTCAAGAGAAACAAACCATGGTAGTGAAGGTGTACGGTCCCCACTGTGCTTCCACAAAACGGGTGCTGGTTTGTCTGGTTGAGAAAGAAATCGACTTTGAGGTTGTCCCTGTTGATGTCAGTAAGGGGGAGCAGAAGGATCCTGAGTACCTCAAATTACAGGTTCAGCTCTTCTATTTTCCTTTCATTTTTGTTAAATATGATTAGTCTTCAAGATTATTTGATTCTTTATCCTCTGATTCATGTTCTTTATTTATAATATCCGCAGCCCTTTGGAGTTGTTCCTGTCATTAAAGATGGAGATTATACCTTATACGGTTACACTTCGAACTCATATTTTCTTGCTTCATGATTAATGTTGTTTCTCCAGTTTTTGTTCCTTCTCTTACTGGCACCTGCTAATTTTAGTGCTTTCTTCTATTTCTGCAGAATCTCGTGCTATAATGAGGTTTTATGCAGAAAAATACAGGTCCCAAGGGGTTGAGTTGCTGGGGAAGACAATAGAAGAGAGGGGTCTTGTGGAGCAATGGCTAGAAGTTGAAGCACAGAACTTCCACCCACCAGCCTACAACTTGGCTATTCATGTTTTGTTTGCTCCATTGTTTGGTATGACCTCAGATCCCAAGGTGATTGAGGAGAGTGAAGCAAAGCTGGGGCAGGTGTTGAACATTTATGAGGAGAGGCTGTCAAAGAGTAAGTACTTGGCTGGGGATTTCTTCAGCCTTGCTGATATTAGCCACCTTCCATTTATTGACTATATTGTGAACAATATGGGGAGAGGGTATTTGATAAAGGAGAGGAAGAATGTGAGTGCCTGGTGGGATGACATAAGTAGTAGACCATCATGGAAAAGGGTTCTTCAGTTATACAGAGCTCCAATCTAGTTGCTGAGTGAACTTCAGGGGAACTGCTATTAGTATCATCTTTTGAATATGTTGGTGAAGAATAAATGCACTTTTACCAAATTTCAAAGAAAGTGAGGGATTGAGGAAGAAAGTGGGCGTGTTCAACCTAACGGAATGTGTTGAATTTGTTCTTTCTCTCCTTTCATTTTCAGTTGTGTACTTGTGTTTAATTTGGTTGGATATTCCTTGTGGTCATGCTCTTAGCTTATGTGTTGCTTACTCTCTTATTTATCTGACTCAATAAAAATATTTATATTGAGAGATTTTCCAAATGGCTCACACATACGTACTACTTCCGTGAGGCAATCACTACTGGCTATGATTAACATCCAATGATAGTTCGAGTTGAAGGCCCCCAACTTCCCAAATTGAATTTATGTGCGCTCTTTACTTATACGAACGTATTTCATTCACATCAACAATTGGTTTACGCCTATTCAGCAGAATTCAATGAAATAATTTAGTTACTATGCTGAGAATTATATATCCCAAGGGAGTGACTTGCTAGTAGCTAAGGATTTTTTTCATGAACTTAATTTATGACCTTTTTTTTTTTAATTTTTTTAACTATTGATTTGCTATTTTGTGAGCTATACAGTAATTTATGTCTGCTCTTCCTGATGCGTTTCACAAGCTGAAGGGTGTTTCACGGGGCTACCCGTGAACACTTTTGTTCAAAGGAATTTCTCATGTTTTCTCAGGCAGATTCGATCACAGGCAATGGGGCATTTTATGGGCTGTGATTGCCACTGCTGTCTCTCAAAAAATGCTTCTCAAATAGTCCAGTGTAACTACTTTTTGTGATATTATCTCTTCTAAGGCTACCTAGTCCTGCAAAATCACAGAGAGACAAAGAAAAAGCAAAAAGATGGTAATATCAAAACAAATAAAAGAAAGGACTTAACCAACATCCTAAAAATTACGTAAGAACAAGATTACAAGTTGTAAATTCTAATTTAAGAAAATAAGACATAAGTTCCAAACTACTAATATTCTAAGAAAAAAAACAACAATAACTAAGAGAATAAAGGAAAGGATTTGGGTTGGCTCCCAAGAAGCGCTCGCTTAACGTCAAGAGCTCAACACATGTTAGAATCAATTTCCCATAGCTGAGTGAGGGAAGGAAAGTGCCATCGCTTCCTCAATTGATTTCCATGCCAAGTCACACTTTAGCTCCTTTTTTTTTTTGCCTCCCTCACTTAAAACCTCAAGATTCCCTAGTCTATGCCAGTGAGGAGGGATGTAAGGTTTCCTTTTTGGTGTGCATGTTTCCTTTGAACTTTCCTTTGTAGGATGCTTAGCATGTTGCTCTCCGGTTAAGTGTAGTTCCAATGGATTTTCAACAGGGCACTTAACTGCCTCTTATTTCACCACTTGATCCAGTGAGCCAACCTTACACACAGAGTTCTCAACAATAGGGAGATCCTTAGCCTTAAATAAATCAAATTCAATGGTGTTCTCTCCTACAGTTAAGGAAAGCTTACCCTTCTTTACACTTATATTAACATCTCCTATAGCTAAGAACGATCTACCTAGGATAATGGGGATGTTGGCATCCTCTTCCATCTCTAACACCACAAAATCATATGGGATAAATAAATCCTCTATCTTAATAGGAACATCCTCTACAATGCCACCGGGTGTTTGATGGATTGATTTGCCAATTGCAATGACATATTGGTGGGTTGCAACTCCCAATACCAAGCTTCTTATAAATAGATATGGGCATCAAATTAACACTAGCCCCCAAATCACACAAGGCTTTTTCGAAATTAGTGTTGCCAATCAAGCATAGTATGGAAAAACTACTTGGATCCCTAAGCTTAGGAGGTAAAATATTTTGGACAAGGGTCACAGTTTCATGCTCATTAATTTCCTCATATTGTCCAAAATATCCTTAAGAAACTTTGCATAAATAGGCATTTGTTGCAAAGCATCTACAAAAGGGATATTAACATACAGTTGTTTAACCATTTCTAAAATTTTTTTAAACTGTTTGTCTAACTTAACTTTGGCCATCCTTTGAGAGAATGGGATAGGTGGTTGGTAAGGCATTGGGAAACCCTTTTTAAACATTTTCCCTTTCTCTACATTACCCCTTCTTTTTCCTTTTCAACCAAGGATGGAGTCTCTACTTCTATTTCTACTTCCTCGTCTCCCACTCTTTCTTTGTTAGACACAGGACCGTTTAACTGTTTCTCACTCCTTAAGGTCACCGCATTACAATGCTCAATAGGATTTGTTTTAGGGGTGCTAGGAAACTTACCTGGGGAACAACTTAAGGTAGGGAGGAATTGGGCAATATAAGAGATCTGACTTTCTAGCCTTTATTGTGAAGTGTCATCTCATCTAGTCAAGCAGTTAGTTCCTTGATGGAACCGCATACTATTTCATTTTTCTGCTTCTGACTTGTCACAGAGTCCACCACTAAGTTCTCCAATATTGACAATGATTGTTGGAACCCTTAACTACTTTACCCATTGTTGTAATTAAAGGGCTGCTGGAAGTTCTGTTGTTGCCTACCCCATTGTCCTCCTTGGCCGTGGTTGTTCCGATAGGAGAAGTTAGGATGAATTCTCCACCCTAGGTTGTATGTATTAGAGTAAGGGTCAACCTTTTCCTTTTGTGGGTAGTCAGAGAAATTGTGGGTTGCGGCTATATTTTCCATTTGCTCTTCTAGACCATCAGGTATTCCTGCTTGATAGTCTACAACTGTATGTACTTGCACACCACAAATTTCACAAGAAAGGTTAGAAGTACCCACTACATTAACACTGCCATTTTCCATTTTATCAAATTTATGACTTAAAGCATTAAATTTAGCTATGAAAAGGTCAATGTTATTTACCCCATACTTACTTAGGGCGACTCTCTATGAGGTGTTGTCTTGCTTTCTTATCCAATGGCGTTGATTTGCCTCCATTGCCTCAATTATGTTAAGTGCCTCATTGAGGGGCTTATCCATGAAAGCTACTTCTGATGCGGCGTGCAGTGTCATCTTACTTGGGTTGTTCAATCCACTATGAAAGAAACGAATTGTAAACTCTTGTTCAAAACCATGATAAGAACATGTGAGTAACAATCTAGAGAATCTCTTCCACGTTTTAGCAAAAGACTCACTTTCACCTTGGTAGAAGTTAGCAATGTGCTTCCTCATCTTACCTGTCTTCGATGGTGGGTAATATTTGTTGAGGAAGGATTTCTTGCATAGGTCCCAGGTAGTGACAACATTCCTAGTCCTTATCCATGTCCCCACCTTGCCTACTAGGGTAATGGAAAATAAGCAAAGGCGGAGCGCATCAATTGAGATAACTTGAAAGTGTTGGGTCTCACATATTTCCAACAACCCTTCAAGGTGCTCCATGGGGTCTTTTGAAGGTAACACGCTTAATTAACTTTACTTCAACATGCTTAGCAAAGCAGGTGGTATAACAAAATTTGTATTTGCCATGATAGCTGGGTGAGATATCCTAACTGGCAATCCACAAATTCTCAGGGTGGCAAAATTCGTTAAGGGTCTAGCTGCTTGCTCTTCTGCCATTGTTTTGTTTTCTTTTAGGATAATAGTTGCTCTGTGCTTCTGTTTTTGTTGTCTCCTCCTTCTATGAAAGGTTCTTTCTATCCCAGGGTCTGCTTCAATGGGTTCCCCGAGATGGAGAGATCTTAACATACACAGAGAAAAGCACTTGCAAAAAAAAAAAGAGCTCGTGAAGTTTGAAAAGGAAATAAATAAAAGAAAATAAAAACAAGAAATTGAGGAAAAATATTTGTCTAATTCTATTAAAAAGGGAAAATCACCAAGCCAAGAGACACAGTCTTTTACAATGGCGCCAATAACTTGATGCAGTAGCATAAGTGTACAGTATCATCGAGTAATAAAAATATCGTTCTTTCCATAGGGACTGTGTGTTAGGTTTAGTGATTACCACTAAATAATTAAAATTAAACAAAAGGAAATGATTTGGAGAATTTGGGTTTTGAAAATTTTAAAAGGAATTACAATTAAAAATTAAAATGAGTAAGTATTTAAAATTGAGGAAAAATCCAATAATAGAAAGACTTCTAGAATTGGGGGTTCACATTTAGACTTCCTATTGACCTAATCTCTTTATCTTAATGCTCTTGTTGGTTCCCTTTGAAGGTGAATTAACCTAATGTGACCTTAATTCCCTTTCAAGACATGGAGATGTACCTAATTGAATTAACCCTTACTTTCGTGGTAGCTTTGTTCAATTAGGCCCTTTAGGTTCTTTGTTAATTCAATTGTTCCTCAAAGGTTTTAACCTACTTTTGTGGTTTAGACCTAAGTTCCTTTCCTATATTTCCGACACTTAGGTTCACCTTTCAGTTCTTCCCTGAGAATCAATGATTATGAAAAATGCAATTTGGACGCTTCGCATAGAGAAATTCAATAAAAGAGAAATCAAGAGAAGATACCAAAGAATATCAAGATAATTCAATTAGAATCAATAATTGTCTAGGACTAAGCCCTAATCCTAAAACAGAAGCGACTACCCACATATAGCCATAAAAAACAAACAATAAGAGAAAAGAAGATCAAACTAGAAAAGAGAAGGAGACGAAGATAGCAATTATAAGCTTTCACTCTAAGCTGTCAATGCTAAGGTTCAAGATGCTTAAACTAATCCTAAAAATGTCTACTTAAAAATTGGGCTAATGGAAGTCTAAGCCTAAACAAAATAAAAACGCAAAAATACTTAAAATAGGTTGCAGGTGATAGGTTACGGGCAAAAGGGTAGATCACTGGTTGCCCCGTGATCCTTGCTGTCTTGACTCTGATGCATCCAATAGATTGAATCATGGGCTGCTTGTGATCCTTGCTATCTTGACTTTGGTGCGTCCAACAGGTTGGTTCATAGGTAGTTGTGTGTTTCACAGGCTGCCCCGTAATCCTTGCTGCCTGTGAAGAAAAGATTCATCTTCTTGGCTTTTTGCTCCAACTCTTTTATATTCAAGCTCCAACCCAACTTAATGCCATCATCGAGACTCAACATAAG
This sequence comes from Spatholobus suberectus, assembly GCA_004329165.1. Classification (NCBI taxonomy): domain Eukaryota; kingdom Viridiplantae; phylum Streptophyta; class Magnoliopsida; order Fabales; family Fabaceae; genus Spatholobus; species Spatholobus suberectus. The sequence goes on from CM014734.1 coordinate 75,866,642, forward strand.
AGCTTTCCATTAATCCTTGCACAAGCTCCATGCTCTAAATCAAAAGAAAATTTGCTCTTTAAACTAAAACATAACCAAAATGTGACAAGTCCAACAAAAAGGAAAAACAATGAAAATAACTAGAAATAGGATCAAAGAAGGCATAAATATGCAATATATCATAACTATAATGCTATGCAAACATGGTATAAAATGCAATGCATTAGTGGCACTTGATGGTGTCATCATGACATCATTAGAGACTAAAATCAAAAGTGACATATTTGTAGGGACTAAAAACAAAAAAATTACAAGGACTAAAAGCAAAAAGTAACATTTGCAGGGACAAAAAAATTGAAGCATCAAACTAAATATTAAAATAAAATAAAAGTTTGAATATTAAAATACTTTTTATCTCCATCTTTACATCCCCCTTTCTTCACCTCCTTCTACCTTCATTCTCCAAGCTCCATCCTTTCATTTGGTTTAAAGTGTGGTAGGCGATGGTCCGAATTCGAGCTATCTAGTGGCCCAAATTGTGGAATAGACATTCTTGAAGTGAGATTGACTTGACCCAAATTCCACAACTCTAAACTCCATGTATCTGTAAAGATACTTTAATGTTTAAGTTAGCAAAGAACCTCACTCAAGGTATATTGTAATAAATACACGTACTTGTAACAATGATGCTTAAGGTATATGTTATTCTTGGAGTACCGTGAGATGACTTTAATCCTAGGCGCCTTTGTCCATGGTTTATGTAGTAAAATGGACTGGACCTCATTCATGGATCCTCCCCAAGGCCATGGATCCCGAATATGGAAATCCAACCCATTCTCATCAATTATATATACCTCAAGTGTCATTGTTAAAGCTACATCATTTATTACAATCTCACTTCAACCATGGATATAGACCTCGGCCATGGATTCTCCTTCTTAGACCATAGATCCTCCCTAGTCGCCCTTGCATTAGAGTGCGTTTGTAGATACCCCCTCGTAGCCCATGAAGTTTAGAGTTGTGGAGTTTAAGTCAAGTCAATATGAGCTTCAAGAACATCCATTCCACAGTTTGGGTCACTAGGCAACTATAATTCAGACTATTGCCTACCACGCTTCTAACCAAATAGAAGGGATGAAGCTTGGAGAAGGAGGGTAGAAGGAGGTGAAGAAAAGAGGGATGTGAAGATAGAGATACAGAGTATTTTAATATTTAAATCTTTATTTTATTTTAATATTTAGTTTGATGCATAAATTTTTTTTGTCCTTACAAATATGTCACTTTTTACTCTTAGTCCTTGTATTTATTTTTTATTTTTAGTCCCTACAAATATGTCACTTTTTGTTATTAGTCTTTGTAATTATTTTTTTAGTTTTTAGTCCTTAAAAATGTCACCTTTTGTTTTTAGTTTTTGATGATGTCATGATAACACCATCAAGTGTCACGTCATCATTTTTGACATAATACTCAATGACACCTTCATTGTTGACGTGACACTTGATGACATCATCATGACGTCATGATGTTAGCCATGTCAGCTTTTTTATAGTAGAGACTAACGGGAGGAACTAAACTAAAAGAGAAACATTTGGAAACAGTAGGGATGAAAAAAAAACTATAGGAATCAAAACTAAAAAGCTGTGAAATTATAGAAACGAAAAATATATTTAAGGCTTATATATTTATTAGATTTTCACCTAATATTTATAATATTTTTTATAACTTGATTTTTTTAGCATCTACAAGTTTTGTCATGTAAATTTTACACAATTATCGAATTGAACTCGATCACTTTAAGACGTAAAAAGTTATTCCTAAATATTGAGCGGTGCATAACGATTTTTTTCTAAACTTTACCAGCCAAATATTGAATTGGACCCAAAATACTAGTTAACTACTACGAAGGTACGTCATTTATTATTATTATTATTATTATTGGGTACAATATGCAGACCTTTGGAGTAGTTAATTAATGTGTTGTATATAATACCTTATTACACGGTTACATAATCATCTCTCTATATATATTTGTTCCCTTCAAGATAGTCTCTGATAATTTAGTATCCGGCCGATTGGCTAATTTCTAAAATTAATTTCTCTTATCGTAATACATATTTTAATATGAAATATATGATTAGAATTAATTTAAACATATACTCTCAATTACATTTAATATTTAAAATTAATTTTATTAAATTTTTATCTAACTTCACAATAAACTAGTGCTTAATTTTAATGCTTTCATTCGTTCTGGGTAATGACGAGGTTTGGTGTGAAAATGATGCAGGTCTTAATGGGTTGAGTTGTTGGGACGACAATATACGAAGAAAGTGATATTGTGAAACAATGGGTAGAAGTTGAAGAACACTTCCGGTGTCACCATTCTCCGGAACGTGGCAGCCCTCCGGATTCTAAGGTGATCAGGTTGCTCAAATGTCCACTGGGTCAGGTTCTTTACATTACTTTTCCTCTTTTTATGTCACGGGCTTATAACCGTAGTTGCCTTTTGCAAAAACATTCATAGACACCTTATTGCTAATTGACATCTAGACAGACAAAGTGAAATAAGTGAGAGAAATATTAGTATGATAGATGATATGATGCGATAAGAGAGATAAAACATAAGAAGTGTTAATGTGTTTGATATATAAGAGTGCTTATATATTATTGTTGTTTACTTTTTACTTATGATAATAAAATGGGTGGATTTTTTTTTTAATTGATAAGCATAAGAAATTTATTGATAAATAGAGTACAAGGGGTACTCTAACCCATGTACAAGAAGCTCATGAGGCCAAATTGGAGGGTCAAAGAGATACAAGTCATGGGGATCAATACACCAATACGAGTAGGAACACTGGGTACTACTAAATTTGGCCTTAAACCAAGTCCAAGATCTAACCTTTATCATATCCAAAACACCAGTGAAATCAAAAGGAACTCCCTGGAATACAACTTTGTTATGCATCATCCAAGAAGCCTAGATCACGGCATGCCAGAAGAGATGGCAAATAGGACATATCTTTTTCCTTCTCAAGAGTGAGCCAAATTGGATATAATGATCGGGTATGTTATTAGGTAAAACTCTAGTGTAACCAATCCAATCGTAGACAACATATCAAATCTGGTCTGTCATTGGGCAAGATAGAAATAAGTGGCAACTATCTTCCTCAAAGGAGTAGCACAACACACACAATGTACCTTGCATCTGAGATAATACCCCTCTTTTACTCAAATTGACTTGAGTTGGCAACCTATCCAGAATGACTTGTCATGATAATGGAAGAATTTAATTGGAATTGAGATCTTCCAAAATTTATTAAAGACACTGAAAAAGGAAGAGTGTAAATTTCCTCGCAACACCTGAGCCTTAAGGATATAATAAGCTAATTTAACTGTGAAGAGACTTGAAGAATCCTCTTTCCACCTCCATTGGTCCGATGATCCTCTACACAATGCAAAAGAACCCAATGTGTTTACCAAATCTATCAACTGCTCTTCCTCCCACACAAACAAATCTTTCCTCCATCTCCATGCCTAACACCATTTATTATCAATCCACTCTCCCATCTTTGCCACACAAGCATCCTTATTCATAGATACTTGATACAAGCAAGGGTAAAATGGGAGGATAATATTATGAATAGATGATACTCCCTTCCCCTAAGAGATGTGTTTATTACACTATCCTCCCCTCTTATATTAAAATATTTACTTTAGTCTATTTAACTTAATGCCATTAAAATAAATTACACTATCCTCTATCGAAAGATGTGAGTATTACACTGTCCTCCCCTCTTATTGTTAAAATATATAGTTTAATCCATTTAACTTAACATTGTTAAAGAATATTCTTTAAAAGATTTTAAAATATATTTTTTTAATTAAAATTATACCAAAATATGTTTAATTTGCCAAGTTATCATTCGTTCACTAGATGCCCTAACATTGCTTCTCTTTGTAAGGGGTTGCAGACAAAATATCTAACCAAAAATTATCACTAATAGTATATGAAAGGGCTAGAAATGACGTGTTAAATGGAGAAAGAATTTATGATTAAATATATTACAAAAATCAAATAATTTAGTGACATATATTTTTGTAAAAAATGCACAAATATATTAATAAATGAATTTTCTAGTCAAATATTATTCATTAATAGAAATTATTATACTTTTTATAGAAAAATAAAAAATGGTGAAAACTGTGATTTATATTTCCATCTAATAATGGAGAAAATGGTATATCTTAAGATAAGAAAAAATGTAATATTTAAATCTCTCAAATAGGAAAATGTAAAATATATTTAGGTCATAAAATCATTTTTAATAAAAAATTTAAAAGGCTTAATTGCACATTTTGTCACCTAGCTTTTAAAATTTCTCACATTTTGCCACATAATTATTTTAATTGTAAATTTTGCCACCCAACTTTAAAAATTTCGTGCATTTTGCCACCCCCTTAATTGACTGCTAACATGGCAATTTTGACTGTTGACGTGGCAATCAACAGTCAACTTGTCATGTAAGTAGCCAACCTGCCACATCAACGGTCAAAATTACCACATTAGCGGGCAATTAATGGGGGTGACAAAATGCATGAAATTTTGAAAGTTGGGTGACAAAACATAAGAAGGAAGAGCGGTGTAATGACTTGCATCTTTTAAGGGTTGATAGTGTAAAAAATATTTTGGTAAATAATTTTCTTAAACAAAAACTAATGAAAAATTTAAAAATGGAATAAATACTCGAATTTGTCAGGGGGGAAGAGTGTAATTTTAACATAAGAGGAAATAACAGTGTAATACTCGCATCTTTTATGAGAAGAGAGTGTAATTTACTCTAATATTTTTAAAAAGTAAAGCGTAACATCATGCAACTTTTGTTTAATGGTATAATCAAAATGGATCAGTCGAAAATTCAACTGGATACGAAGCTCCACTTACATGAAATTATAACATTGGTCCATCATGTTTAATTTCTCTGAAAATGGAGTGGAGAACAAGGGTAAAACAAAGGTTTAGGTGCAAGTTTGCTTCTTTTATAATTTGTGAAAATGAGTTTATTTAAAGGATGGGAATAGTGCTTTAAATACTTGATTTGTTGGAATTGACAAATTTAAATTTGTAGTAAGTGAAAAAGGTGCTACCACAATTATGAACATAAATGAGGAAAATAAATAGCTGCAGTAAATGAAGGAATAAAATAAATATCATATATACAATATCTTTAATTGCCTAAATAATTTAATAACCAAATTATCCTTATTTTGAGTGAAAAAAATTGCTTTAGATTACTTTACTTATATATATATATATATATATATATTAAGATAATAAAATGGGAGGATAATATTATTAAAAAGTAAAGTGTAACATTGTGCAACCTTCGTTTAGTGGTATTAGGTATGATCGAAATGGAGAAAAGATCCTTTCCATTTTCATTTCTCTCCATTTTTTCCATTACTAAGCTTTTGCATACTTTTGGAAACAATGAAAGTTGAAGGAACAAAATCAGATGGTAATTGCACATAATTATAATTAAATTAGTTGATTTATAAATATTTAATTATATTTAATATTGATTGAAGATACTTAAACGTTTGAATAGAAAGTAGAAATCTCCTTTATTTGAATAATAAATTAAGAAAAAAATAATGTTGATTTGATGATTTAATGTGGAAATTCATGATACGTATACTAAGATGAGAGTCACATGACACATATTATATATAATTTAGTTTTTTTATTTAATGTATTATTAAATTTACTAAATTTTTTTATTGATATAATCAAAGTAATTAATGTAATTATTGATAGATATAATTAAGATAATTACATGTAATTGTTATATAATTTAATTTTTATGAAATATAATTATTAAATATTTCTAAAATATACTATTTTTATATGATAAATACATAATTTTGTTAATCATGGTAAGTACGACTGATATATATTGTGATATGAATTAATAAAGGTAATTATAATCAATATGTATTTTAATTAGTAGAGCTGTCAAATGGGCCAGGCCGATCCCGCCCGTCGTGCCAAGTGTTAAAAGCGGGCAGTCCCAGCCTGACCCAAATTCTTAATAGGCTATGTTTTTTTTGGCCCGGCCTAGCCAAACGGGCCCATCAGGCAGGGCCAAAATGGCCTGTGATTATTTTTTTCTTAGTTTTTTGTATATTTTACTAAGAAAAAAAAACAAAACCAAAAATATAGTATTGGGCCAAATAGGCTCGATTTCCTTCGGGCCAATTTTTTTGGGGCTTGGCTTGGCCCAACGGGCCAATCGGGCCGGGCCATTTTGGTCCGATTTTTATTAGGCCAAACTTTTAATGGCCTAGCTTAGCCTGGCCTGTCGGGGTGGGCCGACCCAATTTTGCTAGCTCTATTAATTAGCGTAATGAAAATTATTTTAAACAAAGGTAATTACATTATTTTAAATTAAAAAATGGAATTAATTAATATTAATATAATTTTAAATTCCAAAAGGACAATTAATTTAAAAAGGATCAGTAATTTTGACCTAGATATAAAATTTTCATTTAAATTATCTTCATCTTAAATTGTTCATTTATTATTAGACTATTTATGTATTTACTTATTGCACATGTCAATTTGAAGTGATTTAATAGCATTTTGGTGGACCAAATTTTAAAATAGACAAGTAATTAAAATTAATGATTAGTATGACCTAAATATGCATTGTTCAGTTGTTAAAATAGAAATGAAACAAAATTTTCTATTGAATTTTCATTAGAAATAACATTTTAAATAGAAATAAATTGATTTTTGCTTCAAACTCATATGAAATTAACATCTCTGTCCATTTGAATAATTATAATAATTAAGGGAATTACAATTTGTATATATTCTAATTTGAATAAAATAACATAATTATGACATATATATATTTTAAAAAAATTTAAAGATAGTAAAATTATTTTAAATTAAGATAATATATTATTTAAAATTTATAATTAAAGTAATTAATAAATGTATATAATTAAGAATTGCCCGTAATTATAATTAAATTAGTTTATTTATAAATATTTAATTATATTTACTATCGATAAAAGAAACTTAAACATTTGCATAGAAAATTAGAAATCTCCTTTATTTAAATAATAAATAAAAAAAATTAATGTTAATTTGATCTAATTTAAGGTGAAAATTCTTGACATCTATATATTAATATTTATAAAGTTGTTGTCAGAGTGAAAAAACTTTTTCTACCCAAAGTAAGGGTAATTCTGACAATTTATTTTATAGTTACTATACTTACTCTTTCAAAATGCTATTAAATGCATTGACCATTTAAAAACGAAAATTGTGGACAAAGGTCATTCATATACTCTCATACATCCTATATATATGGGGTGTTTTCTGTATCGATTACTTTTTCTCTTTTCTACTCTTTTGCATTATCTTAATAGTCCCAAAATACATAAGCGTTTCAAGTTTTTTTTTTCTCATTTTTTTTACTTCTTATTATTTATTTATTTGCAATGGGGTATTCATTTGAATTTTTTTTTTCTCTATTTCTCTTACTTCTACTTCTTCTTATTCAAAGTTTGTGCCTTATTTATTTTTATTTTTCTTATTTTTACTTCTTCTTATTATTTATTTATCTGTAGAAGGGCATAACATTTTCTTAGTGATGACTGGAAACAATTTATAACACAAAAATGATTACAGAAGGATTAATTGTTGAAGTTGCGTAATTTGAATAATCATGAGTTACTTTTAGTTGTCGTTTTAGTCAATTAGAAAAAATTCTAACGAAGTGATGTTATTTGGATGTAATTTTGATCGTCACACGTAATACTGTGGGGATTAAGTTGTTGTCCTTTTGGATTTTGTTTATAAATTGGAATAAAATGTCCATACTTTATTAATTTATTCTTTAGTTACAAATATTGAAATAATATAGATTAAATAAATATTAAAATTTCAATTTAAAAATCTATTAAACATTATCTAATTAAATAATTATTTACATTATGTTTAATAATTATTATTTATGTTTACTAATTATTAATGAAAGAGAAAATTATGCTATATAGGAATAATGTTATAATCACATAGCCTTATTAAATAATTATAATTATTTATATCATAGATTAGAATACTAATTTATAATTGCTGTTGTTGTTATTATTATTTAGAATAATTAAATATTTAGTTATAATTATGTTATAATTTTCATTATTTAGATTAAATCACTGCACAAATTTAGAATAATTAAAGAATTTGGTTATAATTAAGTTGAAATTAGTGATTTATTTATAATTAAGTTATTTAGAGCAATAATGTCAAAATTAAGGATGGATAAGTACGTCAAATGGAAACAAATTGATATTAAATAGAAACAAATTTAAAAGAAATGCTACAAAATTACAACGTAATAAGGATATAATTAAATAAAACAAATTGATATTAAATGAAAACAAATTTAAAAGATATGACGGAAATTTTTTTGTGATTTTCATAATAGTTACTTTTAATATAAAATTCATATTTCTGTAATTATAGGAATCCATATAAGAACCAAAAAAATTAGACATTTACAATATAGGGATGACAATATATCAATGTATAATTAGATAGATTTATATGGTGCATGAATTTTTAAAATATATCAATGTAAAATTGACCACTAAATAAAGATATTTACGAAATTATATTTGCGTGGTGCATTAAAATAATAAAGAAATATAATTAAAATATCATCATATATTATTTAAAAGATGTACTTTATTTTTGATATTTTTTATTATAATATTAAATAAAATATTTTTTTAATTTTTTTTAATAGAATATTAGATTAGATTAGATATTAGAAATATTAGATCAAATAAAATATTAGTAATATTAAATTAGGTAAAATATTGGTAGCATTTTATTAATATGTTTTTATCTTAAAAAAAGAGTCAATTCACAATTTTAGTTACTTATTTTATCTTACAAAAATGTTAGATAAAAATTTAGCTATTTTTTATCGGAATATTAAATAAAATATTTTATTACTTTTTTTTTATCTGAATGGTAGATTACTAAAATTACTGACATTAGATCACTAATTACTTTATTTAGAGCAATAATGCTAAAAAAAATTTGGTTTACAGTAACTACGGATAAAAAAATTATGTTTACTAATATTTTTTTTTTTATCTTTCTTTGATTTCTTAGAGTAAAAGACATAAGGAAATCCTTCTCTCTCAAAGAGTCCACTAAAATTGAAAAATCCCACTCAAAATTAAGGGTAATACTGTAATTTGATTTTTAGGTGAAAAGTTTTGAAAATTAAATTTTGAAATAGGCAGAAATTATTAGCATTTTATAATCAAAAGTAAGTAATTCAAATTTGAAATATTGAAATCACACTAAATTAAGGATTTAATTAAATGAAAACAAAGTAATATTAAATGGAAACAAATTTAAAAGATTACTTGCGGAATTTTTTGTGATTTTCTTAATACTTACCTTTAATATAAAATCCATATTCTTATTATTATAACAATTCAAATAAGATCCAAAAAAATTAGATATTTACAAAATAAATAGGGGATTACAATATATCAATGTATTATCAGATACATTTACGTGGTGTATAAATTTTTAAAATATATCAATGTAAAATTGACCACCAAATAAAGATATTTACAAAATTATATTTACGTGGTGAATAAAAATAATACAAAATATAATTAAAATATGATTATATATTGTGTAAAAGATACACTTTATTTTGATATTTTTTATCGAATATTAAATCAAATATATATATATATATATATATATATATATATATATTATCAAAATATTAGATTAGAAAAGATATTAGAAATATTAGATTAGATAAAATATTGGTAACATTTTAGTAATATGTTTTTATCTTATAAAAAAAAAGGGTAATTCACAATTTTAATTACTTCTTTTATCCTATGAAAATGTTAGATAAAATTTTTTATATTTTTTATCAGAATATTAAATAAAATATTTTATTACTTTTTTTATCAAATTATTAGATTAAATAAGATATTAGTAATATTAGATTGCATAAAGTATTAGTAATATTAGATTAGGTAAAATATTAGTAACATTTTAGTATTATCTTTTTATATTTTCATATCTTCTTAAATATCTTTTTACATTTTATATATTTTATTATTTGAAGTAATCTTTCTTTTTTAATTACTTAAACAATTTAATATTTTATTAAATAATCATGGATGATCAGAAATTTTTATTTTCTTATCTTCTTCTTACATATGTTTTTATATTTTATTAGTTAAAGTAGTCTTTCTTTTATTAATTACTCAAACAAATTAATATTTTATTAAAGTAATCTTTTTTTTTTACGTGCATTAGAATATTAAGTAAAGTATTTTATTGCTTTGTTTTTTGTCAAAATATTAGATTACCTTTTTCTTATCTTCTTCTTACATATCCTTTTTATATTTTATATATTTTATTAGTTAAAGTAATATTTTTTTATTAATTACTTAAACAAATTAATATTTTATTAAATAAATGTGGGTGATCAGAGTTTTATATTTTCTTATCTTCTTCTTACATTTTTTTTATAATTTATATATTTTATTAGTTAAAGTAATCTCTCTTTTAAGTGCATCAAAATATTAAATAAAATATTTTTTTACTTTTTTTTATCAAAATATTAGATTAGATAAGTTATTAGAAATATTGGATTAGATAAAATATTATTAATATTACATTAGATAAAATATTGGTAACATTTAGTAATACGTTTTTATCTTTTAAAAAGTATTGGTAACATTTTAGTAATATGTTTTTATCCTTTATACTTGTGAATATGGTAACATTTGACAGATTCAAAATTATAATTGCTGTTAATTTATTTATTGTATTTTTTTAATTTCCTTCTAATATCTTTTTCAAAATTTGGTGACATCTAATGATGCATTTTTTAATATTCTATTATTATTTATTTATTTATTTTTCTTCTGATAGTAGTATATAATTATTATGTTTTAAATTTTTCATATTTATATTTTTAAATTAATACAAATTATTTTAATCTTACCCATATTTTGCTCGTGCATCACACAGGTACATGTACTAGTGTATTATAAGATGAGAGACACATGACACAAATTATATATAATTTAGTTTTTTATGTAATGTATAATTAAATTTGTTAGAAATTTTTGTTGATGTAATTAAATTAGTTAATGTAATTATTAAATATATATAATTGAGATAATTATATGTAATTTTTATATATAATTTATTTTTTATGAAATACAATTTTTAAATATTTTCTAAAAAAATACTATTTTTATATGTTAAAATACATAATTCTATATATTAATCATTCTAATTATGACAAATATATATTGTGATATTAATTAATTAAGGTAATTTTGATCTTATAAAAAGAAAGGTAATCATGATCTTATATATTTTAATTAAGTTACAACATTTTCAAATTAAGGTAAAATATGTAATTATTATTATAAATAATTTATTGAGTGAACATCTAACTTTGTGATAACTTCTTCTTTTATTGTAATGTGTCTTTCAATTTTAACTCTGTTGTAAGCATCATTGCAGAAATAACCTTACTCTCTCCCTCTCTTTATATACATACACATATATGTAAATATATATACATGATTTTGTACAAATCAATTTTATAATTAATATTTCTATTTTTCACATATCATATGTTAAAGAAATATGTATTGCTAAATGTATTAATAATTTTTATATGATAATCTCTTTATTACTTCAATTTTTGTTAAAATTTGAAAACACATCTAAAGAAATGTTCTATTTATCAATCCTATATGTCACTTATTATCATCAAAATAATTCTTTTTCATCCAATAATTTTTTTTAATTAATTTTTATCATTTTAATTGATAACAACAAATTAATAAATGTTAAGTAATAAATAATATTTTTGTTTAAATAAGATTAAATTCTATTATATTATTTAATTTTCAAAACATCACACTCAAATTATAAATCTAATATAAATGAAGTAAAAAAAAATTAATAAATTGAAAGTAACAAATAAGTTATTTTTGTAATAATTATCACTCATAGTAGTCCTATCCAGTTTGAAACGGATTGAACTTATCGTGTTTGATGCAGCCTCTAGCAATATAAGTAGTACATCATACTTGGTATCATAAAACAAAGACAAGAATGCTTGCTTCAAAAAATTCCAAAAATCAATGTCAAGACTATGGCGCATCATATATTTCTTTAAAATTAAGTATTAGTGTCCTTTTAATTTAAAGAAATAGCTTTAATGTTGGACAAAAGATGACAAAACAAATATCCATTGTCGTAAAAAAATTCTAATTGGGCGATTGAAATTAATATATATAATAATTAATTATGCATAACTTTTACACTGACCCTAAATGCCTATTAAACTCATTTGTAATGAAAAAATAATAATTACAAAATTTAAGTTAAAATATCTTTTAAATATTAATATCTCTTATTAAAATTATGTATAAATTGAAGTTATATACAAATGAGAATATATTGATAAAGGTAAATATTTTTTACAATAAACATTTTTATAAGTTAAAATGATTAGAGATGTGTGTGAATATAAAATTATTTGAATTTATATTAATATCCATAATTATATATATATATATATATATATATATATATTAATACACATATTTACTAACATATATTTTTATAAAATTAAAAAATAATTAAGGAATATATTAATTAATGATAGTAATTGAAAAATTATAAATTTAACTCCCGTGCATGACTCGGGTTATTACACTAGTATTATTAAAAAGTAAATGTAACATTGTGCAACCTTCATTTAGTGGTATTAGGTATGACCAAAATGGAGAAAAGATTCTCTCCATTTTCATTTCTTTCCATTTTTCCCATTACTAAGCTTTTGCATGCGTTTGGAAGCAACGAAAGTTGAAGAAACAAAATCAGATGGAAAGCTAAAAAACACTGTTATCTTTACTTTTTTCCATTGTTTTGAATAATGGAACACACAAAGGAAGAAAAGAGAAAATGTGGGTCCTATGATAGTTATTCATTCTTTTCGATTCGGATGAAAAAGGAGTGAAAGAAGGTCATCTATTCGTATAATTACAAAACTAGCCATATTTATATTACATTTTATTTTTTATTTAGGATATTTAAATCATTATATATATATATATATATATATATATATATATATATTCTTTTCACTTTCTATACAACTAAACAAAATAAAAGAACTTTTACTTTTTTCCTTTCATTTTCTTTTCTACCAAACAACTTAAAATCATTTCACATTCTATTCCTTTTTCTCTTTCCCTTTCTTTTCTTTCTCTTTTTTTTCTTTTCACTTTGTTTCCCAAATCTAACAAAACATTTGGAAAAATAAATGAAATAGAGATAATATACACACAATAAAGAGTATCATTTATTTCCTCAAAAGCTTAGTATTAAAAAATGAAAAGAAAAGAAAATGAAGAAGATCTTCTTCCATCGAAATAAATCAGTAGAAAATGAATATGTATCAACTAGATACCAAACTCCATTTACATGAAATTATGACATTGGTCGATCATGTTTATTTTCTCAATGCAGTCTGTAGGCAGCAAAAAATAAAATATAGGTTAAATTACACTTTTGGTCCTCCTATAGTTTTCATTTTGTGATTTTGGTCTTCTTATTTTTAATTTTGCAATTTTAGTCCTCTAATTTTTAAAAATCTGCGATTTTGGTCTCTCAATTTTTAATTCCATAATTTTATTCCTCCAATTTTTAAAAATTCACAATTTTGATCTCTCTAAAATCGCAGATTTTTGTGATTTTTAAAATTTTAGTCTAAAATTGAAGGATCAAAATTGTAAATTTTTAAAAATTAGAGGACTAAAATTATAGAATTAGAAATAGAGAGAACAAAATCGCAAATTTTCAAAAATTAAAAAACTAAAATTGTAAAATTAAAAATAAAAGACTAAAATTACAGATTGAAAATTATAAAGAAACAAAAGTGTAATTTATCCTAAAATATATAAGGTAGGGGCATCATGTTTATTTTCTCGATGCTCTCCGGCAAGCAGCAAAAAATAAAATAAAAAAAGGTACGAGGAAAGCAGCAAAAAGTTATAATAAATCACACGGGAAACATTACTCTAAGAAATATTTTCCAACGTTGATCAGTACTCTAAGAAATATTTGATAGGCAGTATAATACATCACAGAGAGGACCTTCCAAGAAACTTTATTCATGGTATCCAGCTGCTTGGTCATTGATACTTGATAGTGTTCACCCGCTTAAGACGAATAAATTCTTCCAATGCCACACTTTTGAAAAAAAAATAAAATCCCGATATGCCACACTTTCGAAATTAAATCCGTAAATACCACACTTTCTCGAATAAATTGGGGTTTTTCAAATAAATTCTCCAAATGCCACACTTTTGAAATAAAAAATAAAAATAAAAATCCCAATATGCCACACTTCCAAAATAAAATCCGTAAATGTCACACTTTCTCAATTTATTGGATTTCAGGGTTTAGGATTGCCGATTTCTTAACTGGGTTTCGCTTTTTTTTTTTTCTTTTTCTTTTCCAAACCAGTTAGAAATTCGGGTTTACATAACCCGATTTCTAAACTATTTTTTAAAATGAAATAAAAAACTACTTGTTTTATTAAGTTAAAAAATAAATTTAATTAATTTGTTGATTTTAAGTATTAATTGTGATCTAATTGTTAAAAAAAAAATCCACTTTGTAATTATAAAAAAATACAAGGTTATTAATGCCAACTTACATTATAAAAAATTTAATCAAATTATCAAATAATTAAGGTAATTAATTCAAATCAATAAATTCAAACATAATATTGAATTAATAAAATAAATTTAAAATTATTATTAATTGAATTAATTAAATAGAATTGTGATTAAAAAAATAAATGTAATTAATTTATTTTGGTTGTCTTGAACTTTGACCATGGTAAGGACAACTTTTTTCTTGAATGACTGTGGATTCTATATAGACCACACATTTTCAGTTGACCCTTTTATTTGAAGTCCATTTTTGTGCGAATGCATGTTGATTGAGTACAATCCTTCTTTCCTTTTTGCATCTCTTTGTTATGGAAGACCTCCTCTTATTCATATTGTGGCCAATAATATTGGTAGCGGAATGCCCCAAAATTAGTGTTGTATACTATGACTAAAACATGGTGCATTTTTCTATTTAGCGCATCAACAATAATGTTTCTCTTGATTTGAATTGCATGTGGGTTGTCGTAGTGAAATGTGACACCATTTTTAGTCATAGTGTACAACACTAGTTTTGGGGTATTATGTCACAAACGTTATTAGCCATAGTATGAATAAGAGGAGGTCTTCCACAATGAAGAGATACGAAGAGTAAATAAGGGTCGTCCTCAATCAACATGCATTCGCACATAGATGGACTTCAGGAAAAAGGGTCAATTGAAGAGGTGTGGTCTGTGTAGAAACCACGATCATTCAAGGAAAAATTGCCTTACCGTAGCCAAAATTCAAGACAACCAGAATAAATTAATTGTATTTATTTTTTAATCACAATTTTATTTAATTAATTCAATTAATAATAATTTTAAATTTATTTTATTAATTCAATATTATGTTTGAATTTATTGATTTGAATTAATTACCTTAATTATTTGATAATTTGATTAATTTTTTTATAATGCAAGTTGGCATTAATAACATTTTTTTATAATTACAAAGTGAATTTTTTTAATAATTAGATCACAATTAACACTTAAAATTAACAAATTAATTAAATTTATTTTTCAACTTACTAAAACCGGCAATTTTTTTAATTTTTTTTTTAAAAGTTTAGAAATCGGTTTATGTAAACCCAACTTTCTAACTGGTCTGAAAAAAAAATTGGATATTGCTAAATACACTCCTTTTTTTTAACTAATACACTCCCCCTTTACATTTTTTTTTTCCAAAAACTGCCCTTTGTTCGGAAAGTAGTTTCCGGTGTACAAATTTTTCCACTTCCATAAGGTAAATTCCGAAAATGTTAAACCTCCGGAACTGATTTATCCTGTTGATCCAATTTCTCCATTTTGGCTTCTCCAGATATTTCTCCTATTCATTTTTTGTTCATTTTGGCTTGATCTGTTTTGTTGGTCAGCAACCAAATCTTTCTCTCCTTCCCTTCTCCCAATTATTTCTCTCCTTCCCTTCCGCATCCTTTTAGTCTTTCACCTTATCTTCTCCAAATTTACCTCAACTTTTTATATATATATAAACGAAACCATCTTTATCCACTGATTCTAATCACAGACCAATTTCGCTTTTTCATAAACCAACACGCTGTTATGGTTTTAAGCTACCAGTCTAGTGGGCTTTTCTTTTTGTATCCTCTAGTAATCTTTTTTTTCTTCTTCATACATGCATCATGAAGATTTTCCGCTCCTCAAAATGCTTTCTTTGGAACGTCGTTGTGTATCAGACACCATATTCCTGAAAAGCATGAATCTTTTCCATCTAGGTGCTTCCTATCTTTACCAATTCAAAATGTCCATTCTATCTTGGCCTAATTGGCCACAACCGATAGTCGACGTAGTTTAGCACCACCCACTCAATAGTACCTTCTTCCCCCTTCTCCGATGGATCCACAAAATGAACAGACCCAAAGTTACAACATTAACCTAAGAAGCATAATCCTCAAGGATGGGGCGCGTGTTGGGATTGGGGAATTTCGCGAAAGTCTACCATGGGAGAAACTTGAGTAACGAAAACATGGCCGTAAAGGTGATAAAGAAAGAGAAGCTGAAGAACGAAGAAAGGTTGGTGAACACATATTAGGCGTGAGTTGTCGGTGATGAGGCTAGTGAGGCATCCCCACATAGTGGAACTCAAGGAAGTGATGGCCAAGAAATATCTTCCCCGTCGTGGAAAAAGTCAAGGGTGGGGAATTCTGCCAAAGTCACAAAAGTAAAGGCAAAGGATATTTTTAAAAAAGAAAAGTAAAAAAAAGTGAAAGGGGAAGTGTATCAACAAAAAAGGTCAGTGTATTAGCAACAGCCAAAAAGTTTTGCGAAACCCGGTTAAGAAATCGAGAATCCTAAGGCCGGAAATCCAACAAATTGAGAAAGTGGAATAAATTCCCCCAATGCCACACTTTTGAAAAAATAAAATAAAATAATTCCGATAAGTCACACTTCCGAAATTAAATCCGTAAATCCCACACTTTCTCAGAATTTATTCTCCACTATCCCACTTCTCTCCTTGTACCAGTGGGTATCCTCCACTTTTGTTCAGTAAACATTTCTCGAGGGTAGTTGTTTTTCCCATGGCAAAACATGAGGAAGTGTCTCCTCGTTTCACCTATGATGTTTTCCTCAGTTTTAGTGGCAAAGATACAAGGCACAATTTTATAGGACATCTTCATAAAGAGTTGTGTCGGAAGGGGATAGACACTTTCATTGATGATAAGGACATGGGGATAGGAACAAGTATTTCGCTTGCTCTGACCAACACCATTGAAGAATCCAAGATTTTAATGGTTGTTTTGTCTGAGAACTATGCATCTTCCAGATGGTGCCTTGATGAGCTTGTTAATATCATAGAACGATCCAAGATCAGGAACAACAAACAGCTTGTTTTCCCAATTTTTTACCATGTAGATCCGACAGATATAAGGAATCAGAGAAACAGTTGCGGTGAGCACATGATTGAACTCGAAAAAAGGTTTGGCAAAGACTGCCAGAAAGTGCAGGCTTGGAGGTCAGCTTTGTCTGAAGCAGGTAACTTCCCGGGCGAGCATATTAGCACAGGCCGGTATGTATCAACAATTCCCTTCATACATTTACTTACGGCTTCTGAGTTTCGAAAACATTTCATTGGTTATGAAATGATGTCTTATTTTTACCTACGAGAAAATTATACTCACTTTCCTTTCTTAAAGTTTTTTTACACCCCCTTTCAAACAAACACTTACCTCTCTCATGTGTATTTAATTAGATGTGACGACAGGTCAACTTGCATATCCAATAAAACAGGTTGGAGTAGGTTATATAGTTCAATCTTCCAACTTGCATAACCAAACTCGTTCAACCAATCATTTCGACTGGTCAAATGACGGGTTGGGTTGACCAGTCGGGTTAGCTTTTTTTTTTTTTTTTTTTCTTTCATTAGGCTTTCAATTTTCAGCGCACTTTATAGTTTCTTTTTATTTAAATGTCATATGTAAAGTTCCAAGACAAAAAAGTAAATTTTTTTGGTAATTAGAATTTAGAACAAATAAAAATTATAACTTAAAATTTATGATTAATTGATCATTTCTTAAGTATTAAGTAGATTTTTTCATTTACTAGTTTTAGAACTCCTTTTCTCTTTTATAATTTTATTTATGATCATAAAATTTGAAAAAAAATTAAGGCAAAAAATAATAATTAAAAGATTTATAATTTTTTTAAATTAGTTGGCTGGCCAACCCAATCCAACCGAGTTGGGATTTTCAATTCAATCAAAAAGCAGATTTAACTCAACTCAACTCGTTTTTTGGCAGGTTGAGAGCGGGTTAGGTTGGGTTGACTCGTTTTGGCACCCTTATATTTAATAAAGTGACACACAACCCTTATTTTATAGAATAAAGTGATAGATACATCTTTCTTTGATACTATTTAGGGGAGATGAGAATTTTTTAAAAACTAAACATAGTGTAAGTGTCATTTAGAAAGACCTTAGGAGAGATAAGTATAATTTTCTCTTTATTTATTGAATATCGATCATGTACTTTTATTTAATGAATATTTTTTTTTAAAAAAAATGTAAGATTTTAGGATTAATTTCTTTTTAATAAATATTTAAAAATAAAAAATATAGTTAAATTTTTTTTTTTTGATAACATAGTTAAATTATTTAGTAACTCTTAAAATATCGTCAATCGTATCAAAGAAAGAGTATTGCCACGATAAACGAAAATATTTATATGTCAAAGGTGATAGAAAGTTCAAAAAGACAGTTAAGTGATTTAAAAAAAAAGGAATTATCATCTTATATAAATTGTTAACAACATTAACATAGTATGAGTTGAAAACGAGAATAGCTTGAAAGACAAGGAAATGAGAAGTGTAACGTGCTTAAATTTTGCTTATGACTTAATAAGAGATGAAGAAGTTACGGGTCCATGACTCATCTTAAGCTTTTATATGTAATAAATGTTAATCAGTATGGCATTTAAGGTGTTTAAAACCGAATCAAACTATTTTAAGCCATCAAAATGATTCATTAAAATTGGAAATCATAAAAATTGAAAACTAATTTTTTTTATTGCAGTTTTGTTTAGTTTTTGATTTTTATTATGAAAATTGAACCAAGCCAAATCAACTGCACATTACATTTATATGAAAATTTCTTTTATATGTCATAACCTAACCTTAATCATGACTCATTTTTGATAATGATATATAGTATGTGATTTCATATGTCTTGGACATTTTTTTTATATGTTAAATTATGAGTTTATGACCCTGACAGTGCATGACTAATTGATTATAAATGATTTTGTACCGTACTTTATAATATATTTGTAATGTAGTTTTTATCATGTTCGTTTTTTATTGTTCTACTCCTTATAGTTATGCAAATATCATTTTTAATAGTTGATCATGACTTAGTAACTTTTTAGATTCTACATTGTGCCAATTGATTTTGTTAGTTGTTAAATTAAAAATAATTTTGAAAGTCATACAAAAATAAATTAAAAAAATTTAAAAAACTATTAAACCAGCCCAAATTGAATCACACAAAATTATTGATTTAGTATGATTCAAATTTGAGTTACATTATATTTAAATTGAACCAAAACGAACTGCATATTATTTTTATATTTGGTTCAAATGATTTTGTTAAAAAATCAAATTAAACTGCACTACAAATACCCTTACCAATAGTACAATGATTAAAAAAGCATAAAAGAACAATTTTCATTAAAAATAAGTTCCAAATGCTTTGAAAATTATTGTAGAAATATAATAACTGTAATTTTAGGGCACTAATTTACAAGACCCTTTATATATTTATACAGATAGGTAGATTGCTTTTTGCTCCTTTTGCAAAATTTTAGATAATTTTGAATTGTCTTTGAAATTCATGTTTGGACCTAATTAAACTCAACTTAGATATGTTTTTCTAATAAAAATCACCTCTTTCCTGAGTGAATGTTGAGTGTACATCATGTGTGATAATTTGTTTTTGTACTACTACCGGTTATTTTAGTGCTTATTACTGTAGTGAAATAAGTCCTTGATAGGTACATGTTAGTTGAGGGCCTTAGTTAATTATTAGATTCAGTTAGTTTGTTGTAATTAGGGGGTTGGATGATAAGAAATAAGGCATATTGCCTATAAATAGGAGGAAGGATTGAGAGATGGAGATATATTGTTAATTGAGAAGAGTTAGGGCCTTTAGGTACTGGGAGGTACAGACCCTAGAAGTTCTGCAGTCATATTGTAATCAAGGGAATTTCCCCATTTTCTCTTTAAAGTTGGTCTAGTTTTGATCAACCAGTATCAGAGCTCCGATCTTGGAGTTGTGGGTATTAGAGCTGGTTGTCGGTGTCTCGGAAAGGGTTATTTACGGAGGGTTTTAACTAGTAGAGGATTCTGATCAACAAGGAAGTTGAGTGAAGTGTCATCAAATAAAGTATTGTAGAGTGTGAGTCGCCGATATGTCGACTCTCTGGGATGGTGCTATGATAGGAACTTGGGTATTATGGGGTACCTAAGTCTCACATCGAATAGTATGGGATTCTTGATGGAGTATTTAAATGGCTTGGTTCTTCCCCCTTAATAGCTAACTTTTAAGGGAGGGTTTCCCAAGTGTTTATGTGTTAATCAATTATTATCCAGGCCCCTAATTACAACAAACTAACTGAATCTAACAATTAACTAAGACCTTCAACTAACATGTACCTATCAGTCCTACTATCAAACACATAATGTGTTGTGCTCCTTTTTTTTTTTTTTAAATAATGTGTTGTGCTTTTGCAGATGTGAAGTCAATTTTATTGAAGAGATTGTTGAGAAGGTTTATAAAAATATAGCTCCAAAACCTTTACATACTGGTCAGAACCCTGTTGGACTTGAGCCCCGCATAAAAGATGTGAAGTCACTTTTAGACATGAAGCCTAATGATAAAGCTGTACGCATGTTGGGCATATATGGACTTGGTGGAATCGGAAAAACAGAACTTGCCAAAGCTTTGTATAACAAGCTTGTGCAAGACTTTGATGCTGCAAGTTTTCTTGCCGATGTTAGAGAGAAATCAAACAAAATCAATGGTCTGGAAGATCTACAGAAGACACTTCTATCAGAGATGTTAGAGGAGTTAGAAACTGAATTGGGCAGTACCAGTAAAGGAATGTGTGAGATAAAACGCAAGCTTCATCAAAAAAAAGTTCTTTTGGTTCTTGATGATGTTGATGACAAAGATAGGCTAGAAAAGTTGGCGGGAGGATGTGATTGGTTTGGTTCAGGCAGTAGGATCATTATAACAACACGAGACAAAGATGTGCTAATTGCTCATCAAGTTGAAAAGATTTATGAAATGACAGAACTTGATGAGCAGCATTCTGTTGAGCTCTTTTGTTGGAATGCCTTCAAACAAAGCCATCCTAAGACAAGCTTTGAAGATGTGTCTTTGCGTGCTGTAGATTTTGCCAAACGTCTTCCATTGGCTTTAAAAGTAATAGGCTCCGATTTGGTTACTGTTCATGAAGAGAGTTTAGATGCTTGGGAACGTGCATTGGAAGAATATAAGAGTACTCCTCCAAATAAAAGGATTCAAGACGTTCTCAAAATAAGCTACGATAGATTGGATGACCATGCCAAACAAGTTTTCCTGGACATAGCTTGCTTCTTCAAAGGGGAGAGAATAGAATATGTTAAAAAGATACTTGAGGAATTTGGTCCAATATCCAACATTAATATACTCGTTAATAAATCTCTCCTAACTATAGAGTGTGGCTGCTTGAAGATGCATGATCTAATACAAGATATGGGTAGAGAGATTGTTAGGCAGGAAGCACCAAATCCTAGCGAACGTAGCAGACTATGGTATTATGACGATGTAATTGAAATACTACTTGAAGATTTGGTAAGAATCATCTACTCTTTTGTTTTTCAATTTATACAATATAGTTTATTATATTAATGACATCATGCAATTGATGTTACTTGTTTGTACCTGTTTTAAAGGGAAGTGACAAGATTCAAGGGATAATGCTTGATCCTCCCCAGCGAAAAGAAGTAGATTGGAGTGGTACGGCCTTTGAGAAAATGAAATGGCTCAGAATTCTCATTATTCGAAACACATCTTTTTCATCTGAGCCTGAACATCTGCCAAACCATTTGAGGGTGCTTGATTGGGAAGAATATCCTTCAAAGTCTTTCCCATCAAAATTTCATCCGAAGAAAATCATTGTCTTCAATTTGTGTAGAAGCCATCTAACATTTGAAAAGCCATTTAAGGTACAATTCTATAGCATGTTTTCCAGTTCTTTATGTGTCATTTAACAAAAACTTCGATTGTTACTCACATTAAAAAAATTAATATAACTCAAACATGTTGCTAATCATTTTATTGAGCTTTTCTCTTTGGCAGAAATTTTCATGCTTGACTAACATGGATTTCTCATATAACCAATCTATCACTGAAATGCCTGATGTGTCCGAAGTTCAAAATCTAAGAGAACTGAGACTTGATCATTGTAGAAACCTGATTGCGGTTCATGAAACCGTTGGATTTCTCAAAAGACTTGCTCATTTAAGCGCTTTAGAATGCACCAAACTCAGAAATTTCCTGCAAACAATGTTTCTACCATCTCTAGAAGTCCTTGACCTTAATTTATGTGCAAGGCTTGAACACTTCCCTGAGATAGTTGAACAAATGAATAAACCATTGGAGATTTGTATGATAAAAACTGCTATCCAGGAGCTGTCAGAATCCATTGGTAATCTTAGTGGGCTTGTTTGTATAGACATATCAAATAGCAGGAAACTGAAATATCTACCAAGTAGCTTATTCATGTTGCCAAATGTTGTGACCTTTAAAATTGGAGGTTGTTCTCAACTTCGAGAATCCTTCAGAAGTTTCGTGCAGAGCCCTTCAGCAGCCAATATTCGTCCAACATTACGAACAATGTATTTCGAAAATGGTAACTTGTCAGACGAAGATCTTGTCGCAATTCTCCACTGCTTTCCCCAATTAGAAGAGTTGATTGCATCAGAGAACAATTTCGTATCTCTCCCTGCATACATTAAGGAATGCGATCACTTGACAAGTCTCGATGTGAATGATTGCAGGGAGCTTCAAAAAATTCCGGAATGCACTAACTTGAGAATTCTTGATGTTCATCAGTGTGAGAAACTTGAGGAAATTTCAGGGTTGCCATCTACTATTCAGAAAGTAGATGCGAGATATTGCTTCAAGTTAAATAGAGAGACATCAGACATGTTATGGTTACAGGTATCACCCCTTCATTGCTTCAGCTAAATCACATACCTTTATTTTAGGAAAACAATATTTGCACACTCTTTCTTTATACTTCTTTGATTAGGAGGGAAAAAAAAGAAGAACCAGGAAGAGAATGTGTTGAAATGCATGTTTCCTTCATTTTGTTAAGGAAAATAAATGAGGCAATAATAGTGTATTAAAAGTAAGGAATATTGTTTGTGTTTTATTACCCCATCTTTTTCAAATATTTTTTATTTAAAATCTTTTTACTAGCTTATTTCACAAACGTCATGTTTCAATAAACTTTTCTATAAGAGAAGAAAATAATAAGGTAAAATGAATTTAATTTCTCATATGTTAAAATTAACTTATACACTTTAGCTTTTAGAGAAGTTAAATGAGAGAACTTTTAAAAAAGTTAGGTGCATAAATTGATTTTAGCTTATGGGACAAGTTCAATTTATTTTAACATTTTATTTTCTTTTATTATAAGTATTTATGGAGAAATTTATCCAAATAGGGCCAAATATTTTATGTTAGCTTCTAACTTTTTTATTAGTTGAAAAACTTGTTTGATCATATAAGTAGTGTTTAGTAAACAAATTTATTTTAGTAGATTGTAACATTTGTGAACACTTCTTCAAATAGTGTTTTCGCTTCTATCTTTGAACTTCTTATATTTTGTTTCCTGTTTATCCTTAAAATATTTATTAAATTTATTTTTTTTACCTTTTTTTACATAAGGTAAGATTTTATTATTCCCTTTTGGTTTATTTTATTTTATTTTTGTTATATTTTTTTGGACATGTTTATATTACATTGTTTATTTTAACCATTACACTGTTTATTTTGTTATTTCAACATTATACTTTAAGATATTGATAATGAATTAATATGGCAATACTAATACACAATAATATTTAAAAGTATGTACTGGTATTGCCATACTAATCAACATAATGAATGTATGACATCTATTTAAGTGTATATATTATTTTATTTTATTTTAAATTTAGTTGAGAATATTTTAAGATATAATATAAGATTAATAGTAAAATGTATAATATGAACAAAAAATAATTGGAACTAAAAAATGTAATTAAAATAATTGATCTTTAAATAAAGAAATTATAAGAGTTCATAATTAATTAAAAAACCAGAATTATAATTACTCAAAAATATTTTTTTATCTATAAAATGCAATTAAATTTATATTTAAATAAAAAATAAACATGTCTATTTTATCATTTTACATTTATCATTTACTTTAATAGATAATTTTACCAAATATTAGTTTTAATTCAATAAACTAACTAAATAACTTTCCAGTAACAATTTTCAGCTATCATATAGTTTTTTTTAACTTTTAGTTACTTTTTAGTTTATTAACTACTTTGAACAAAAAAAGCCTAAGTCTAAGTGCTTTGAACTTCATCCCTCATTTATTTATTATTTAGTAAAATGGATATAGTGTGTTATAAAGGAATATTAAAATGTTTGTTACCAATCTCCTTCTTTCGATAAGGATGAAAGGTAATATTAAAAAAAAAATGTAAGATAAGCTAACATTTTAATATTGGGTAATGATGTATGGACACTTTCATATACATTCAATTGACACATTTTATTTATTTTTATTTTTCTTTTTATCACGTTATATTATTTATTATATCTACACTTCTATTTTTTCTATTTCTTTTTATGAGATTGGCCCATGATTGTTCATGAATTATTTTTGTTTGACATTTTAATAATGAAAGATGATGACACCTAGAAAATTAAAGAAAAAAAAGGGTAAATATTATATGATGTAATAGAAAAGAAATAAAAAAAATTAATGAGTATTAATTAAGCTCTTTGGAATGATAGGTGTTGATGTTGACATACCATTCCTCTTTAAGAATAATGTACGTACCCACACATGTGGGACGAACGGGGTAAAACATGAAAAATGCAAACTAACCTTAGTGGTACAATTATTCATAAATATAAAAGAGATTAATTTCATTCAAATTAACCCTGAATATTCAATAATACAGAGAAAATTAACTATTGTCATCCCTTACCCTACACCTTTTGTACAGGCGTGTTATTTTAATTTTTACTTTTTAAAAGAAATGTGTTATTCATATAATAATTCATAATAATTTATATAACATTAATTTTTTTTATGTTTATTTTTCATTATCACAATATTTATTACATGTCATTTTTTTAATCTTTTTTTTCGTTCACTCTTTTAGATATAAAATTTAGGTTTAAATATGTTTTTAATTCCTGTAAAATAAGCGGATTTAATTTAGGTCTCTGTAAATTTTTTTTTTGTTTTTTATCCCTCTAAAATTAAAATTACTATTTTTTGTTAAGAAAACAGGCTATGCATTGATAGTGTAATGTCATTCAATTACAAACTATCATTTATTGTAAGTTTGTTGATTTTTATAATAATTACTTTAAAAGTCATATCAATAGTGATTTCTGATTGGTTGATAGTGTAAAACTTTTTACATTGACAGTACATGATCATTAAACTTTTTTTTGTCTGTATAAAATGAGCAAATTTTGGTTTTGATCCCTGTAATTTTTTTTTTTTATTTTCATCCCTCTAAAATCTGAACTAACTATTTTTGGTCCCTTTTAAGGTAGATAAATAATATTTATTTTAAGGATTTAGAAAAAAAATTTAGAGATACCACATGTTGACATAGTACTATAGACAACAGTAGGTGTCACGTGAAATGGTCACTTGACCTTCTGTTAAACACATAAACAGTTACCGAGTGTCACATAATAGTAGAAACCAAAAATAATGATTTTAATTTTTTAAGAATGACAATCAAATAATTTTTTTTTAAAGACTAAAATCAAAATTCACTTATAAGGAGTAAAAATATATTTAAACTTAAAATTTATTGTATAAATAAGATTTCTCTTTTTAAAATTATTTTTGTAATAATATGATAGGTGAAGAAAGGGATACGTGGAATAGAAGTGGTGATACCCGAAACCGAGATTCCAGAATGGTTTGACTTTGTGGGCAACGGAGGGAATCCTTATTTCTGGGCTCGTGGCAAGTTCCCTAACTTTGCTCTAGCGCTGCTCTTCCAGTTCCAAGATGAGACTGAAAGGGAGGACTTCGCTCGCCGTCGACTTGTTGATCTGCGCTTACTTATCAACGGTCGATATGTTGTTCCTCGCAAAGGGTATTACAACTTCAGAATTGCAGCAGATCACGTCTTAATTTGTGATCTACGACTTTTATTCAGTGACAAGGAGTGGCTTGGCCTTGATGCATTTCTGGAGCACGCGTGGAATCTGGTGCAGGTCTCATATGAAGCCGCGTCCACCTTGACGCTAAGTCGTTGGGGAGTTTTCGTGTTCGAAGAAGGAACCAACATGGAAGACGTCCAATTCATGTGTCCCGACCCCAAGTATTCGAACATGTCATCGACAATAGTTCCTATGAAAGATATTAAGAAGGAGCGAATAAAGATGATAGAGAAACTAGCTCTAGACCAGGCATTTGAGAAGACTTTGATGGAATGGATGGACAAGCAAGAAAAAGAGGATCATTATTCAATAGGAACAAACACAATGCATATTCTATTGGGAGAACTAAAGGAGCTATCGGAGCAGGCTAAGAATGCATTGAATTCCAAAGGCTCAGCTTTAGAAGATCCAAACTCCTACCTGAGGTGGGTGCTAGATTCAATGGAAAATGATGATGGTGAGGGTAAAATCTTGATCAAAGATGATCTCGCGTTGATGCAACTAAAGGATGCAGCACATAATCAACTAGTAGGATTTGGAGTAGCTTCAAACTCTGACCATCAGCAGCAAGAAATAATGATGAAAATGTTCTATATTGGAATGACGGATGGACTTCTTGAGGCACAGATTAGCTTTCCTTCGCTAGATATTGTTGAAACCAGAAGGGCCGTCTTAAAGAAGAGTGATAGGGTTGCATGGTCACTCCTAGAAGAAAAAGGTGAAGGGTATCTAATACCACCCCCGCTTGAAATGAAGATATACGTGGAAGGAGTTGTCAATGGACTCCATGAGGCAAAGCTCAGGTTTCCTGATTTAGACGTGTGGGCAACACTAAAGACGGTGATAAGTTGGATAGACATGGCAGGATTTTTTGTAGCACCGCAATGATGCCTCCTTGAAGCTATACGCATCACATGTGTAAATGAAAATGCTGACGCAGCCTGCTCTTGGGGTGAAGCGAAGGAACCTATGATAGATTTAATAGAAGCTTATCAGGGAAGTGAGAAGGAGCAATGGAACGATCCTGAGCAGGAAGAAATACTGAGGAAAATATTCTATGATGGAATGACGGATGGACTTGTTGAAGCACGGAACATCTTTCCTTCTCTGGATATTGATAAAACCAGAAGTGCTGCCTTGAACAAGGGTAATAGCCATAGGGTTGAATGGCCACTGATCTCAGGACCACCTGGGTATCAACCACTCTCGGATGAAATGAAGATCTACGCTGACGGAATTTTAAATGGACTCCATGAAGCAAAGTTGAGCTTTCCTGATTTGGACGTGCACTTTATGTTGTTGACCGTGCTCATGAGGACATCTTTGCTAACGCTAGCACTGCAGCCACCTTCGGTTCCACCATTTTGAATTGGACTACGGTGATACCTCCTCCAGCCTCTGACGACCCTCTTTTGCGAACATTCATGATGATGAAGCAACAATGTTTGGAATATATCCGAGGTCAAGAGTAAACTCGTCTGGAAGTTGAAGGATGAACACCAAGCTCTGCGCAACAAATTTGTACAACATGAAAATGCTGCTCCCAAAAAAGATAGTGACACAGCCAGCTCTTGGAAAAATCAATATGATGAATTGATTCAGAAATTCAACACTCAATCTGATGAGCTTGTTTCAAAGAAGCTTGATTGTACCGATGACTTAAAATCTGCTCCAAGTAGCATGGGGATGCACACAGACAATGGCTGCAAATGTGTGACAATGTATGAGAAGGTGGGTGCTATTTTGAAAGGAAGAGCTGAAGAATTAGGGAGGCTATATGATGCTGGGATTGAAGGGTTCCAGAAGTCAGAGGAGTTTCAAGATCTTTTGAGTGCAATATACTTGAATGGACTTAGGGATGGACTCCTTGAAGCACAGGCCATCTTACTTGCTCTCGACATGGACAGAAAAACTCCAGTGTTTAAGGAGAAAGAGGAACATGTTATTGATGAGGTTGCTATTAATGAAAACCCCGTTGTAGCGGATATTCCAAGTCCTTTTCGTCCAGATGTTGGGAATCCTATTCGTGACACTTATAACCCTTTCGGCTCACAGGATTTTTTCGACTGGCCGGAATTTGTTTAAGAGATGTAGCAGATATAAAAGGATGCTGTTAGATTGTACTGTGTCACCTTATTATGAGGAACATGCCACTATTGTGTTTTTACCGTAATCCTTCACTGTGCATTTAGTCTTTCCTAGTTTAATAATTGTTTACTGTGGATTTTGTTTCCATAATTTCTTGTAGTTTTGATTTGATTTGATAAGAACCCAAAATCTTTATACATTTCCATTATTTGACTGTAAATGTTTGTATTTAGTACTTAAAATCAAAATTCACTTAGATTCTATTAAACCAATAGTGTTTAAGTTTCAGTTGAATGATGTGTATGAGTTAAATCCTTAATATTTCAATTAAGATCTTGATGTGCAAATAAGTTATTAGATTCAATTTGTTTATGTTAAAATCTAACTCTATCAAGAATTTAACTTAAATATGTTGTTTCGAATAAGTACAGGTACTTTTGTACAAAGCATTGACTTCGATTTATTTTGAATGTAAATCAAATTAAAAGTCATCTTAATCAAAGTGACTAAACTTGAGAAAGTATCAAGATTTGTAAGGTTTCAAAAAAAAAAAAAAAAACTCGAATCCAAGAGTCAAAAATGTACTCTTGACAAGGAATTAAACAAGAACTAAATGATGGAATCTAAAACGTGTAAACATTCTGAAATATAAATTGGAATCCAAAAATAAAATGCAAAAATAAAAAAAAGAAGAAGATTTGAAGCAATTAAATCAAAGGCTTTGAAAAAAAGTGAAAAAAATTTTAAAAAAGGAAATCGAGTTTAAAAGAAAGGAGAATGCAAATACAAAATAAACTTTTTAGAATGTAAATGAGCAAGAAAATTAATTCGAAAACGAATGTAAATTGTAGGAATGCTTAAATAAAAGACTTCAGCTAAAGTAAGAAGTGAGAAAAGGAGAGGGAAATTAATGCGAATCAGTAATTAAATAACTAGCAAAGTAAATTGCAAGAATTGTAAATCAAAAGCAATGTAAATCACCAGAATGTAAATCAAAACTTAAAGAAAAATGGGGGTAGAGAAGAAGCGCTTGAAAAATAAAATGCTAAAAAATAAGTCGAATGTAAGTAGACCACTTCTTTTTTCTTCTCTTCTTGGATTTTGATCTTTCATTCATATATAAATCTGACCGATACAATTATATATTGATAATTAAAATTACACGCTATTTAGTAATTATATGACCATTCAAAAAGTTATGTGTATTTTTTCTTTTAATCTTGACCATTCAAATATGATCTGATGGTCTATATTTATAATTCTTATTTTTCACAATAAAAAAAGTTCTCATTTGATATGCTCTCAAAGAGGGGACATCAAGTGAGAATAGTTCACCGTTTAAGAATATAAACACTATAAATCTAAGCCAAACAACCATACATAGATGTCAAGATTAAAAGTTATTTAGAAGTTATATATAATTACTTAAAAAGTCATATGCATTTTTTCTTTCAATTTTGACCATTCAAATATAATCTAATGGTTTATATTTATAGTTCTCATTTCTCACAATAAAAAAGTTCTTATATATTTGATACGCTCCCATATAGGGGGTGTATTAAGTGAGAATATAATTCTTATTTTAAGAAAGCGAGAGCTATAAATTTGGGCTATTCAACCATATATAAATGATCAAGATTAAAAGTTATTTATCGGTCACATGACCACTTAAAAAGCCATGTGCCTTTTTTATTTCAATATGGATAATTCAAATATAATCTAATAGTCTATATTTACAGTTTTTATTTTCCACAATAAAAATTTCTCTCATTTGATATGCTCCTATATAGGGACATATCAAGTGAGAACAATTTTCATTTTAAGAATATGAGAACTACAAATTTGTGTTATACAATCATACATAAATGGTCAAGATCAAAAGTTATTTAGTGGTCTCATGATCACTTAAAAGTCATGTTCATTTTTTCTTTTAATCTTATCCATTCAAATATATATGATCTACGGTCTATATTTATAGTTCTTATTTCCCACAATAAAAAATATTCTCATTTGATACGCTCTCCTATAGGAGACATATCAAGTGAGTATAGTTCTCAATTTTAGAATGTGAGAACTATAAATCTGAGTCGTACAACCATATATGAATGATCAAGATTAAAAATTATTTAGTAGTCACTTGATCACTTAAAAAGTCATGTGCATTTTTTTCTTTTAATCTTCTCCATTTAAATATGATCTAATGGACTACATTTGTAGTTTTTATTTCACATAATAAAATAGTTCTCATTTGATATGCTCTCATATATAGGGGACGTATCAAGTGAGAACAATTCTCATTTTAAGAATGTAAGACCTATAAATCCAAGTCATACAACCATACATGAATGATGGAGATTAAAAGTTATTTAGTGGTCACATGACCACTTAAAAGTCATGTGCATTAGATTTTATATAAAATATTTTTGTAATTATATATTTCAAAATTTTAATTACATTAATAATTTATCAAAATATCTTTGTTGTATGTTATAAAAATCATCAATAATTGAATGTATACTAAACCTTCTAGCATTTTTTTTTCAAAATAAATATTTTTCTAAACAAAAATCAGTATAAAAAACATTATTTCAACATATAAAAAATAATTTTAACTAAAAAAAGATTAAACAAACTGTATATGTAATTTGTTTTTATATTCAAGTCAAGGATATTTTTTCCCCCAATATCTATCCTACTAATTATATAGTATTCATGAATTTGTCCCATTGACAAAACTTAATAAATAATCTACAATTTCCAAATTAATTATAATCAAATTAATATAAATGAAAGACTAGAATAGCCATTTGATTGCAAATGCAACCATTTATAGCCTTTAAAATAACAACAACGAATTATAGAAAGAAAAGAATATTAAAAAGTAAAATAAATGATACTTGAATATTTTGTCTAAAAAAAGAAAAGAATGCAATTGTTTTCATAATAAAAGCTATGAAAAGAGAAATAGAATATTTATCTAAAAAAAGAAAAAAAGAAAAATCATTATTTTCACAATGAAAACTATAAAAAAATAAAATATTTTGTCAAAAAATAAAAGAGATAAATAACACTTAAATTCTATTATCTCCAAAATTAAATCCTACTAAATAAAAATAGTTACCCTAATATAAATATCATAATATTTAAATATTTAAAATTAATATATTAAAAATTTTAAATAGTTTTAAAATTAATATTTAAATTAAATTAGAAAATGTTATGAAGGGCAAGGTTAAAAGACTAATAAAATAAGGAAATCTTTATTATTATATATTACAGATGCACCAATAAAAGCTCAAGCAAAAAAAAAAAAAAAGATGAAACAAAATTGAATTAATGAAACTGAAACAAAATTGCAACCTTCGCACACGCTTCAAATGTCAACTGGGAGTGAGGTTTGGTGAGTTCCTGTCTAAAACACAGGGCAACATATTTACTAGCCACCATTTGTCGCCAAGTTTCTAATGCTGCGACCACAGTTGCGGAACCATAGAGCAGAAGAATCTCTTCTAATGGTAGTAGCGAGAAATCTTAAAGAACGGAGGGTATTAGGAAGGGTAGGGACAGGGTGATGCAGGGGAGTGTGGTGAAGGAAGAAGATGAGGAGCATGCACAAAGTTTGATTGAACCAAGGTTTGTCCTCACATCTCCCAATCCAAATTGTAATGGACGATTATTGAGTAATTAAGACTCATTATGAAAAGAATGTTAATCCTGTTAGTGATAGGTTGGTTTATCATACGGATCATAATCCGTCTAAGAGTCTGTTTGGTTTAAAGAAAGAGAGGAGAGAGATTTTCATAAGGGGGGGGGGGGGGGGGAAGAGATTATGATTAGATATTACTGTTTGGTTAAGAGGAGAGGATGAGAGGGATTTCAAAAATTAATTTGCCTTTATACCTTTATAATTTTGAATTTCAAAACATAAGAGATATTTTAGTAATTATACTTGAAATGTTTTAAATCCTCTCTCATTTCCTGTAAATCCCCCAATATTGGAGGGGAGTAAAAATTAGATGAAGAGGAATTTTGCTTTCCTCCATTCCCTTCCCCCCCTTTCTTAAAAATTAAACCAAACAACTAAAGTTTATAAAAATTCCTCCCTTCCATCCCTTCCCTCCATTTCTCCCCCAATGAAACACTATTCAAGAGATGAAGATAATCGAAATATATGCTCACACTTGATCATATGGATCGTAGGCCTTTGAGTGTTGAGCCTAAACACAAAGGCGATATATTATTAATCTCCATTGGTAATAATTTGTAAAAGCTAACACGAGTTTGTCATAGTATAATAGTATAAAGAATAGTCCTAACTTATTGTGAATGACTGGTGTCCACACACACACACATATATATATGTGTGTGTGTGTGTATGTATATGTATATATATATGTGTGTGTGTGGTATGTTTTACCACACACACACCACACACATGTATATATATGTATATATATATGTATGTAATGTATATGTATATGTATGTATAATGTATATGTATATACATATACAGTACAGACTATACATATACATAATACATATATATATATATATATATATATAATATGTATCTATACATACATATGTATGTATATATGTATGTATAGATACATATGTATGTATATATGTATGTGCATCTACATACATATGCACATCATATACTACATACATATGTATCTCTATACATACATATATATGTATATATACACACACACACACAAATATATATATTGGATTTGATTATTTACATGTTACTTATCCTTTTTATTTTTTGACAAAACATTCTATTTTTTCTTTTATAGTCTTTATTATAAAGATGATTGTATTTTTATTTTTTAAATAAAACTTTTGAATATCATTTATTTTCCTTTCTAATAGTTTTTTCCTTTTAATTACAATATTTTATTATTTTAAAAGTTATAAATGATTGCATTTGCAATCAAATGACTTTATTAGCATTCTCTTTATTATGAGTGAGCAAGACCCGGCTCGTCCCAGTGACCTAGCTCGACTTAAGGTTGATTAGGATAGGTTCAGATTTGACATTAGACTTGATGCATTTTTAGGACGAGTTCAGGTCATCCCAACTTGATTTAGTGTCATACATTCTTTTAAAAAATACAACATTTTTGAACAATTGTGTATTAATAATAATTTTTTTGTTTAATAGGTAATATTTTGTATAACATGATATTATCTATATTTATAATGATATTATTTATTTTAAAATATATATTGTTGAATATATCTTAATTTAAGTTTTATATTTCTTTTATTATACGATGTAATTGTATATATTGTTAATATTGATATATTGTGTTGAAACGTTAGGTTGATTTGAGTTCATCCCCTATATTTTAGGTTTTGATCGAGTCGAGTTTGAGTTTAAATAAATGACCTAATCAAAATTTCGGTGGGATAGGGACAAAGATAAACCCGTCTCAACTTGTCTCTCGTTCACCCCTACTCTTTATATCGATTTGAGAATTAAAGGTTATTTATTAATCTTTGTTAATGGGTCAAACTTACAATTAAGAGATTGACAAGTTGAACTTTGAGACACATCAACAAATATCCTATCTTCCTATCACCATTCTTCTTATATTTTCTTTGTTTTTCTTATCTCGTCTTTGTTCTTCTTGCCATTATTTATGAGGTTCCAACTCTAGTCTCAAGTGCACAAGACCAAACATGATTGTCATAAAAGATAATTTGGTGAGTAACATGATTTATTCTAAATTAGTAGATTTTTGAAACATAATTAATAG
Organism: Spatholobus suberectus; assembly: GCA_004329165.1. Lineage (NCBI taxonomy): Eukaryota > Viridiplantae > Streptophyta > Magnoliopsida > Fabales > Fabaceae > Spatholobus > Spatholobus suberectus. The sequence continues at coordinate 75,901,264 of CM014734.1, forward strand.
AATTTTTTCATAAAAAATTATGTTAACGTAAATACCAATTTATTATAAATTTATGAAAGTTCTTGGTGGCATGTGAAATTGATGATTGACATTTGTAATCTTGGGTCTTTAAAAATATATTTAGTTTGTATTCTTTGTAAATATATTTACTATTATATGTTCTTCTATCATTTTAAAAAAATAGATAATTATGAATATTTATTTAATGAAATTTAATTTTTATAGTTGCCCACAATCATTAAATCTTGGCTCTGTCCCTGCTCCATAGTATAACTAATTGTCATGCCGATTAACTTTTGTGCATGGTTGTTGATTTGAATTTATATCATGGTTTGCATGGTCGATACTGTGCATGATTTTACCTTAACAAATAAACGATTAATACGGTAGGTCTAGTCAATTATCATTGATGCGTGAGTCTTAAACATTTATGTAATTTATAGTTAGGTTGTGTGAATACATGAAAAGATTGGTTGTAAGACTACTAAACATTTTGCTAAAGTGTGGATGATTGATAATCGTCTATCAGCAATACATTCGATCACAATCAATTGATCAACTGAGAAGTCAAATCCTCCAATGAATTGATCTTGTAAAAAAAAATTTCTTTTGTCCCAGTTTTTTTTCCCTCGCCCTAAGTGTATATAGCATATCTTTTTTTTTTTTTTCCATGAAACTTGGAATGGATAATTGTTTAACCCACAATTATTGTTAATTCGTTAAGTATATGTTTTGTTGAATTTTTGTCTTATATTTATAGTAATTATTTATTACACATATAATTTCAAACAAATTAAATTATTTGAAAGTTTCAATTGTATTATGTAATATTTTTGATCTGAATATAATATTCAGTGATGTATAAATAATTAAATTATTAAAGTGTTCTTTTTATTAATTACAGAAAAATAATAAAATAACAATTATTTTTTTTTAAAAAAGAATGAATATGTTAGTGATGCATAAATATGAGACCTGAATATAGGCTTTACTGATAACTAATATCTGTCAGGAAACCTAGCAAGCCACATTTATTAGGATTTTCCTTTCCAATCACTTTTCTTCACCCACATGGTTTGAACCTAAAAACATCAAGCCAAGTTTTACTCAGACACACAACATGTTGGTATTAGATTGTTTAATTAGAATTTGATTAAATATACAATTAATTCTAATATAATGAGAGATTTACCTATGATTTATTTGTTTCTTAATTTTATAATTAATTACTTGTTTTGCATAAGCATTATATATAGTCTGATCATAATATTTTCGATATAAATCAACTTATTTGTTAGTATAAATTTGAATTTTTTTAATAATAATTCATTTGAAAGTATACATTATCTACATTTTAATGTATTTTTTGTTGGCGTGACAAAGGAGGCTAGAAGTCCAAACTAAAAGCCATGAAAGAAAGAAACAGTAGAAACATTTGCTAACAAAGCAAGCTAAATCCAAGCAGGAGGGCATTCAAAAATATACAATCCATCATCCATCACTAAACCTCATTTCTCAAGCAAATCCATAACAAATTGATTTATTTAAAGGTAATTAATACCACATATAAAGGTAATTTATATTTTATATTTCAATGAAAATGATATATATCATAAAAAACTGTCAAATTATACACTTAAATAAATTTATTTTAAATTAATATTAATTTATTTGTATTATTTAAGTTAATTTAAATTTAAAATTGATTATAATAAATAAATGTTGAAAAAATTGGTATTTTTTGCAATTTTTATTTGTTATTTTTAATCATATAAACTGATTTTTTTTACTTTATTTATATAAAATTTATAACTTGTGTGTGATATTTTGCATATAAAATAATTTGATTATAATTTAATTTAAATCAAAATATTTTCCATTTTGTCATGATTTAATTATGTTAATAAAATCATTTATTATTAATTACATGATTCATAAAATAACAATATAACAATGTAACTTAATAAAGGTCAAAATCTAAGGAGATGGTTATAGAATGTTGAAATATAAATTAATGAAAAATAAAAATAAAATTAAATTAAATTACATGAAAAATCATTTTAAATTATATTTTATGATTATTAGTTTTCTTCTTTAAAAATATATGATTCCATAAAAGAAAGAAACAACTAACATTAACTAAAGTTGATTTAGTTCATTTCCAACTATACTTTGATGACATATTTAAATAATTGTATTGGGTTTTAATATAATGATAATTCATCAGATATAACTAACTAATCAATTAATTAAAAATTTTAAATCATATTTTACTACAGGAAAAATCAAAATTTATTAATAAATTAATTTTATATAAAATACAAATTATCAATATATATTAAAATTATGTTATGAAAGATATTTTAAATTTAATTTACTGAATTAATTATGCTCAAATAAGTATATATTACAAATATAAGTATAAATAAATTATTTCACTATTATTGTTGTTTAAATATATGTCATGTTGAATTTTTGTCTTACATTTATTGTAATTATTTATTATGCAAATCTCTTCAAAATATTTAAATTAATTGAAAGTTTTAATTGTATTATGTAATATTTTGACCTGAATATAATCTTCAATTATATATCAGTTATTAAATTATCAAAATATTCTTTTAATAGTTACTGAAAAAATATAAAATAATTTTTTTCGAAAAAAATGAATATTTGATTAAAATGATATTTATAAAAAGTTAAAGTACTCCGTGTCCTGCACAAATAGTAAATTTATAATCTATGATTTTTTGTATTTTTGTTATTTTTAATAAATTTTTATATTATTTTATAATTTTTCAAAAATATATGTTAGTAGATCTGTATTTATATATATATATATATATAGTTTTAGATATTGATGTATATTCAAATAATTGTATATTTAAAAATTTATTATATCATTTTAATTTATATAATTTTTTCTTTTAAAAATATTATTTTTATATGGATTTGTATATGTTTTCATCATAAAGTAAAAAGGTGAATAACATTAATTAAAAACTGAAAGAATTTATATGTTTAAATTATATTATCAAATATAAACAATATAAGGTTGTCATTTGTATCATATATATATATATATATATATATATATATATATATATATATATATATATATAAAATCAAAATAAATCTTACATAAATTTAAATCGAAATGTATACTTGTGTTGTCAATTTAAATGTTCAAATTATGAAATTATACTAGTTATAATTATTTTAATTAATATAATTATCTATTTTTTACAAATTAAAAATATAAAAATTTATTTATGTTTTTGCTAGAATTTTTTTTGTAAGGTGTTGCTATGTGACATTTGCCTATGTAACAAAACATTGTGATATATATGTGTAGTTTAAATTTTATATATTTGTTTTATCAATTTGAATTGTTAAATCAAGAATATCATTGATTGTGATGACCTTAATAAATATAACTATGTAATTTTTGAAAGTAACTACATGAAAATATAAGGAGGTTGAATTGTGTTTTCTTCACTTTTTGAAAACCTTTTTAAAAGCTTGATAAAAGTAGATATATGATATGGATATAATGAGGTATAAGTAAAATCTTTAAGCGAATTGCTAGAACGTACAGATGTAAAGAAATAATAAAAATTCAACTCCTAGGAGTTAGATAAATATATTAATAAAATATGAGAGAAAGGGATAAGAGAATAACACCTAAGATTTTATCTTGGTTCACTATTGACTCAAGTGCTACATCTAATTCTTTCACACTTTTGATTTTTCACTAAAACTCAGCTGAGGTACAAGTATTCTTCTTTAGCTAGATTGTGTTTTCTCCCAAGCTAACTAGGTTGCTAGTGTTAGTTTGACAATGTTATTATTATGAGAACCCCTGTAGAGGTTGCCATAGAAACAATATTGGTTTGGTGTGTTTACTATAATGTGTGACTGTCTTTGTTGTTTTGAGAGAGATTGTAGAGCCTACTATTTAAACAATATTGTTTTGGGTTGCGAGTCATAGTTAATGGTATGGGATCGAATTTACCTAATAAATTCGACAGTCTAAATTAAACCAATTAAATTAGTTCAGATTGGTTTGGTTATCAGTTTTTTTCACTTCAAATCCAAACTAAACCAATTATAATTGGTTCGGTTATCAAATTTTTCTTTTTTCAACCCAAACCAACCTAACCCTATCCAATCAATTATTTTTCAACTTTTAGATTAATATATTTTAAACTTAGAGCTTAAATTTTGCTTCAATTTTTGTATTTTTTTTCTTCATTTATTTTAATTTTCTTATGATCTTATCTAATGTTATCAAATGTCTTAATTTGGTCATGTTTATTATGTAATTTTTTTTATTATATTTTAGGTAAAGAAATCAATGATATATGTAAGTTGATAACTATAGAAAAAATAAATGTTTTAAATAAAAAATAAAAAATAAAAATAAAAATTATTTATTAAAAATAAGGAACATTTTTACCTTGCATTAATATAAAATAGACAAACTGAAAATAAAATCTTGAAAAAAATATAATAATTTGTTTTTTGTGTCATAATTCAATGACCCGAACCAAACCAATTTGATTTTAATTCATTCGGTTTAGTTTGGATTGGCTAAAAAAATTTTCAAAATCCAAACCAAACCAATTCAATCAAATATAATTGGTTCGGATTTAATTTTACTTTAAACCTGAACCAATCCAACCTGTGAACACTCCTAGTCAGTTGTTGTTGAGAGAGTCTGTAGAGGTTGCTTCATAAAAAATACTAGTTTGAGTTACGAGCCATAGTGTGTGGGTGTTGTTTTCTCCCAAACTAGTGAATGTTGCTAGTGTTAGTTTGAGAGTTTGTGTTGTGAAAAGCCTATAGAGGCTGTGAGAAAATAGTACTAGTGTGAGCCCTTTGTGTGGGTGTTGTCATTGTGTTTTCAGCCTTTAGAGGTTGTATTTGAGAATACTAGTTGTTGAAGCCTGAAAAGGCTATGTGAAGAATACTTGTACTTATATTTGAAGTAGTGAAAAATCTCACCTAGTATAGGGATTGGATGTAGCCTAAAGATTGCTTAGATGAACTATGATAAAATCCTTATATCCTTTTCTGATTTATTTCTTTCTTTGCATTCATAATCATATCTATAAATAAAACATGTTTTTACAACTCATTAATTTATTTACTTTCTATGATAACTCAAGTTTGCTGCATAACTTATATTAATCAAGTCTTTTTTGAAAACCATAAGAGAATCTTATCATTTAATTAATTTCTGCATCAAGCATTTTAATATGCAATCATGTATATATGTTGCATGTATTTCATTTAGTATGTTGAAGTTCCTAACAGTTAAGCCACTCATAAAGCTCAGTAAGTAGCTTTCTAAAGCTCACTACCTGATTAGAAACCTGGTCAGAAAGCTCATGGATCAACTTTCTAATCAACAAATGTTTTCTTTGTTAAACTATCTTTTGAATATGTATTTAATTCTATATGAACTTGCTTTATTTAGAAGATTAATCATTATGTTTAGGCCTTGAAAGTTAAAGGGCATACCAATATCTAAAATGAGCCTTCCAAGTTATGTTCTGCACATTCTATCATACTTTTTGAGTAGTTCTCTTTCTAAACATGGGCTTACTAAATACTTTATGCTCAATTTTATCTTCTAAAATTGAGATTGATGATTGTAAGATCATCATTCATGATCACATATACATATGCTACATACATCATGAAACTCACCTTTTGAACTATCTTCTGATAGCCCAGTATTATACTCGACTAATACATCAGTTATATACAAATGTCGTCACAAGTTGAAAGTTTTCTACATGTAACAAGTCAATCTCCCTTCTTGTGATGTTGGAAACCAATTCATTAATTTAGAGATGTCAAATAGTACTAAATTGACGTGTGTGAGGCATGTTTCAAACATTTAATTAAATTTGATTTCGATGGCTAAGCTATATGATGAAGTTTATGACAACTTGTTATCGTGGGATTCTTAGAAACTCACCAGAGGTTCTATAATTGTTGCTTGAGGTTTAAAATATTCTAACCTTTACGTGACATAAGGAAAGTAAATTAAATATGTTGTTTACACAATGGAATCGGTTGAAGAAGTTGAGGAATGATGCCAAAGGTTGTGTCACATGAATGAGAAAGACATGATTGAGTTATCCAAAAGGGATGTGTTGTCTAGCATGTGAAATCCATATTTGCAAAACTGTAATAATTGTTTTGTAAGGAAGTAAAATATAGTTTTTTTTTTTCGACAGAAGTTACTCACCTACTAGGAGACTTGAAATTCTTGTTTTGGTTCATTTTGATCTATGTGACCTTATGCAAGCAAGAAACTCCTATCTTTTTGATTTCATTGCATGTTCATTGCTATTATTGATATTTACTTCAATATAAATGTTTTTTGTGCAAATATGCAAACTTGTTAAAATTTACAAGATATTAATCATAATCAAAGTTCAATTACAAATAACAAGCATTGATAATTGTATTAAAATTGAAGTTTTTATTAAGATTCAATTAAACGTTTAAGTCATATTTTTCTCAAGTTGAAAATGAAAGTTTTTTGTTCGAATAAAAAGAATTTACAAAGATATTCAATTCTAAGTCCCATTAAATAAAAACTTTATTTGTTGGTTTGAATCATAAGTGGGAAGTTATCTTTTGAGAATTGTTGTCATTTCGAATCTTGAAACAAATTTCTACCATCAACACGTAAATGATCAATGAATATATGTTATATAAACATTGGTTGGGCCATGGATACCTAGTAATCTTGAATTATCCAATAATTTCTCTCATTTTGGGATAGATTGTGGGGAGAGAAGAGAGACAGGAAAAAGAAGAAAAGATATAGAAAGAAAATGATAGATATAATAATTGGTGAGATAAAAAAAGAAGAAACAAAATAGAAACATAATAGGGTGAAAGCAAAACAAAAGAGAAAGTGAGAATACCTATAACAATAATAAAAGCCATAAAAAGTTTTGGTTGTCACATTTTTTTTTACTAAATTATCCTCCTTTTTTTTTACCTCTCCCTACACCTGATAAACTGCTCCTTCTGTTTCTTCACTTTTTCCTTTTAATATATTTTTAAAAAATGAACATTATTTCTTCACATTTTTATGTATATTGCCTGCTATCTATAATAATAACTTAAAATTAACATAAATGTTAATACATAGTAAAAAGTATTAATATTTTGGGTTATCAACTTTGTCGATACCTAATCTCTTCCGGAGAACCAGACTGGCTAACATTAAGTGGGATCTCTTTTCTCAATCACATTTTTTTCACCTACAAGACTTGAAGTTGAGACCTTATTTAAGAAATTTGAGTTCAATTTTACTTGGACTAACAACTTATTGGTATAAAAAAAATTAATATAACATATCAAATTTAACATTTTATTAAAAAAGATGGATAATACTGTTTGGTACAAAAAATATTACGCGAAACAATATACGAAACATAGACCGTGATGTCCGTCAAATACTTAAGCTGATCTTTTTCCTTTTTTAACTTTCAAATAATTAACCAATAAAAAATGTGCATATGTATTCGTGCAAGTTTGTGTAATTTTTCTTTCATGAGAAATAGCAGTACTCAAAAAAAATATATACCAACAGACACAAATAGTAATGCGGACAGACATTTCCGCTAGAATATATAATAACCATCGAGTGGGGTTCATGCATAACTTATCCAATTTTTTTATGTCACGGGGCTTACGGCTTAGCGACTTAGTTTATTTTTTTTTTCCCTGCTGACTTAGTTTTCTTTTACTTACAATAGTAAAATGGGAGGATAATATTATTAAAAAGTAAAGCGTAACATCGGGCAACCTTCGGTTAGCGGTATTATCGAAATGAATCAGTAGAAAATGAATATCTATCAACTAGATACCAAACCCCACTTCCATGAATTATGGTGTTGGTCATAATATTATTAAAAGGAAAGCGTAACATCGTGTAACCTTCGTTTAGTTGGTCCATCTTATTCTCTCGATGCACGCTGGCAGACAGTTAAAAAAAAAAAAAGGGTACGATCAAGAAAATTTTCACCGTCCAACATTTTCTACTAGAGCCTAGGAGCATAGGAAAATATAGATAGGCAGTATAATAAATCATAGAGGACCTTCCAAGAAACTTCATTTCATGGTTGGATCACTGATACTTGATAGTGTCTATCCGCGTAAGACATTGTATTTAAGCACAACACAACACACTATATTCACCCTTCTCTCCTTGTACCAAGTGGGTATCCTCCATTTTGTTCAGTAAACATTTCTCGAGTGTAGTTGTTTTTTCCATGGCAAAACATGAGGAAGTGTCTCCTCGTTTCACCTATGATGTTTTCCTCAGTTTTAGAGGCGAAGATACAAGGCACAATTTTATAGGACATCTCCGTAAAGAGTTGTGCCTGAAGAGGATAAACACTTTCTCTGATGATAAGGACCTCAAGGTAGGAGAAGGTATTTCACCTGCTCTATCCAATGCCATTGAAGAATCTAGGATTTTAATCGTTGTGTTTTCTGAGAACTATGCAACTTCCACATGGTGCCTTGATGAACTTGCTAAGATCCTAGAGTGTACCAAGATCAGGGACAAGGACAAGAAACAACTCCTTTTCCCCATTTTTTACCATGTAGATCCGTCAGATATACGGCATCAGAGAAATAGCTATGCTAAAGCCATGACTGAACACGAAAAAAGGTTTGGCAAAAACTCACAGAAAGTGCAGGCTTGGAGATCAGCTTTGTCTGAAGCAAGTAACTTCCCGGGCCACCATATTAGCACAGGGTATGTACCAATAATTCCTTTCATATATTTACTTGCAGCTGTTGAGTTTCCAAAACATTTCAGTAGTTGTAAAATGATGTCTTATTTTTATTTATTGAATATCATGTATTTTTATTTAATGAATAATTTTTTTTAAAATGTAAGATTTTAGGATTAATATCTTTTTAGTAAATATTTGAAAATAATAAATATAGTAAAATTATTTGATCATTCTTAAAATATCGTCAAACATATCAAAGAAAGAGGATAAACGAAAAAAGTTACATATATTATCAAAGGTGATATATAAAGTTGAAAAAGAAAGTTAAGTGATTATAAAAAAAAATAAAAAAATTATCATCTTAAATTGATAACAACATTCCGGTTTGTTACAAATTTAAAAAAGTGATTCTGATATAAAATAATTTAGTGAATTTTTTTAAATATTAAAAAATAGAAATTAATTTATCTTTCTTTATATTTATAAAAATCACTTTTTTCTTTTTTAAAAAAGCAGGTTATTTTTATGATAAATTATACAAAATACTTTCCAATTTTAATAAGATTTTAGATTCTTTCTAATTTTTTATTATTTTGAAAATTTTAAAAATGTTTGAAAAACCAAAAAAAGTTAGTTTTTTAGAAAATAATTTTTTTATGAAAAAACTGTAACAAAACGAGAACAACTAGGTAAACAAGCAAAAGAAAAGTATAACATGTTTAAATTTGTATATAAAAAAAATGTTTAAATTTGCTTATGACATAAAAATAAGAGATGAAGTTACGGCTCCATAACTCATCTTTAATCTTTTATATGTAATAAAAGGTTATTTGGATAAACTTCTCCACAAATATTTATAGAAAAATAAAATAAGAAAAAAATAAAATAAGTTTTTCAAAAAATTAAAATTAGCTTATGCATAAGCTAATTTGTTGAAACTTTCTTATATTAGTTTCTCCAAAAGTTAATTTTAACTCATGTATAAGTTAGTTAATTTTAGTTTTTAGATAGGTTTATTTTATTTATTCTTCATTTTTTTTTTCCTACAAGTGTTTATAAAAAAGTTTATTCAAATAATCCTTAAATGTTAATCAGTGCCTATAGTAAATGGTGTCTAAAACCGAAACAAACTGTTTTAAGGTACCAAGATCAAATTCAAAAATTAAAAAAAAAGGAAAAATCGTAATTTTTTAATTGTGATATTGTTTATTTTTTAGTTTTTATTTTAAAAACTCAACCAAACTAAATCAAACTGCATATTATACTTTTATTGAATTTTCTTTTATATTCCGTATAAAATCCCATTAACTAACATTAATCATGACTCAATTTTGATAATAATATATAGTGTGTGATTCCATATGTCTTGAATATTTTTTTTATGTTAAATTAAGTTTATGACACTGAGAGTGTGTGATTTTTGACTATGAATGATTTTGTAATGTATTTTATAAGATATTTGTAATGTAGTTTTTTATCATATGTTTTTTTTTTGTTCAACTCCTTATAGCTTATGAAAATATCATTTTCAATTGTTGATCCTGAGTCAATTACTTTTTAGATTCTACATTGTGTCAATTGATTTTGTTAGTTGTTAAATTAAAAATAATTTTGAAATTAAGTCATACAAAAATAAATTATACAAATTTAAAAAACGATCAAAACAATTCATACCAAATCACGAAAAATCGATTTAGTTTGGTTCAAATTTGATATTACTTTCAACTAAACTGCATGTTATTTTTATAATTCATTTAGATGGCTTTTTATCCAAAAATCAAATCAAACTGCACCACAAATACCTTTACCCACAGTGCAATGATTGAAAAAACATAAATGGAAATTTTTTTGTTAAAAAACACGTTCTAGATGTATTGAAAATTATGGTAGAAATATAATAAGAGTAAATTGTTTATGAACTGACAATGTAAAAAGTTTTTATACCATCATTTAATCACAAATTGTCATATATGAATGTATAATAAGTTTGTTGACTTTTACATTAACTATCTCAAAAATCATGTCTACAGGATTTCTATTTAATTAATGGTGTAAAATTATTTACAATGACGGTATATAAAATTTAAACTCATAATAATTATATTTTAAGGGCACTGCAAGTTAACAAGACTTTTATATATTTATATACATAGGTTGATTGCTTTTTTTCTTCGATCTCTTGCACAATTTTGAATAGTTTGGGGTTGTGTTTTAATTAAATTCATGGTTGGACGAAATTAAACACAACTTAAATATGTTTTTCTTGACTCGAGCACGATAGTCTCTCATGGAGGATACCTGTAGTATCTAAAAAAAAATGCTTTTCTAATCAAAATTCTCCCCTTCCCTGAGTGAATTTTCAGTGTATTCATCATGTTTGATAAATAGTTTTTATATTGGTTATTTCAGTTCTCATTAGTTATTACTATAATGAAATAAATCCTTCTCTATATCAAGCAAATAATGTGTTGTGCTCCTGCAGGTGTGAAACCAATTTTATTGAAGAGATTGCTGAGAAGGTCTATAAATATATAGCTCCAAAACCTTTACATACTGGTCAGAACCCTGTTGGACTTGGGCCCCGCATAGAAGAGGTAATGCCACTTCTAGACATGAAGCCTGGGGATAAAACTGTACGCATGTTGGGCATATATGGACTTGGTGGAATCGGAAAAACAGAACTTGCCAAAGCTTTGTATGACAAGATTGTGCATGACTTTGATGCTGCAAGTTTTCTTGCCGATGTTAGAGAGAAATCCAACAAAATCAATGGCCTGGAAGATCTACAGAAGACACTTTTATCAGAGATGTTAGAGGATTTACAAACTGAATTGGGCAGTACAAGTAAAGGAATGTATGAAATTAAACGCAAGCTTCATCGAAAAAAAGTTCTTTTGGTTCTTGATGATGTTGATGACAAAGACAGGTTAGAAAAGTTGGCCGGAGGATGTGATTGGTTTGGTTCAGGTAGTAGGATCATTATAACAACAAGGGAAAAAGATGTGCTAATTGCTCATCAAGTTGACAATATTTATGAAATGACAGAGCTTGATGAGAAGCATTCTCTTGAGCTATTTTGTTGGAATGCCTTCAAACAAAGCCATCCTAAAACAGGGTTTGAAGATGTGTCTTTGAGGGCGGTAGATTTTGCCAAGCGACTTCCATTGGCTTTAAAAGTAATAGGCTCAGATTTGGCTACTCTTCCTGAAGAAAGTTTATATGCTTGGGAATGTGCATTGGAAGAATACGAGAGGACTCCTCCAAATAAAAAGATTCAAGATGTGCTCAAAATAAGCTATGATAGATTGGGTGACAATTCCAAACAGGTTTTCTTGGACATAGCTTGCTTCTTCAAAGGGGAGAGAATAGAGTATGTTAAAAAGATACTTGAGGAGTTTGGTACAACATCCAACATTAATGTACTAGTTAATAAATCTCTCTTAATTATTGAATATGGTTGTTTGAAGATGCATGATCTAATACAAGATATGGGTAGAGACATTGTTAGGCAAGAGGCACCAAATCCTGGCGAACGTAGTAGACTATGGCATTATGAAGATGTTATTGAAATATTAACTGATGATTATGTAAGAATCATCTAGTTTTGTTTTCACATTATACATTATAGTCTATTATATTAATGACAACATACAATTGATCTTACTTGTCTGTACTTCTTTTAAAGGGAAGTGACAAGATTCAAGGGATAATGCTTGATCCCCCCCAACGAGAAAGAAGTAAATTGGAGTGGTTCTGCCTTTGAGAAAATGAAATGGCTCAGAATTCTCATTGTTCGAAACACATCTTTTTCTGCTGAGCCTGAACATCTGCCAAATCATTTGAGGGTGCTTGACTGGGAAGAGTATCCTTCAAAGTCTTTACCATCAAATTTTCATCCGAAGAAAATCATTGTCTTCAATTTGCGTAGAAGCCATCTAACATTGGAAGAGCCATTTAAGGTACAATTCCGTAGGTGTTTTCCTGTTCTCTTCATTTCATTTTTTCATTAAACAAAAACTTCCATTGTTACTCACATTAAAAAAATTAATATAAGCTCAAACATGTTGCTAATTATTTTATTAACATTTTCTTTTTGACAGAAATTTTCATGCCTGACTAACATGGATTTCTCATATAACCAATCTATCACTGAGATGCCTGATGTGTCCGAAGTTCAAAATCTAAGAGAACTGAGACTTGATCATTGTAGAAACCTAATTGCGGTTCATGAAACCGTTGGATTTCTCAAAAGGCTTGCTCATTTAAGCGCTTCAGAATGCACCAAACTCAGAAATTTCCTGCAAACAATGTTTCTACCATCTCTAGAAGTCCTTGACCTTAATTTATGTGTAAGGCTTGAACACTTTCCAGAGATAATGAAACAAATGAATAAGCCATTGAAGATTTATATGATAAATACTGCTATTAAGGAGCTGCCAGAATCCATTGGCAAACTTACTGGGCTGGTTTGTATTGAGATACCAAGTAGCAGGAAACTTAAATATCTACCAAGTAGCTTGTTCATGTTGCCAAATGTATTTGCCATGAAAATTGGAGGATGTTCTCAACTTCGAGAATCCTTCAGAAGTTTCGTTCAGAGCCCTTCAGCAGCCAATGTTCGTCCAACATTACGAACACTGTATTTCGGTAACGGTGGTTTGTCAGATGAAGACCTTCTCGCAACTCTCTACTGTTTTCCAAAATTAGAAGAGCTAATTGCTCCGGAGAACAATTTTGTCTCTCTCCCTGCATGCATTAAGGAATGTGTTCACTTAACAAGTCTTGATTTGAGCCTTTGCAGGGAGCTTCAAAAGATTCCTGAATGCAGTAACCTGAGAATTCTTAATGTTCATCGTTGTGTGAATCTTGAGGAAATTTCACAGTTGCCACCTACTACTCAGAGAGTAGATGCAAGATATTGCTTCTCCTTAACTAGAGAGACGTCAGACATGTTATGGTTACAGGTATCACTATTTCATTGCTTTAGCTAAATCTTATACCTTTATTTTAGGAATATAATATTTGCAAACTATTTCTTTATACTTCTCTAGGGAGAAAAGTGAAAGAGCTAGGAAAGAGATTGTGTTGAAATGCATATTTCTTTCATTTTGATAAGAAAATAGAAATGAGGCCAACAATAGTGTGATAAAAGTACGGAGTGTTAACTTATTATATACAGTTTAAGTAGGGTGTTTGATTAGTATGTACGAAATTATAGATGTTATCATTATTATACACAAATAAGTAAGGGGTGTTTATTATCACTTTTCTATGTTTATTAATCTTGTTCAATTTTTTTTTTTTGTTTTAAATACTTTTTTGTTAACCATACTAATAATGTACAAAAATTCTATAAAATTTAATTAAATAAAAATGAGAAAGGCACATAAAACTGCAATATATAGAAGGTTTAAATATGTTTTAGTCCTTCAAATTTGGAGTAAGTTTGTTTTTGGTCTTCAAATTAAAAAATAATCTTTTTAGTTCATAAAAAAAAGTTTGTTTTAGTCTTTCAGGACCGCCTACAACTTCATTGACAGGGATAGATTAAATCAGTTGTTTAGCATCAGCTTAGTGTGATGTTTTTACTAACAAATTAGTAGGTGAGTTTTGTATGACAAATTCAGTAGTAGCTAGGTTTAATTTGTATGGCAGATTCACTAACAATGTTTGGACAAAGAGACTAAAATATGTTATTACAATGACTAATTAAAAAGATTAATTTTAAATTTAGGAACCAAAAACAAACTTACCTCAAATTTGAGGGACTAAAAACAAATTTAAGTCTAAATAAAAACTTACATAATAAGGATGTACATATAAATATTAGTTTACTCTTATAACATGTTTCAAAAGCTACTCTTTTTTATGTTTGTTTATTAAAGGAAATGGTAATAATATTTTACTAACACATTTTTAAATATTTTTTATTATCAGATAAAAATTCATATCAATTTACTAATTGATTTAAATTTCATCCCTCATCTAATGACTCCCATTTAAATATTATTTAATGACGAGTATGAATTTTGGTCAACGCGTGTAATCCCTCATCCAATTCATATATAATGCAAACAACTAACCTTCGTCGTGCAATTATTCGTAAATAATAGAGATTAATTTCGTTCAAATTTCTCTTGATTTCACCTTTACCCCTTTTGTACCGGCATGCTATGTTAATTTATGTAATATGATAGGCGGCGAAAGGGATACATGGATTAGAAGTGGTGATGCCCCAAACCGAGATTCCAGAATGGTTTGACTTCGTTGGCAATGGAGGGAATCCTCGTTTCTGGGCTCGTGGCAAGTTCCCTGTCTTTGCTATAGCAATGGTCTTCCAAGATGTGAGTGGAAGGGCGAGACAATCTCGTCGTCAACTTGTTGAGCTGCACGTAGTTGTCAACGGTCAATGTGTTCCTCGCAAAGGGTATTACAACTTCAGAATTGCAGCAGATCACGTCTTAATTTGTGATCTACGACTCTTATTCAGTGACAAGGAGTGGCGTGGGCTGGATGCGTTGATCGAGCACGAGTGGAATCTGGTGCAGGTTTCATACGAAGCCGCATCCACCTTGACGCTCAGTGGTTGGGGGGTTTTTGTGTACGAAGAAGGAACCAACATGGAAGACGTCCAATTCATGTGTCCCGACCCCAAGTATTCGTACGTATCCCCGACAGTAGTTCCTACGAAAGATCCTAAGAAGGAACGGAGAAAGATGATAGAGGAATCATGTCTAGACGAAATGTTTGATGGGATGTTGATGGAAACGATGGACTACGAAGAAAGAGAGGATTTTGTAGATAAGGATTTTGCAATAGAGCAATTGCATATTCTAATGGCAGGTCTAAAGGAGATATCGACGCAGGCTAAGGATGCATTAGAATCTAAAGACTCAGCTTTAGAAGATAAAAACTCCACCCTGACTTGGTTGCTAGATACAATCAATAAAATAGATAATGAAGAAGTTGAGCCTGAAAAATTTTATGACCAGGATCTCGCATTGGTGCGACTAAAGGATAAAGTGAAGGCACCTATGGACGTTGGAGAAGCTTCAACCTCTGGCCATCACGGAAGTGAGCAGCTAGAGGAAGAAATAATGAGGGAAATATTCTATGATGGAATGACGGATGGACTTCTTGAAGCGCAAAATAGCTTTCCTTCTCTAGATATTGTTGAAACCAGAAATGCTGCCTTGAACAAGGGTAATAGGGTTGTCTGGTCACCCGAAGGGAATGTGCTACTACCCAATGTTGAAATGAGGACATACACGAGTGGAATTTTCGGTGGACTCATTGAAGCAAAGCTGAGCTTTCATGATTTGGACATATGGGCAACACTAAATATCGTGGCAAGTAGGAGGGGCATTACAGTATCTTTTGCAGCACCACCTACGGTTCCCCAATTGGATTGGACTACAGTGATACCTCCTCCACGCTCTCACGATCCTCTGTTGCAAGCATTCATGATGATGAAGCAACAACGTTCGGAGGCTGAGGCCGAGAGTAAACTCTTCTGGAAGTTGAAGGAGGAACACGAAGCTCTGCGCAAAAAATTTGTACAACTAGAAAATGCTGCTCCGGATAAAGATAGTGACACAGCCAGATCATGGAAAAATGAATACGATGAACTGATTGAGAAACTCAACACTCAATCCGATGAGCTTGTTTCAAAGAAGCTTGATTGTACTGATGACTTAAAATCTTCTTCACGCAGCTCAGGGTTCACACGGACAGTGACTGCAAATGTTATGCGAAGGTGGGTGCTGTTTTGAAAGGAAGAGCTGAAGAATTAGGCGGGCTATACGATGCTGGGATTGAAGGGTTCCAGAAGTCAGACGAGTTTCAAGATCTGATGAGTGCAATATACTTGAATGGACTTAGGGATGGACTCCTTGAAGCACAGGCCATCTTACTTGCTCTCGACTTGGACAGAAAAACTGAGGAACGTGTTATGGATGCGGCTGCTAATAATGAAAACCTCGGTGTAGCAGGTATTCCAAGTCCTTCTGGTCCAGATGTTGACAATGACAACCCCCATCGTGACACTTATAACCCTTCCGGCTCACAGGTTTTTCTCGATTGGCAGGAATTTCTTTAAGAGATATATGTAGCAGATATAAAATGGTGGTGTTAAATTGTACTGCGTGTGTCACCTTAATGATATGCACACGTCACTATTGTTTTCTACTGTAATCGTTCACTACATTTTGTCTTTTCTACTGTTAACAATTATCAGTATATCTTGATAGTAATAGACAATCGAACCTGCAATGTGAATGTGGCAAGCAATAAACGCTAGTCTAACTACAACGTGCAATTTGCTTTCTTTCGACCAAGTCACTAAACAAGTTAAATAGCCTTTTCTTGTTCGTGGAATATCTCTGGTACTTAATCTCACTATGATGTCTTGGATGATAGCAGTTTATAAAAGTCAAAAACGAGGATTCTTTATTATTTTCTGAATCCCTACCTGTGTGTGTGTAAAAAGGTTATGCCTCTGCAAGTATCCCTCTATGTGGGGACGGACATTCTCCTTTTTCCCAATTTGTGATACTCTACAAGTACCCCTCTATGTGTGTGTGTGTAAAAAGGTTCTCCCTCTGCAAGTACCCCTCTTGTGGGGAAGGACATTCTCCTTTTTCCTAATGAATAATGATAATCATATATTTTACTTTCTTAAAATTCACTTCCACCTCATTTTTTTTCCTATCTCTTGTAAGATTTTTTATCATATCAAATATTATATTTATTACTTTTTCTCTCGACCTTTCCCTTTCTCTATCTATCTCTCTCCTCCTTTTACCTCAATCCACCCCAAAATGGAGTGGATGTTGATCATCACTTTTTCCCAATTTGCGATACTCTACAAGCACCCCTCGGTGTGAGGAAGGACTTTTTCCTTTTCCCAAGTTGTGATACATTGTACTCAAGGCTATGTTTAGTCTAATTTTTTTTTAGCTTAAAAGTCATTTTAAAGTTAAAACTTAAATAAGAGCTTTAAAAATAAAGTATAAATTATTTGATAATTTTTCTTTTGTTTTAATTTTAAAATTCTATTTAAACTACAAGTTATTTAGTAAAAAAATTTAAAATTTTAAAGTTATTTAAAACTAATTGTCTTACTCAATGAAAGAATATATTTATAAAAATAAAAATATTACGTAAAATTAATTTAATCAACATAAATTTATTTTAATGATAATAAAAATATATAAAAATATAATATACACAACTAAATCTTTTTATTTAAAAAATGTCAAAAATTATTTTAATTAATAAAAATTAATTTTAAAGATGGTTTAAAAATAATTTATTATATATTATTATTTAAAGATATTTAAGTATTAATTACAAAATATAAAATGTTTAAAAACTTTATATTATTGGTCAATAATAATTTTAAAGGATAAAAATAATTTATTTGAACAGAATTCAATAATGTCAAATTGTATGAAAAAGTATTTAAAAAAATAGGATGATATTTTCGGATGAGTCGGGGAAAAAGCTCCATAATTTTTTTAGAAAAATAATATTCAAGGATGAGTTGAGATTCAAAGATGGGAGTACATGAATAGGCTACATATAAACTGTGAAAAAACTCATTTTTTAAAGTTTTATTCTATGAAAATAAGTTACTTATTTGATAAGAGCTTTATCAAAAGTATTTATCTCAATTTTTCCTTTTAAGGAAAAGATAAACTATAAAAAGAGAGAGAGCTAAATACACTCTTATTACTATTTATTACGAGACATCTGCCTAGATACATTTTACATACAATAGACAACAATTCTTGCTAATGTCTATTTCTTGATTACTAGGTAACCATAATCTTCCTTCCTAGCACTTTATTTTGGGATTGAATTTATTAAATATTTTTTATGTTTAAAAAGTAAGAACATAAGCTACTAAATTGAACCCGCGTTAGCTAGTGGTAAAGGAGTTTAGCAAATTTTGCATTATAGGTTCAAACTTTTATATTTTTATTGTACCAAAGAAGATAAAAAGGAGAACAAAAGATCTAATGAGTGTACTGAATTCATAGTTAATTAATTCAAATGTTGAAGAATTAGATAAGAGTGGATCTTAAGTGTCGTCTCAATGAATTGCAGAAACTTAAAGATAGATTGTTAATCTAAAGGCTAGTGATTTGAGCTTTTGCTTCTTATCGTTGTCATCACTAGTTACCATTTTATGAGGATCTAATAACAAAGTGAGGGAGTAACCCAAATATGCCCTGGGAAAATTTTATAAGGATTAATGTGATTTAAGCATTATTAAGGGAGAGGGTCATCAGTTATTATGGTCAAGATTCTTCTCAATGATAAGCGGCATAATTTGAAAATTTGTTGGATCGAGTAATTATAACGGACAGAAAGATTGTCCACAACATTTAGTACTTTATTTTTCTACCTTATTTTTGTATCTTTTTTTCCTCTATACTAATTTACCCCAAAATGAGATAGACATTCATATTTTTCCTTTTTTCATTTGAAACAACAAAAATTACACACACCTAAATAGTGACGTAAATTAGAAAAATAAGAAAAGTGAAAAGTAAATTAAAACACTGTGTAAGTCATAAAAGAGTGTGCATTTAGAATTCACACTATATGATGCAAGTTGTATAAATAGGAGGTTCTTAATATGAGAAGAACCACCCGACCTATAAAGAGGGAGGTCATGTAAAAGTGGGGGGTTTTGCAAGTTTATCTAGAAAACTTGTAATGAGATGGAATATGATTTGAGATGATTGATGAATAAGTATTAAGATGTTTCCTTACACGTGGCCAAGAAGTGTCAAACCATTTTAAGATATGTGTTCTTCTACTGTTTCTAATTTGTGATTTTGTGTGTGAAGGGTTTCTTTCCCCAACAACTAGAAGGAAAGCTTGGAATCCAAAGCCAAGAGTAAACTCTTGTGGAAGTTGAAGGAGGAACACAAAGCTCTGCGCAACAAATTTGTACAACTTGAAAATGAAAATGAAAATGTTGCCCTGAATAAAGATAGTGACACAACTAACTCTTGGAAAAATCAATATGATGGAATTGATTGAGAAATTCAACACTGAACATGATGAGTTTATTTCAAGGAAGCATCTCGAACTTGATTCTACTAATGATTTAAAACTCTGCTTCAAGTAGCACAGAGATGCACAGAGACATCTGCTTGCATATGATACAATACATTCTACATACAATAGACAACAATTATTGCCAGTGTTAATTTGTTTATTAGAATCACATTTTCATTGTGATTTTGTATAACAGAAACGTGTTTCTGTTATGATAGAGGGGGTGTGGCCATTTAATATAACGAAAACATATTTTCATTATGTATATGGGATTGATCCATAACATTTCCGTTATGTATGAATTCAAAATACAAAATAAAAACGTGTTTCCGTTATGTATTTGGGACTGATTCATAACGGAAATGAATTTTCATTATATATTTCGAATTAAATTATTTATATTTATTAAATTCATTTATATTTTTTTAGTACAACTATTAATGGTTAACTGATGCATGAGCAGGGCATGCATTTGAATCGGTGTGATTTGGACCCTTGATTTATTGTGTGTAATATCAAACGTTTGTTTTTCTGATGCATACGACATTACTTTAATGACTTGGATAATATTGTTTACGTTTGTTGTTTTTATTTGTATCGCGTCTATAACTGTAACAATGTATTAGGGATACCAACAACGCAATAAGTGTAACATATATAAAATCCAAAGCATTTATAAAATCCAAAAAATATATACAATAACGTCTATACATAATGTATAAAATACTAATAAAGGATGTAATAGGAAAAAAAAAAAAGGTCAAGCATTAGAGGTGGTCGTCTTCCTTCACTTCCTCCTGTGATAGGTGCACTCGGAGGCCATGACTGACTGAGCGATAGCCAATGCCTCCCAGATCATCCCATCACCGTCCGTGCCCCTAGGAATGACCTTTAAACGCAGTGTGTGCTCTAAAAGGCCAGCAACTCTCTCCCACTATGCCTACAAAAAAAAAAAAGAAATGGAAACTTTATTAAAAAATGTGTCATTGGCATTGTAAAAAGCACATTGTAAAGAGATGGATAGTTACCTCGCATGAATAGGAGTTGCTGGACGAAGAATTCGTCATAGGCTGCTGCTAATAGACAGGAACTCGCGGAGGATCTCCCTCTATCGGAGGAATCAGAAAAGGATGAGACAAGGTGGAACCACTCTAGGTAGCCATCGCCACATGTCCACAAAGCTTGTGTGGCACAGTAACTCCTCTGCCTACCACGTGCGCCTGCCAGCCCTCCCAGTCATTAAACTGACTGGTGAACAATGGGAACTAAACAAGCAAGGGGCGAGGGATCTCCTGGATGTACCCAAACTACCTAAAAACCTTCTCCTGTAGATGGATGCGCATATGAGTACCACACTTGATGAAGCCAAAGTAGAACGAAATCGCCTCCAATGGTCAGATGACCAAGTGTGTGTCATACAACACCCATATGACGTTGTCCAATTGTAGTTGGCCCAACTCCTACCTAGTCCCTAACACAAAGCCCATGCCCCTCACGGCCTCCACTAACACAGGCAGGGATGTTGCTCTAAGTAACCCCTAATGGGTTCCCGCTCTAGAGTGGGGAAGTGCTCATATAATCATGCCTGTAATCACCAATTAACATATTAAATTACATAAATAAAATAATCACTAAACACATATCTACAAAAATTAAAAAAACATACCATGATCAAGCTCATGTATCCTCCAAACTGCGTTATACATCGAAGGATGGCAACTCTGAGCTAATCTTACAGGAATGCTAATGCAATGGAACCCCAAGAGTATCCAGTACAGGCCTGGAGATCATAGGAGGGGTATAGGTAGCAAACTTGCACGTAAGTCGAGCTCTTGTCGGCGAATATTGTGCAGCCAACAAGATGTAATAGATACGTTCGTGTAGTAAATGTGGTCTGCCCAATTGTCTGCTATGCGACATAGATATCCCTTAGCCATGATAAGGTGACACGAGCTCCTATCGTGGTCGCAATGTGCGCCTCAACAAAGGTCACACCTAGCTCGCTCATCAGCAGGCACACTGCATCATCACGCGTATAATAAATGCGCTCGCAAACCTTTCTTGTAATAGCAAAGTGTAGAAGAGATGACACATGGTCTAAAGTGATGGTCATCTCCCCTACTGGTAGGTGAAAGGAGCTAATGTCCTTATGTCACTGCTCAATAAAGACACATATAAGGCTTTTGTTGGCTAAAGTATATCGTGCCTCTATAAGAGAGGCAAGCCCTAAACCCCACACAATTTTTGCGACTTACGGGTGTAAGGGTATCGGCAAGATATTGCCTCCATGGCTAATCAACCTTAGCTCATCACGGGGCTAACCTAGCAATATATGTCACGCAACATGGTCCTTATAAGACCTGAACAAGGACAAGTCTACATGACATCCTTCAAATAAAGGTCCAATAATAAGCTTCGCCACATAAGTTAGAGGCACCTCTGCCTCTACCTCTGGTACCTTGATCTCTGCCTGCTCCTACTACTGCTTAGACGCTTCAGCTTGTTTAGCCCGACGTGCCGATGTAGTCTGTTGTGGGTGCCTAGAAGTGCCTGCCCCATCATCCGACAAAGGGCCTCGATAATATCGTCCTTTTTTTATTTAACCTCTCCCTACACTTGATAAACTACTCCTTCTGTTTCTTCACTTTTTCCTTTTAATATATTTTTAAAAAATAAACATTATTTCTTCACATTTTTATGTATATTGCCTGCTATCTATAATAATAACTTAAAATTAACATACACGTTAATACATAATAAAAAATATTAATATTTTTGCGTAACTATGTTATAAGTGTGAAATATCTATCAGCTTTGTCGATGACTAATCTCTTTCGAAAAACTAGACTGACCAGCATTAGTGGTGTCTCTTTTCTTAACCACATTTTTTTCCATCTACAAAACTCAAAATTGAAACCTTATTTAGGAAATTTGAGTTCAATTTTACTTAGACCAACAACATATTGGTATAAACAATATTAATATAATATATCAAATTTAACATTTTATTAAAAAAGATGGATAATACTGTTTGGTACGAAAAATATTACACGAACAATTTCCTTTTTTAACTTTCAATTAACCAATAAAAAATGTGCATATGTATTCGTGCGAGTTTGTGTAATTTTTCTTTCATAAGAAATAGCAATACTCAAAAAATATATACCAACAGACACAAATAATAATGCGGATTGCGGACAGACATTTCCGCTAGAATATATAATAACCATCGAGTCGGGTTCATACATAACTTATCCAAAAAACATTTTTGTCACGGGGCTTACAGCTTAGCGACTTAGTTTTCTTTTACTTACAATAATAAAATGGGAGGATGATATTATTAAAAAGTAAAGCGTAACATCGTTCAATCTTCGTTTAGCGGTATAATCGAAATGAATCAGTAGAAAATGAATATCTATCAACTAGATACCAAACCCCACTTCCATGAATTATGGCGTTGGTCAAATATTATTAAAAAGTAAAGCGTAACATCGTGCAACCTTCGTTTAGCGGTATAATCGAAATGAATCAGTAGAAAATGAATATCTATCAACTAGATACAAAACCCCACTTCCATGAATTATGGCGTTGGTCCATCTTATTCTCTCGATGCACGCCGGCAGACAGTAAAAAAAAAAAAAAGGGTATGAGGAAGACATCAAGAAAATTTTCACCGTCCAACATTTTCTACTAGAGCTTAGGAGCATAAGAAAATTTAGACAGACAGTATAATAAATCATAGAGGACCTTCCAAGAAACTTCATTTCATGGCTGGGTCACTGATACTTGATAGTGTCTAGACATTGAAGAATTTAAGATTTTAATCGTTGTGTTTTCTGAGAACTATGCAACTTCCACGTGGTGCCTTGATGAACTTGTTAAGATCCTAGAATGTACCAAGATCAGGGACAAGGACAAGAAACAACTGGTTTTCCCAATTTTTTACCATGTAGATCCGTCAGATATACGGCATCAGAGAAATAGTTACGCTAGGGCCACGATTGAACATTTTGAACACGAAAAAAGGTTTGGCAAAGACTCACAGAAAGTGCAGGCTTGGAGATCAGCTTTGTCTGAAGCGAGTAACTTCCCGGGCCACCATATTAGCACAGGGTATGTACCAATAATTCCTTTCATATATTTACTTTCAGCTCTTGACTTTCCAAAACATTTCAGTAGTTGTAAAATGATGTCTTATTTTTATTTATTGAATATCATGTATTTTATTTAATAAATAATTTTTTTTAAAATGTAAGATTTTAGGATTAATTTCTTTTTAATAAATATTTGAAAATAATAAATATAGTTAAATTATTTGATCATTCTTAAAATACTGTCAATCATATCAAAGAAAGAGGATAAACGAAAAAGTTACATATATTATCAAAGGTGATATAAAGTTGAAAAAGAAAGTTAAGTGATTATAAAAAAAACAAGATTATCATCTTAAATTGATAACAACATTCCGGTTTGTTACAAATTAAAAAAAGTGATTCTGATATAAAATAATTTAGTTATTTTTTAAATATTAAAAATAGAAGTTAATTTATCTTTGTTTATAATTATAAAAATCACTTTTTTCTTTTAAAAAAAAAGCAGCTGATTTTTATGAGAAATTATTCAAAATAATTTCTAATTTTAATAAGATTTTAAATTCTTTCAAATTTTTTATTATTTTGAAAAATTAAAAAAATGTATGAAAAACTAAAAAAAGGTTAGTTTTTTAGAAAATAATTTTTTTATGAAAAAAATGTAACAAAACGAGAACAGCTAGGTAAACAAGCAAAAGAGAAGTATAACATGTTTAAATTTGCTTATGACATAAAAATAAGAGATGAAGTTACGGCTCCATAACTTATCTTTAACCTTTTATAAGTAATAAGAGCTTATTTGAATCAACTTCTTCATAAATATTTATAGGAAAAAAAATAAAAAAATGAAATAAGTTTCTCAAAAAGTTAGAATTAGCTTATACATAAGCTAATTTGTTGAAACTCTCTTATATTAGTTTCTTCAAAAGCTAATTTTAACTCATGCATAAGCTAATTTTAGTTTTTGAAAAAATTTATTTTATTTTTTTCTTCATTTTTTTTATAAGTGTTTATAAAAAGTTTATTCAAATAAGCCTTAAATGTTAATCAGTGCCTATAGTAAATGGTGTTTAAAACCGAAACAAACTGTTTTAAGCTACCAATTAAGATCAAATCCAAAAATAAAAATAAAAAAAAATAAAAAACAGGAAAAATCATAAATTTTTTAATTGCGATAATGTTTATTTTTTAGTTTTTATTTTAAAAATTGAACCAGACTAAATCAAACTGTATATTATATTTATATTGAATTTTCTTTTATATCCCGAATAAAATCCCATTAGCTAACATTAATCATGACTCAATTTGATAATAATATATAGTGTATGATTCCATATGTCTTGAATATTTTTTTTATGTTAAATTAAGTTTATGACACTGAGAGTGTGTGATTATTGACTATGAATGATGTTGTAATGTATTTTATAAGATATCTGTAATGTAGTTTTTTATCATGTGTTTTTTTTTTTCGTTCAACTCCTTATAGTTTATGAAAATATCATTTTCAATTGTTGATCCTGAGTCAATTAATTTTTAGATTCTACATTGTGTCAATTGATTTTGTTAGTTGTTAAATTAAAATAATTTTGAAATTAAGTCATACAAAAATAAATTATACAAATTTAAAAAACGATCAAAACAATTCAAACCAAATCACAAAAAATCAATTTAGTTTGGTTTAAATTTGATATTACTTTCAACTAAACTGCATATTATTTTTATAATTGGTTTAGATGACTTTTTATCCAAAAATCAAATCAAACTGCACCCTTACCCATATAGTGCAATGATTGAAAAAACATAAATGAAATTTTTTTTGTTAAAAAACACGTTCTAAATGTATTGAAATTTATGGTAGAAGTATAATAAGAGTAAATTGTTTATAAACTGACAGTATAACAAGTTTTTATACTGTCATTCAATCACAAATTGTCATATATAAATGTATAATAAATTTGTTAACTTTTATATTAACTATCTCAAAAGTCATGTCTACAGGATTTCTATTTAATTAATGATGTAAAATTATTTACAATGACGGTATATAAAATTTAAACTCATAATAATTATATTTAAGGGCACTGCAAGTTAACAAGACTTTTATATATTTATATACATAGGTTGATTGCTTTTTTTCTTCGATCTCTTGCACAATTTTGAATAGTTTGGGGTTGTGTTTTAATTAAATTCATGTTTGGACGAAATTAAACACAACTTAAATATGTTTTTCTTGACTCAAGCACGATAGTCTCTCATGGAGGATACTTGTAGTATCTAAAAAAAATGCTTTTCTAATCAAAATTCTCCCCTTCCCTGAGTGAATTTTCAGTGTATTCATCATGTTTGATAAATTGTTTTTATATTGGTTATTTCAGTTCTCATTAGTTATTACTATAATGAAATAAATCCTTCTCTATATCAAGCAAATAATGTGTTGTGCTCCTGCAGGTATGAAACCAATTTTATTGAAGAGATTGCTGAGAAGGTCTATAAATATATAGCTTCAAAACCTTTACATACTGGTCAGAACCCTGTTGGACTTGGGCCCCGCATAGAAGAGGTAATGCCACTTCTAGACATGAAGCCTGGTGATAAAACTGTACGCATGTTGGGCATATATGGGCTTGGTGGAATCGGAAAAACAGAACTTGCCAAATATATTACGAAAATCAAATAATTTATTAGTGACATTTCTTTTTGTAAAAAACGCACAAATATATCAATAAATGGTTTTTCTGGTCAAATATTATTCTTTAATAGAAATTATTATACTTTTTATAGAAAAATAAAAAATGGTGAAAATTGTGATGTATATTTTCAGCTAATAATGGAGAATATTGTATATCTTAAAATAAGAAAAATGTAATATTTAAATCTCTCGAGGTAGGAAAATGTAAAAGATATTTGGGTCATAAAATTGTTTTTAATAAAAAATTTTAAAAAAGTGTAAAGTGTAATATATTGCATCTATCAAGGAAAGGAAGTGTATATCTTAACACAAGAAGGAAGAGTAGTGTAATGACTTGCATCTTTTAGGGGATGAAAGTGTAAAAAATATTTTGGTAAATAACTTTTTCCAACAAAAACTAATGAAAAATTTAAAAATAGAATAAATACTTGAATTTGTCACAGGAGAAGAGTGTAATTTTAACATAAGAGGAGAAGATAGTGTAATACTCGCACCTTTCAGGAGAGGAGAGTGTAATTTACTCTAATATTTTTAAAAAGTAAAGTGTAACATTGTGCAACGTTCGTTTAGTGGTATAATCGAAATGAATCAATAGAAAATGAAAATGTATCATCTAGATACCAAAGCTTACATGAAATTATGACATTGGTCCATCATGTTTATTTTCTTTGAGAAATAAAGTGGAGAATAAAGGTAAAACAAAGGTTTAGGTGCAAGTAGAGGTGGCAAAACAGGCAATCCGGTCCATTACCGACCAGCCCAATGTGGGCCACGGGCTATAACGGATTAGGGCCAAAAAGCCTCGAATTTTATTTGGTCTTTTAATTTGATGCCCAAGTCCAGCCCAATACGGGTTACAGGCTTTTCAAGTCGACCCGCCATTTTTTTTCCTTTTTTTGGTTGAATTTTTTTATTTTCATCAAAATTCAAGATTGAAATATATTGTGATAATTATTTTTATTGACATATTTATTTTAATGTAATAAATAAAATATAAATAATTATTTTATTATATTATTAGATTAATAAAAAATTGAAATGGGATATTATGGCAATCACTATAATTTTTTTAATACAAAAAATACTTATATATCATAAGGTAATCTCATTTATCATTTTAAAAAAGTTATAGTAAAAGTAGCTATATATTTAATGATTTACGCATATAAGTTTGTAAACGTTGCAAAAGTCTTATACTATTAAATATATGCAACTAAAAAAATAAAAAAAAAGTAATATATGTATTATAACTCTATAAGTAATGTATGTCAAATAAATTAAGTTTCAAAAGTCTTCTGACATCTTAAATATATGTAACTCAAAAAGATAAAATATAATTTGGAATCATGTACTATAACTTTATAAGTAGCCTTTGTGAAAATTAAATATCAAAGCCTACGCCAAACAAATGAAAGTTTGAGATAACAAATTAATAATTATTTTTAGTCTCCTAAACTTCTGTTAGTCTCATTTTCTCTTAATAAAATGCAAAAAGAAGTAGGTAGCCTGAACCCGACCGGGCTAGCCCGGCTTAACCCCAGTTCTGATGCAGGCTTTATTGGATTGGGCTAAAAAGGTTCACATTTTATTCAGGCTCAAAATTTAGAGCCCAAGCCCTATATTTTAGCGAGTGGGTTTGGGACAAGTCGGCTAGCCCGACCCATTTTACCACTTTTAGGTGCAAATTTGCTTCTTTTTTAATTTGTGAAAAGGAGTCTATTTAAAGGATGGGAATAATGCTTTAAATACTTGATTTGTTGGAATTGACAAATTTGTGGTAAGTGAAAAGGGTATTACCACAATTATGAACATAAATGAAGAAAATAAATAGCTGCAGTAAATGAAGGAATAAAAATACATATCATATAAATATAATATCCTTAATTGTCTAAATAATTTAATAACCAAATTATCCTTATTTTGAGTAGAAAAAACTGCTTTAGACTACCTTACTTTTAGATATATATTAAGATAACAAAATGGGAGGATAATATTTTTAAAAAGTAAAGTGTAACATTGTGCAACCTTCATTTAATGGTATTAGGTATGATCGAAATGGAGGAAAGATCCTCTCTATTTTCATTTCTCTCCATTTTTTCCATTACTAAGCTTTTACGTACGTTTGGAAGCAACGAAAGTCGAAGGAACAAAATTAGACAAAAAGCTAGAAATATTATCTTTACTTTTTTCCATTGTTTGGAATAATGGAACACACAAAGGAAGAAAATAGAAAACGTGGGTCCCATGGTAGTTATTCATTCTTTCCAATTTGGATGAAAAAAGAGTCCAAGAAGGTCATCTTTTTGTATAATTACAAAACTAGCCTATTTATATTACATTTTATTTTTTATTTAGGATATTTAAATCATTTTATACACATCTTTTTTCTTTCTTTTTACTTTCTATACAACCAAACAAAACAAAAGAAAACTTTTACTTCTCTTTCTTTTTATTTTCTTTTTTACCAAACAACTTAAAAATCTTTTCACATTCTATTCCTTTTCTTTCTTTCCCTTTCTTTTTTCCTTTTTGTTTCTTTTTTTTTTCACTTTCTTTCCCAAATCAAACAAAACATTTGGAAAAATAAATGAAATAGAGATAATATACACATAATAAAGAGTATCATTTATTTTCTCAAAAGCTTAGTAATAAAAAAATGAAAAGAAAAAAAAATGAAGAAGACATCGAAATGAATCAGTAGAAAATGAATATGTATCAACTAGATACCAAACTCCATTTCATGAAATTATGACATTGGTCCATCATGTTTATTTTTTCAATGTACTATGGCAGGCAGCAAAAAATAAAATATAGGTTAAATTACACTTTTGATCTTCCTATAATTTTCAATCTGCAATTTTAGTCTCCTTATTTTTAATTTTGAAATTTTAGTTCTTTAATTTTTAAATTTTGCGATTTTAGTCCCCCAGTTTTAATTTCACGATTTTAGTTTTTCAATTTCAAAATTTCGCAATTTTGGTCTCTTAAAAATCGTAAATTTTTGTGATTTTTAAAATTTTAGTCTAAAATTGTGAATTTTTAAAAATTAGAGAACTAACATCACAGAATTAAAAATAAAGAAAACAAAATTACAAATTTTTAAAATTAGAGAATTAAAATTATGAAATTAAAAATAAAAAAACTAAAATTATGGATTAAAAATTATAAAAAAAAATAAAAGTAGAATTTAGCCTAAAATATATAAGGTAGGAGGAAAGGAGTCCATCATGTTTATTTTCTCGACGCACTCCGGCAAGCACCAAAAAATAAAATAAAAAAAGGTACGAGGAAAGCAACAAAAAGTAATAATAAATCACAGAGGAAGCATTACTCTAAGAAATGTTTTCCAACGTTAATCATTACTCTAAGAAATATTTGATAGGCAGTATAATAAATCACAGAGAGGACCTTCCAAGAAACTTCATTCATGGTATCCAGCTGCTTGGTCATTGATACTTGATAGTGTTCATCCGCTTAAGACGAATAAATTCTCCCAATGCCACACTTTTGAAATGAAAAATCTCGATATGCCACACTTTCGAAATTAAATCCGTAAATGAATAAATTGGGGGTTTTAGAATAAATTCTCCAAATGCCATATTTTTGAAGAAAAAAAAAATCCCAATATGCTACACTTCCAAAATAAAATCCGTAAATGTCACACTTTCTCAATTTGTTGGATTTCCGGGTTTAGGATTCTCCATTTCTTAACTGGGTTTTGCAAGGTTTTTTTTTTTTCTTTCAAACCCGTTAAAAATTCGCATTTACATAACCCGATTTCTAAAATTTTTTAAAAATATTTTTTTTGTTTTATTAAGTTAAAAATTAAATTTAATTAATTTGTTGATTTTAAGTATTAATTGTGATCTGATTTAAAAAAAAACCACTTTGTAATTATAAAAAGAGTTTAACAGTCATACACTGTCAATGTAAAAAGTTTTACACTGTCAACCAATTGAAATTCATTGTAGTTATGAATTTTAAAGTATTTATTATAAAAGTCAACAAACTTACAATAAATGATGGTTTGTGATCGGATGACAGTGTAAAACTATTTTACACTGTCAGTGCATGACCTGCTTTCTCGTATAAAAAAAGTATAATGTTATTAAAGCCAACTTACATTATAAAAAAATTAATCAAGTAATTAAGGTAATTAATTCAAATCAATAAATTCAAACATAATATTGAATTAATAAAATAAAATTAAAATTATTATTAATTGAATTAGTTAAATACAATTGTGATTAAAAATAAATGTAATTAATTTATTTCGGTTGCCTTAAACTTTGACCACAGTAAGGACAATTTTTTCTTGAATGATTGTGGATTCTACACAGACCACGCCTCTTCGGTTGACCCTTTTCCTTGAGGTTCATTTTTGTGCAAATGTGTATTGATTGAGGATGACCCTTCTTAACTCTTCGCATCTTTTTGTTGTGGAAGACTTCCTCTTATTCATATTGTGGCCAATAACGTTGGTGGCGGAATGCCCCAAAATTAGTGTTGTATACTATGACTGAAACATGGTGTATTTTCTTTTTAGTGCATCAACAGTATTGTTTCTCTTGATTTGAATTGCAAGTGGGTTGTCGTAGTGAAACGTGACACCATTTTCAGTCATGGTGTACAACATTGATTTTGGGACATTATGCCACCAATGTTATTGGCCATAGTATGAACAAGAGGAGGTCTTCCACAATGAAGAGATGCGAAGAGTAAAGAAGGGTTGTCTTCAATCAACATACATTCACACATAGATGGACCTCAAGAAAAAGGGTCAATCGAAGAGGTATGGTCTGTGCAGAAACCACAATCATTCAAGGAAAAATTGTCTTTATTGTGGCCAAAATTCAAGACAACCGGAATAAATTAATTACATTTATTTTTTAATCACAATTTTATTTAATTAATTCAATTAATAATAATTTTAAATTTATTTTATTAATTCAATGTTATGTTTGAATTTATTGATTTAAATTAATTACCTTACTTATTTGATAATGTGATTAATTTTTTTATAATGTAAGTTGGCATTAATAACATTTTTTTATAATTACAAAGAGGATTTTTTTAATAATTAGATCACAATTAACACTTAAAATCAAGAAATTAATTAAATTTATTTTTCAACTTACTAAAACAAGCAATGTTTTATTTTTTATTTTTAAAAAGGTTTAGAAATTTGTTTATGTAAACCCAGATTTCTAACTGGTTTGAAATTTATTTTTGCAAAACCCAATTAAGAAATCGGAAATCCTAAACCCGGAAATCCAAAAAATTGAGAAAGTGGAATAAATTCCCTCAATGCCACCCTTTTGAAAAAAAAAAATCCCGGATTCCCGATATGTCACTTCCGAAATTAAATCCGTAAATCCCACACCTTCTCTCCTTGTACCAGTGAGTAGCCTCCACTTTTGTTCAGTAAACATTTCTCGAGTACAGTTGTTTTTCCCATGGTAAAACATGAGGAAGTGTCTCCTCGTTTCAGCTATGATGTTTTCCTCGGTTTTAGTGGCAAAGATGCAAGGCACAAGTTTATAGGACATCTTCGTAAAGAGTTGTGTCGGAAGGGAATGAACACTTTCATTGACGATAAGGATATGGGGATAGGAACAAGTATTTCGCTTGCTCTGACCAACACCATTGAAGAATCCAAGATTTTAATGGTTGTTTTTTCTGAGAACTAAGCATCTTCCACATGGTGCCTTGATGAGCTCGTTAATATCCTAGAACGATCTAAGATCAGGAACAACAAACAGCTTGTTTTCCCAATTGTTTACCATGTAGATCCGACAGATATAAGGAATCAGAGAAACAGTTACGGTGAGCACATGATTGAACACGAAAAAAGGTTTGGTAAAGACTCCCAGAAAGTGCAGGCTTGGAGGTCAGCTTTGTCCGAAGCAAGTAACTTCCCGGGCGAGCATATTAACACGGGGTATGTACCAACAATTCCTTACTCATAAACTAATGGTGTACACCTGTCAACTCTAAATAATTTATTAATACTTATTATTATTTTTCTCTTCTTATCACATTATATTATTTAGGATTAAATATATTTTTGGTCTTCTAAAAATATGATAGAATTAGTTTTAATCTTTTAATTTTTTTTCTTAAATAAAGTTTTTCAAATATTAAAAATATCCTAATTAGATTCCTGTGTTAAATTCTGTTAACTTTTTTGTTAAATGATAGTCACATCAGCTTTCAAGTAAAGTATTTTATTACTTAAAGTGTTCAGTGATAATTTTTAATAAAAAAATATATAATTACTTTTGCTTCAGGATTACAAAAAAATTTGTGGTTTAGGATTAAATATGTAATAATTTTATTTAAAAAGTATATTGTTAATCTGACCTAAACATAACAATTGACATGATGGCTATATTAGCAAATTAATAGTGACTGTGATGTTAATATAACCATTATTTAAAAGAAATGTTAAACATAGACTAGTACAAGGATCTAATTAAGATATTTTAAATATTTGATAGATTTTATTCAAAAAAAAAAAATATTCTAGGGACTAAAATCAATTTTGTCATATTTTTAAAGGACCTAAAACTTATTTAACCCTATTATTTATCATACCTACACTTGTCTTTCTTCTTTCTCTTTCTCTCACTAAGTATCATTTAAAATGCAAGTGTTCACTATTGTTTTTCTTACTTATATATGCTTTCAAAACTGTTGTGTTTCCAAAACATTTCAGTGGTTGTAAAATGGTGTGCTATTTCTATTTATTGAATATAATGTGTTTTTATTTAATATATATATATTTTTTAAAAAGTAAGATATATTTTAAGATTATTTTCTTTTCAATATATATTTTAAAATTATACATAGTTAAACGATTTAGTTATTCTTAAAATTGTCAATCTTATCAAAGATTTTTATTAATTTTAATTTTGAAATTTTTTATACTTTGAATTAACTTTTATAATAATTAGAAAGTATTCATGTATTATGTTAATATTTTTAAGTACTTATCAAATGCAAAAAAAGCATAAATTTAAAAGAGAATATCAATTCGAGAAATAAGTACGTAACTTTTATATGGATTGTTAACTTAATTGAGGCTGATTGACCAATCTAGTGCAATTTTAAAAACAAAATACCAAAATGGGGCTCTTTCGAAACATATTATCGGCATGGGTTTGTTTTGATTGTTGACCGGTCAAACTCGTCAGTTTGACTAGCGGAAATGGGTCCACGTCAACATTTTTTATTTTTTTATTTTTTTAAATTACACGTAAGAATCCGACGTGGCTAAAAAAATGCTAGTGGGAGTAGCGGAAATCACAGGATGATGCCACGTGGCATCATCTCGTCATTTTCGCTACTCCCACTAGTGGAAATGGCAGGATGATGCCACGTGGCGTCATCCTGTGATTTTCGCTACTCCTACTAGCGGAAATCATAGGATGACGCCACGTGGCGTCTCCTTGTGATTTTCGTGTACGAGTAGGGGAAAAATATAGCATAATATAAAACTTCGAAAAGGCATAACTTTTTACTCAGATGTCGGATTAAGGTGCTTTTTTTTTTATTCCATATAACTTTTTGAGATCTATGCCCAAAGGGGATTTGGGCCTACCATTTTTCCCAAAAGACCTTTTTATTTAACGGAGACCTAGAAGGAATTTATATGTACGCAAAAATCACAAGGAGACGCCACATGGCTTCATCCTGTGATTTCCACTAGTGGGAGTAGCGGAAATCACAGGATGATGCCACGTGGCATCATCTGGTCATTTCCGCTATTCCCACTAGCGTTTTTTTGGCCACGTCGAACTCTTACGTGTAATTTTAAAAAATAAAAAAAATAAAAAATGCTGATGTGGATCCATTTCCGCTAGTCAAACTGATGAGTTTGACTGGTCAATGGTCAAAACAGATCCATCCGGTAATATGTTTTGAAAGAGTCCCATTTTGGTATTTTGTTTTTAAAATTGCACCAGATTGGTCAATCAGCCCTTAATTGACTGTCTTATTTGAATAGGAACGGAAATAAGTATGTTTGACAAAAGTAGTTGGAAAGTTAGTTGGTAGATAAAAATCAGTAGCTAATAACTAAAAAATGTTAAACTAACTTATTAAATTATAAGTATTTAATAAAATTATCTATCAAAATAGCTGATAATAAATATAAAATCCAGAAACAGACATATTTATATGATATTTTTATATAAATTTTAATTTAATTTTATTGACAGAATATATTTTGAGATAATTATAATTTGTTTTTAATTAATTTTAAACTCGTGTAATTTTTTATTAATATATTAATTATTTTAATTATAACTTTTAGTTTCAATTATGTTATTTTTTCATATTATGCATTTTACTATTAATTTTATATTATATCTTAAAATATTCTCAACCAAGTTTAAAATAAAATAAATTAACATAGACTTAAGTATATGTGATACTTTCATTATGTTGATTAATGTAATAGTTAAAATATCTTAAAGTATAATGTTAAAATAATATAATAAATATTGTAAATAGTGTAATGGTTAAAATAAACAGTGTAAGAAGAAAAACAAAAAAATAAATAAAACCTTACCTTATGTAAAAAAGAGTAATAAGAAAATTTAATAAATATTTTAAGGATAAAAAGGGAAAAAATATTAAAAAAAACTAGAAGCTAGCATTTTAAAAAACATTACTTGAAGTAATGTTTTAAAAAATATTACAAGTTACTAAAAAAAACTTGCTTACCAAACATTATTAATCAGGTCAAACAAGCTTTTTAGCTATTAAAAAAAAGCTAGAAGTTAGCTGAAAGAGCTTGTCAAACATAGCCAAAGTTGTTTGTCAAAAGGTTATATCCTATAGCATATCAAGTGTAGGTTAGGCCAAGCTAGACTTATTTACTAAAGGCTTACATATGTTTTTAGTCTCTATAAAACAAATGAGTTTTAATTTTAGTTCTTATAATTTTATTTTTTTTGGTTTTCATCCTCAAAAAACTAAAATCGTTGTTTTTGGTTCCTACTATTATTTGACACTCGTTAATTGCTTATGTGTTTAACAGAAGGTCAAGTGACCATTCTAGGTGACACATACTAGTGTCTGTATTGTCATGTGAGCATGTGATAGCTCTAAAAAAATTTTAGATTCCTAAAATAAATATTATTTATCTACCTTAAAATGAACATTAAGGACTAAAAATAATTATTTCAGATTTTAGAGGGATGAAAATCAAAGAAAAATGTTTTTCAAGGGCCAAAACCAAAAAAAATTCATTTTATAAGGACAAAAAATAGTGATTTCAAATTTTAGAGGAATAAAAAACAAAGAAAAATTTTACAGGGACCAAAATCAAAACTCGCTCATTTTATAGGAATTAAAAACATATTTAAGCCTTTACTAAATAAATAAAGTTAGCACTTTTTAAAAGTCTATTTAATTAAAAGTCACCCATTAGGGTTGGTCTAATTATGTGAGATTTGGATAGTTTACATAAAATCTTAGGTTTTAACTTTCTTGTACACAATATATATATATATATATATATATATAGAGAGAGAGAGAGAGAGAGAGAGAGATTAAAAAATGTCAGTTTTAAATTATTTAAAAAGTCTTTTAAACTAAGACTATAAAAATAATATTATTGCTATTATTGTATTATCAAATTTTTATCATAATATTTTGAAATTATACATTTATTAATCTATAAGACTTCAGTTCGTTAGCTTTTTTTACATTTTTATTACCATATTAAAGTTCGTTAGCCTACATATAAATGTCGGCTCATTAGATAAAAAAAGAATATTATTCTTTAGTTAAAAAAATATTATTGGTAATAAAAATATAGGCATATAAAACTTAAAATTTTAAAAAAATCTTTAAAATAGCTTAATCAGTAGAAGAGTGATTTAATGGTGATTTATAAATATGTATACATAGTGTTAATTGAAGGAAATATGAGCTTTCAACGCTTGTCTAGGCACATAACATATGCCGTATTCTAATAATTCAATAGCCTACGTCGTCATCCTACCTGCTAGTTCGAGCCTATGTAAGATTTGGCGGATGGGTTGGTCTGTCTGTACCACAATCTGATGCGATTAGAACTATGGCCTAAGTTAGCGAGCTGTCATAACAAGGGCGATAACAATCTTCTCCATCTTTGAGTATCGTGATTTAGCTCCCTAAAGTGCCCTACTGACAAAATGCACCGACTTATGGCCTTTCAATGTTTCTCTAATCAATCCGACATTAACAACCTCTTTCGCCATGGCTAACTACAAGTACAACACTTCTCCTAGTTCGGGCTTGGTGAGGATAGGCGGTGATAACCTTGAGGTCATGGATTTAAATCCTGTGTCTGCAACATTTTGACTTTGATAAAAAAGGGGGGGGGGGGGGGGGGGGGTATTATACTATCAAAGTCAATTATATTCCATTTTTCATACTATGACTATGAAAAGTTAAGAATCTCGTTAAGGAGGCTAGACTCACCGTCAGCTTTTGGACCTCTTTCACATTTTGGGGATTCTTCATCTCCAAAATAGCCCGGTATTTTTTCCAGGTTCAGCTCGATGCCTCTTTTTGATAGTATATACCCTAGAAACTTTCTTGCTTTTACCCCAAATATGCATTTGTTGGGGTTCAACCTTACACTATACTTTCTCAGTTGAGTGAATATCATTTAAGTCTTCAAGATGTGCTTCCAAGGTAGCACTCTTTACAATCATGTCATCAACATACACTTCTAGATTTCGCCCGATTTGTTTTTCGAACACTTTGTACATCATCCTCTTATATGTAGCTTTGACAATCTTCAATCCAAATGGCATCACCTCATAACAGTAATTTGGTTTCTTCATCATGAAGGCAGTTTTCTCCTAGTCCTTAGGGTGGAGTGAAATTTGGTTGTATCTGGAGTATGTATCCGTGAACGAGAAAAACCAGAAATCCCATTGTACTCTTTTTTTTTTTTTTTTTATCGAAACCACATTGGTGAGCCAAGTGGTGTACTTCACTTCTCGAATGAAATCGACTTTCAACAATTCTATTACCTGCCTTTCAATCTCTTGTAGCCGCTCTGGTGTTATCTTTCTCTGACGTTGGCATACCGGCTTTACTGAAAGGTCCACCTCTAAATGGTGACAAAAGAAGTTGGGATCTATCCCGGGCATGTTGTCGACTTCCACGCAAACACATCAGCATTATTCTTCAAGAAAGTTACCAAGTTAGCCTTCAACTTTTCTTCCAGCCTGGCTCCTATTTGCACTACCTGTGATGTTTCTTTCCCAATTTGCACCTAGATGTATTTGCCGCCAAGTTCAGGACGAGGTAACTAGGATTCCTTCTTTAGCTCATCTCGACAATCTAACTCAATCAATAACACTTCTCCATGATCGACATTCTACACATACTCAGGCTCTGGGTTAGGATCAACTTTGAGAGATTCCTTGTAACATTCTCTCGCTGTTTTCTAATATTTCACAAAGTGACTACCTGCACATTATCACTTATGAACTTCATTACGAGGTGTGTGACTAATATAACGGTTTCTAGGGCATTTAACCTTAGTCTTCCTAGGATGGCATGCTAAAAGGATTTGATATCTACGAGAGAAACCGGTTGATCATAGTTTTAATGGTAGAAGGCTTCCCGAAAGTGACATGTAGCTTGATATAGCCCATCGGCATAATATGATGTCGAGAGAATCCTATCAAATCTTCATGATATGGCATCAACTCAGATTTTGAGATTTTGAACTTCTTAAAAAGCTCATAAAACAAAATGTCGGCAAAGCTACCGATATCACTAACAGCTTGTGTACCCATTTATTAGCTATAAGTGTTGCGACAATGAGGGGATCGTCATAGTTTGGCAATGTATCACCAAAATCAATGTCATCAAAAGACAACAGCAAGGCCCGTCCTTTGGTGGGGCTCGACGCTTTTACCCCGAAGGACGTTGTGAAGACTTCCCTGACATGTCTTTTCCTGGCATTGTTAGGTTAATCACCCTTGCTTCTTGGTTAAACTTGCTAATGTATTCTCTCAAAGGTTCATCGACGCCTTTGAAAGAACAAAGATCGCACAAGAAGGGGGTTGAATTGTGCATTTTAAAAAAGGCTTCTTTTAATTTAAATAAAAATGAGTTCAAAAATAGTTTGAAATAAGGATAAGGGAAGAACAAAGGCACAAAGTTTTTATATTGGTTCACTTAAACTTGAGCTACGTCCAGTCCCTTCGTCCTGAAGGTGTTCACTAACCAACCTTAGGTTACACACAAGTATTCTTCTTTGGCCTCTTCAGGCTTTACAAAGCAATCAACCCAGATTGCGTAACCACCCAAGTATTCTTTTTCACTAAGCCTTTCTAGGCTTTCACAATGAAAAACAGTTGTTACAAAACATATTAACTCACAATGTGAGAGTATGAAAGTTTAAGTGCAGTAGATAAGTTTCTCTACAACAAGTTTTAACGATGTTCTCAACGTTGTCCAGTAAATGTAAGAATTGTAGTTGTTCTCTTATCGATATGTCTCTGTCTCTTCTTTTCTCTTGAGTTGGTATATATATGATCTCTTGAAAATAGCCGTTGAAATACTCAGCTTCATTCTTCAATAGAGACAAGCGGGCACGTGTATCGAGTTGGCAACAGAGTCAGAAAAGTAACTTTTGTTCTTGCACTAAAATGAAAGGTGTAGAGTTGTGTTGAAGAATTGCTTTTTTGAACATTCTTCATTCGGCTTGCCAGCTTGATAAGTTGACTTCTTTTTTTTTGCAACACTAATCTTATACACTAATATACATCTGTCTTTCATTTAATGCTTAGAAATTTGAATGTTAGATCTCTTTAATAGGTAAAGCATTAGTCTCAAAATATTCATATGAGAGACGTATAGTCCAGACACGCTTTAAACACATAGTCGTTAGAGAGAGACTTACATTTGGACGAACTTCATCAATGAGTTTATTGGACGCTTGTTAAAGAATGGCGCGTTGGATGCCACAATGTAAATCACACATTGGACATTGTAGAAAACATTTTTTCTTACAACAGAGACTTAAAACTTAATAAGTTTATTATCTTCAAAATTTGAGGGACTAGACGCTTCATCCGTCTTTGGTTCCAACAATCTCCCTTTTTTTGATGATGACAAACTTTATTAGTTTTTAAGTTTTGTGATCATATATATATATATATACATATATATATATATCAAAAAGATGCATCGCATAAGAAAAAAATGATAGGCTTACTTTTATACTCCCCCTGAGTCTGTTATATCAATCAAGTTTGTATACATACAAAACATATAATATATCAATCCATATTATCATCCAGACAGAAGCAGAGATCGAATATCAAGTTTATGCATGAATGTCATGGAATGCAAACTATCAGCGAACAGAAAGCAACAAAAATGCAAACTATATATAGAAAACACATACTTTATTTCCTTGTATTTCTCCCCCTTTCGTCATTATCAAAAACATATAGAATAAAAGAAAGAAAAACCATCATAGTCACTTTGGTGCCGAGGGAGGTGGAGGTGGAAATGGGGATGGATGAGGGGTGCAGAGAATTTCTTGTTGGTTTTGAAGGATTTGTTGGAGAAGTGTCATGATGGGTTGGAGTTGGGCGGTGACATATGTTTGGATAGCGCGATTAATAGGTGGAAGGGTAGAAAGGGCAAGAAGGGCATTAAGAAGGTTTGCAGATGCTTGTAAACCAGGGGTTGGAGGAGGCGGAGGTGTTGGTGAGGGTGGTTGAGATGGAGTTTGTGGTCAGACGTTTACGGGTGGAGGTGGTGCTTCCAAATACTTAAGAGTTGAAACGTGTAGTTGGTGTGGGCGAGGTGTTACCCAAGGATAAGGTGGCTTCAATGATTTTGGACTTGTGATGGGGGCAAGAATGGCGTAGATGATAGACGTTTCTGTGCCAAGGAGGGGGCGCTCGTTGGCTGGACGGACAAAGGCGGCGGATGTATCTGAAAAATGAAAGACACAAGCAGGACGCTACGTGTATTTACAATTCTACATTGTTGGAGTTTCAGCCTTGTCGTCCGTAGAGAGCCCACTACCGGATGCTTCTTGCTCACAGTTAAGCATGTGTTGGCACCAAAAGTGTTTAGCATCGTCCTCATCCATTTCTTGCGTTATACGCCTTGCCATGTACCATTCCAGAGTGGTGTTAGGATGCTATTAAAACTCTACTCTGGATGGTTGCAAAGAAGGTGACTTGGATATCAACTTCTTCTTATTATTATTCACATCGAAGGTAGGAAGCCTTGGGTAGACACGATCCGGTTGGATGCGAACTATGGTGGACGATCTGATATATTGAGAGAGAGGGATGAACAGCTAGAACTTTAACTCTGCAAAACTCCTCAAGGAGTTGCAAAACATCTATTCGAAAGGGGTGGGGAAGAAACCGGTTTCCAAAGGATCTAGAGGCCTGAACTTCAATCCAGTAGGCCTAAGATGGATAATTCTTTCCACCATACGACCTCGCCTTTGTTGATCTTGTTCAATTTCCTCAACTGGAGGTACTTTGTGTTGAAGTACTCTAGGAGGGTGTGCATTGAAGCGCTATGCTCGAACAACTTTTAGGTACCTCCTACAAATAAACTGCTTCAATGGTAAGCTTTCAATGGCGCCTGAAGGTAGAACCAAAAATTTTGTAGAAGGTAGATGGATGTAGTCTTTTATGTATGGCTCAAAAGATATTGACGAGTAGTTGAAGCCATACTCTGGCTCCAAAAGAAGTTCTGGACGCAGAATCATTGCGTTGTCATCCACCAAGTTTTGCTTGTTGCCTTTGACAACAGCAAGTTCCATTTCTTTTTGATTTTCTCCCAATCTTCTGCGCATCCATCATAGGCAGAAGATGTAGCCAGATTTATGCTAAGAGTTGAGGAGGGCTATTTGAGGGGCTTAATAGAGAGGTATGTTTTGTGAGGCCAGGGGTGGGAATGGTGCATACATAACCCTCATCACCAGGCAACAGCATGTCCGGTTCACGTGTGGTGTAAATAGGTTGGTACCATGGTGGGTAATCAGATGGTATGGTTAGTGTTTGGGCTTGTGTTTATGACTGGTTTTGTGTTAGGTACTTAGAGGGTTTAACAATAATGGAATCAACAAAATCTTACTCAAATACATCAGCAACATTGAGAGCAGATGACTTACTTTTCTTTGTCACTGCAGATGTTGCTTGAGCTTCTGCTAGTCTTTTGAGCAAGGGGATTGGTTGGGTTGGAGGAGCTTCAACTTAAGTAGGAACTGCAACAATGGAAGTCTTTTGCTTTTCTAGTAGGATTGCGATGGATTCACTGTCGTCATCATTAGAGTCCTCTTGCAATTGGAGTATTCTTTTGGCAGGTGCAGGTGAGGGAGGTGCAGCAACAGGAGGAGCAGGGAGAGCCGGAGCTTGTTGGGTCTTGGACCGTGTCACTCTGGACGACCTCCCTTTGGACGGTTGCCTTCTTGTAGACGGTCTAGCAGCAACAATTGGATGGACGAACAGAGCTTTATCGTCCAGCCGCTCAACTGGTTGGGCAACTTATTTCTCTATAGGTTGTAGGGCTTCCTCTACAGATTCTTCCTTGACTTCCGCGATCTTGGCAGTTTTCTCCAAGGGTTTCAGGACAAACCTACCCTTCATTTGGCTTATGTTGTTACGGCCAAAGGGCAACTGAGTGAACCTGTGGCCAACACCCAGCTTCTTAATCTTAGCTTGCTCACCACTAGTCAAAGCAAATAATACGTGGTATACCTGCTGCAGCCAGAAGATCCTGTTCAGCAATGCAGCATAGGTGATTTGGTCGAATTCACCTCGACCCTTCATTGTCCGATAAATGTTGCCGAGGATGAGATGGGGAAGGTTGAACTGTTGTTCGGTCACCATGTGGAAGAGGATGAACTAGTGCAAAAACGTCACACTATCCTTGGAGCCAGCCTTGTGAAGTGTTCCCTTGTTTAGAAATTGCTGGAATACCTTTCCTTCCTTCATCAGCTTGTTGTACTCCACAGCACCTTTTGCTTTTGGTCCCATCAGAGCAGCATTTACTGTTTTATAGCCTCCGAAGTTGCTTTCCCACTTGTTCTTGATGCAAAAGCCAGCCCACCTGCATCTAATAGCTTAAGCAACGCTCCCCAGGTCAATAGTGATCTTTACTCCTAGAACAGTGCCGACTACATTGTTGCTGGTGAATTCTGCACTCCCCCAGAAACGTCTGATGAGCTCTAGGTATATGATTTCATTTAGGTGAAAGTAGTTTAAGATACCAAAGCGAATGAGGTTGTCTTTCAATCAGAAAGATGGCTTTGTTCTGACTCTTTGCTCAGGCTGCTGCTTTCATTACAGTGTCTGTTTTTTCCACCACCATTGTCAAAGAGATGAAGGTTTTGGTTTAAGAGGTTTCGGGAGTTTGAGAGAGAGAGAGAGCACGAGTAATGTTTTAGAGATGGTAAGAGTGTTCGGCTTGCAAGTCATTTGAGTGTATAAGAAGTAACTGAAGGGTTTTAGGTTTTGGCTATTTTTGAATTTTGAAGAGAGAGATAATGCGCAATAAATGTTGGTTTAGGCGTGCGCATTTTTCGATGGTGGTTTACAGTGCAGTAGTGACTCAAACATGGAATAAAGCATTTATTTCAAATCATTATCAATGAAAACATGATTATGCACGGATGAAGATATTTATTGCACATAAATATGAAACGTTACAGAATGTGAACCATAATGCCAATGGACGCATACATGATAGACGATGATATGATAATGGACACTGTATGGTATCAGACACTACTTGTCATTGGACGGTCAAGGCACATGAAAGAAATCTATTCCTTTATAAATTCCATACCAAGATCTTGAATATGGACGAGTTTATTTCTAGGAAGTGGTTTTGTAAATATATCAGCTAATTGATTTTCAGTATTAATAAACTGAATATCAATAATCCTTTTCTAAACATAATCTCTTATAAAGTGATGTTTAATTTCAATGTGCTTTGCTCTAGAATGTAATATAGGATTCTTAAACAAGTTTATGGCAGCAATATTATCACAGAGGATAGGAATTTTACTCCTATAGAAATTGTAGTCCTCTAATTGATGCTTGATCCACAGAAT
The DNA here is from genome assembly GCA_004329165.1 of Spatholobus suberectus. Classification (NCBI taxonomy): domain Eukaryota; kingdom Viridiplantae; phylum Streptophyta; class Magnoliopsida; order Fabales; family Fabaceae; genus Spatholobus; species Spatholobus suberectus. Next base: position 75,945,007 of record CM014734.1, read on the forward strand.
TTGTGAGTAATAGGACGTTGCTAAAATGCATTCTACTTCTACTGTGGATAGAGCAATCATTCTTTGCCTTTTGCTCGTCTAGGAGACAAGACTGCTACCAATGAAGTGACATCCTCCACTGATGCTTTTTCGTTCTATTCTGTCTCCAGCACAGTCAGCATCACAGAATCCAACTAATCTGTACTCTTTATTCGACTTAAAGCATAGACCAAGGTTAGCAGTTCCTTTTAAGTATCTAAGAATTCTTTTTACTGTTGTTAGATGAATTTCTCTGGGATCATATTGAAAACGAGCACAGAGACATACACTGAACATAATGTTTGGTCTGGAAGCTCTAAGATAAAGTAAAGATCCAATCATATCTCTATATGTGGTTTCGTCTACCTTTTTAGATGTTTAGTCCAGTCCTAGCATTGAAGATGGATGCATAGGTGTGCTCAATTCTTTAGCATCATCCATCTTGTATTTATTGAGTAATTATTTTGTATACTTAGTTTGATATATGTATATGTCATTGTGTGTTTGCTTTATTTGTAATCCCAGGAAGAATTTTAATTTTCCCATTATACTCATCTTAAATTCTATTGTCATAAGCTTAGAAAATCCTTACACAGAGTTTCGTCCATAACACCAAATATAATATTGTCCATATATATTTACACAATGATTAAGTGTGAGTGTACGTTTTTGTGAAACAAGGTAGTGTCTACTTTTCCTTTTGTGAAACCATTTTCCAAGAAAAAAGAACTTAGTTTTTCATACCAAGCTTTGGGTGCTTGTTTGAGCTCGTATAGAGCCTTTATAAGTTTGAAAACATACTTAGGAAAAGTATCACACTCAAAACCAGGAGGTTGTTTCACATAAACTTCTTCATTTATTATACCATTTAGAAATGCATTTTTTACATCCATTTGATAAAGCTTCATATTACTATGAGAAGCAAATGAAAGTAAAATGCGAATGTCTTCTAGTCTAGCAACAAGTGCAAAGGTTTTAGTGAAGCCAATACCTACTTGCTGAGTGTACCCTTGAGCTACGAGTCTAGATTTGTTTCTTACTACTTTACCTGCCTCATCCAGGTTATTATGAAATACCCATTTCGTTCCTATAATTGCTTTGTCTTTAGGTAGAGGAACTAGCTTCCACACGTCATTTCTTTCGAATTGATTCAACTATTCTTCCATGGCTTTAACCCATCCTTCATCCAATAGTGCTTCATCCACCGTCTTTGGTTCCATCTGGGAAATTAGAGCGATTTGAGCTTGTTCTTTGAAGGTGGATCGTGTTCTAACATGATTATGTATTTCCTATAATTTGATCTTCTAGATGGTAAACCTTCTTTTGGGTCGTACAAAAGTGTTTTGGACACTGGTTGCTTGGTGTCGTCCAACTTCATATTTGCAAAAGATTTGTCTAGCTCTGATAGTTCTCTATCAAGCTTATTGTCATTGAACTTAACATGAATGACTTCTTCAACTATTAAGTTTCTATAGTTATAGACTCTATATGCCTTGGACGTTTTAGAATAGCTTAACAATATTCCATCACCACACTTAGAATCAAATTTTCCAAGATTGTCCTTAGTGTTTAGAATGAAACATCGACATCCAAAAGGATGGAAATATAATATGTTGGGTTTTCATCCTTTCCACAATTCATAGGGAGTCTTTTTCAAAATGGGTCTAATGTATATTCTGTTTTGTAAATAACATGTTGTATTTACAACTTCAGCCCAGATGTGTTTAGGAGTAGAATTATCATTAAGCATGGTTCTAGCCATTTCTTGTAATGACCTGTTCTTTCTCTCTATTACACCATTTTGTTGAGGTGTACGAGGTACAGAGAAGTCGTGGAGAATTCCGTTCTCTTTCCAGAACCCCTGAAAACTTTCGTTTTCAAACTCTCCTCCATGATCACTTTTGATTGAGGCTATACAAACACATTTTTCATTTTGAATTCTTTTACAGAATATAGAAAGGACTTTAAAAGACTCATCCTTGTGTTTTAGGAACATAACCCATGTCCATCTAGTATAGTCATCTATTACAACTAATCCATATTATTTACCACTAAGAGAGGCCATTCTAGTCCAAACAAATCAATATGTAAGAGTTCAAGAGGTCTAGTAGTGGAAATAACATTTTTTGAATCAAAAGAGTTTTTCACTTGTTTTCCTTTTTGACATGCATCATAGAGAATGTCAGATTTGTATACAAGATTTGAAAGACCTCTTATGAGGTTATGCTTATTTAGCTTAGAAATCAATCTTAAGCTTGCATGTCTAAGTCTCTTGTGCCAAATCCACTGATTCTCGTTGATGGATACTAGACAAGATACATTTTGATTTGTAAGGTCATTTAAGTTAATCTTATATAGATTGCTTTGTCTCTTTGCAGAAAACAAGATGAATTCGTCCACTTTTCTAACTATACATTCACCCTTGTTAAAGGAGACACTGTGTCCACTGTCACATAATTGACTTATGCTAAATAGATTGTGTCTGAGTCTTCAACATATAAAACATTATCAATGGAAGGTAAATGATGCTTACCAATTTTACCTATTCTTGTTATCTTTCCTTTCCGATTTCCTCCAAATGTGACTCATTCACCATTCTTTTGTTGGAGGCTTTGGAACATAGACTTTTCTCCTGTCATGTGTCATGAGCAGCCATTGTCTAGGTACGATGACTGAAGTTTCCTTTCTGTTGTCAAGCAGATCTGCAACAAGAATAATCATGGACTTAGGTACCCAAATGGTCTTGGGTCCTTTCTTGTTAGTTTTGAAGGCATTGAATGCCTTCGTAACTGGACGATGAATACATCGTGATGATTCATGACCACATTTTCCACAAAATTTACAGAAAACAATATCTCTAGTTATTCCAGAGGCTTTCTTTTTAACAAAACCAAGTCCATATTTGTCATGGGGACTTCATCTATAAGACAAGATTTTATTTAAATTTTCAGTTCCATTGACAAATTTGGATAGACTTTCCTTTAGGTGAGTAACTTCCTCCTGAAGTTCTATTGCTTCATTAGGAGGTGTCACTTTTGGAACATCCTTTGCCTTCAATTTTTCATTTCTCTCAAAATATTTTCATAGTTTTCTTTGAGAAGATTAAATTATTTTAACTTTTTAGAAAACTTACTTTTTAATTCTTTATAACCTATTGAGAGAGTTGAGGAATTAGAAAGTAGATCATTGTATGCCTCTTGAAGAAAAGATAAGTCATTGAAATTTACCTCTTCATCTTGCTCATGTTCTGAGCTTTCTGAACTTGTCTCAACCATGAGACACAAGTTTGCTTCTTCTTCTCCTTCTTCTTCCGAGGAAGATAGATCCATGTCTTCCCAGGTTGCCATGAGTCCTTTCTTTTTCTTTTTGAAAAAGGTTTTCTTCTTCTCCTTTTGTAGACTTGGACATTCAGCTTTGAAGTGTCCAAGCTTCTTGCATTCGAAGTAAATTGGTGGACTCTTTTCTTTAGGTTCCTTAATAAACTTTTTGATAAAGTTTTTAGCTCTGGACCCTCATTTCTTTCTCTACATGGCTTGTATTTTTCTAAATATGAAAGATATCTCATCCTCATTAGACTCATCTTCTTCGAACGCTTCCTCAGAAGATTCTTCCACATTTAGAGCTTTAGACGACGATCCCTTCATTGAACGCTAGACGCTTAGAGCAATGGACTTTCCTTTTTCTCAGTCCTTCGTCCTGCTTTAGCTCTAACTCATGAACCTTGAGAGTTCCAAGTAGCTCTTCCATGGAAAGTGTAATTAAGTCTTTGGACGCTCTCAAAGCTGTAACCTGTGGTCTCCACTGTCTAGGCAAACTTCTCAAAACCTTGTCAATATGATCATAATTGTCCTAAGTTTTACCTAAGGATCCCAAGTTGTTTATAATAGCTTGAAATCTACCAAACATAAGTTCAATAGTTTCATATTCTTCCATACTAAATAATTCATACTGTCTTACAAGTAGGCTTAACTTAGATCTCTTAACTTGTGAAGTACCCTCATAAGCAAGAGCCAAGGTATCCCACATCTTTTTAGCACTTTTCAACCTATGCACTTTTTCATATTTAGATTTAGACAAGGCACACATAATAGCATTTCGAGCTTTAGAATTAAGCAAGTACCTTTGTTTATGTGCTTCTGTCCACTGACCTTTAGGTAACTCGATTCCGTTTTGGTCTATAGGTTGATAGTCTCCTGTTTTCACCACATCCCACACCACATGTCGATGTGACATGCATCAAAGAAGGCTATCATTCTTTGTTTCCAATATTCATAATTTTGACCTTTGAAGAGGGGTGGTCTATTGATAGCTTGTCCTTCGTTATCCATGTGTTCTCAGAATCTTTTTACCCCTTCATTGTTAGGTGCTCAACCCCAAGAGGCCGAGCTCTGATACCAATTGATGTAAGATTTTAGGATTGATATCTTTTTAATATATATTTAAAAATAAAAATATAGTTAAATTATTAGATCATTCTTAAACTATGAACGTCAAAGAAAATGTTGCGACAATAAACGAAAATAGTTACATTAATAAAGGTGCTAAAAAAAAGGAATTATCATCTTAAATTGTTAATAACATTAGCATAGTGTGAGTTGAAAACGAGAACAGCTAGAAAGAGCAGGAAAAGAGAATTTTTTGAGGTACAAAACCACATACATTATTTCTAGAAGATAGTCCTGCTTGAATCGAGTAAGATTATTGTTGAAAGTAAAATTCTCTCTCTATGTATTTAACGCAATTATATATCTAATTAAGGCTAAAAAAGAATTATAATAAGAGAATGATAACATGCTTGATTTTACTTATGACTTAAAAATAAGAGACGAAGAATTTACAGCTCCATAACTCATCTTTAAGCTTTCAAATGTACTAAACGTTAATCAGTGCGGGTGTTTATATCTGAAACAAACTGTTTTAAGAAGCTAAAATGATTTGATCAAATAAAAAAAAATCATTTTTTTAACGTGGTTTTGTTTAGTTTTCAATTTCTATTGTGAAAACTAAACCAAACTAAACCAAATCATATATTATACTTAATTGAATTTTCTTTTATATCACATAAAATTTCATTACCTAACCTCAGTCATGACTCAGGTTTGATAATGATATATAGTATGTGAATTCACATCTTGAACATTTTTTGGCTATGTTCAATTATGAGTTTATGGCACTGATAATCTGTAACTAATTGATTATGAATGATTTTGTAATGTATTTTATAAGATGTTTGTAATGTAGTTTTTATAATGAGTGGTTTTTTGTTGTTCTACTCTTTATAATTATGAAAATGTCATTTTCAATGGTTGATTACGACTCAATTACTTTTTAGATTTTACATTGTGTCGATTGATTTTGTTAGTTGCTAAATTAAAAATAATTTTGAAAGTCATACAAAAATAAATTAAAAAGTTTTAAAAACTATGAAACCAATCCAAATTAAATCACAAAAAATTAATTCAGTTTTACTCAAATTTGATATTATATTTAAACTGAACCAAACTAAACTGCATATCATTTTTATATTTAGTTTAAGTGATATTTTGTTCAAAAATCGAATTAAACTGCACCATAAACACCCTTACCCACAGTACAATGATTAAAAAACATAAATGGATTTTTTTTATTAAAAAACACATTCCAGATGGTAGATATATAATAATTATATTTTTAGGGAACTGGTTAAGAAGATTTCTATATATTTATATAGATAGGTTTATTGCTTTTTCTAATTCTTTCGCACAATTTTAGATAATTTTGAGTGGTTTTTTAAATTCATGTTTGGATTGAATTAAACCCAACTTAAATATGCTTTTCTAATTAAAATTCATCCCTTTCCTGAGTGAATTTTTTGTGTATTCATTATGTGTGATCATTATTTTTTGTGGTACTATCGGTTATTTCAGTGCTTATTAGTTATTACTATAATGAAATAAATCCTACTATCAAACACATAATGTGTTGTGTTCCTGCAGGTATGAAATCAATTTTATTGAAGAGATTGTTGAGAAGGTCTATAAAAATATAGCTCCTAAAGCTTTACATGCAGGTCAGAACCCTATTGGACTTGGGCCCCGCATAGAAGAGTTAATAACGCTTCTAGACATGAAGCCTAATGATAAAACTGTACACATGTTGGGCATATATGGACTTGGCGGAATCGAAAAAACAGAACTCGCCAAAGCTTTGTATGACAAGATTGTGCAAGACTTTGATGCTGCAAGTTTTCTTGCCGATGTTAAAGAGAAATCAAACAAAATCAATGGCCTGGAAGACCTACAAAAGAAACTTCTATCAGAGATGTTAGAGGAGTTAGAAACTGAATTGGGCAGCACAAGTAAAGGAATGTATGAGATAAAACGCAAGCTTCATCGAAAAAAAGTTCTTTTGGTTCTTGATGATGTTGATGACAAGGATAGGTTAGAAAAGTTGGCAGGAGGATGTGATTGGTTTGGTTCAGGTAGTAGGATCATTATAACAAGGGACAAAGATGTGCTAATTGCACATCAAGTTGAAAAGATTTATGAAATGACAGAGCTTGATGAGCAGCATTCTCTTGAGCTCTTTTGTTGGAATGCCTTCAAACAAAGCCATCCTAAAACAGGCTTTGAAGATGTGTCTTTGTGTATAGTAGATTTTGCCAAGCGTCTTCCATTGGCCTTAAAAGTAATAGGCTCCGATTTGGCTACTCTTCATGGAGAAAGTTTAGATGATTGGGAATGTGCATTGGAAGAATACCAGAGGACTCCTCCAAATGAAAGGATTCAAAGCGTGCTTAAAATAAGCTACGATAGATTAGGATACAATGCTAAACAGGTTTTCCTGGACATAGCTTGCTTCTTCAAAGGGGAGAGAATAGAATATGTTAAAAAGATACTCGAGGAATTTGGTCCAACATCCAACATTAATGTACTTGTTAATAAATCTCTTCTAACTATTGAGTGTGGCTGCTTGAAGATGCATGATCTAATACAAGATATGGGTAGAGAGATTGTTAGGCAGGAAGCACCAAATCCTGGTGAACGTAGTAGACTATGGTATTATGACGGTGTTATTGAAATACTAACTGAAGATTTGGTAAGAATCATCAACTCTTTCGTTTTTCAACTTACACATTATAGTGTTTTATATTAATGACAACATGCAATTGATGTTACTTGTCTGTACTTCTTTTAAAGGGATGTGATAAGGTTCAAGGGATAATGCTTGATCCACCCCAGCGAAAAGAAGTAGGTTGGAGTGGTACTGCCTTTGAGAAAATGAAATGGCTCAGAATTCTCATTGTTCGAAACACATCTCTTTTATCTGAGACTGAACGTCTGCCAAATCATTTGAGGGTGCTTGACTAGGAAGAGTATCCTTCAAAGTCTTTCCCACCAAAATTTCATCCGGAGAAAATTATTGTCTTCAATTTGCGTTGAAGCCATTTAACATTGGAAGAGCCATTTAAGGTACAATGACTTCTGTAGTGTGTTTTCTTGTTCTTTACGTTTCCTTTTTTCATTTAACAAAAACTTCCATGGTTGCTCACATTTAAAAAAATTAATATAACTCAAACATGTTGCTAATCATTTTTTTGACCTTTTCTTTTTGGCAGAAATTTGCATGCCTGACTAACATGGATTTCTCATATAACCAATCTATCACTGAAATGCCTGATGTGTCCGAAGTTCAAAATCTAAGAGAATTGAGACTTGATCATTTTAAAAACCTAATTGCGCTTCATGAATCGGTTAGATTGCTCAAAAGGCTTGCTCATTTAACCGCTTCAGACTGCACCAAACTCAGAAATTTCTTGCGAAGAATGTTTCTACCATCTCTAGAAGTCCTTGACCTTAATTTATGTGTAAGGCTTGAACATTTCCCAGGGATAATGAAAGAAATGAATAAGCCATTGAAGATTTATATGATAAATACTGCTATTCAGGAGGTACCAGAATCCATTGGTAATCTTACTGGACTCGTTTGTATAGAGATATTATATAGCAGGAAACTTAAATATCTTCCAAGTAGCTTTTTCATGTTGCCAAATGTTGTTGCCTTTAAAATTGGAAGATGTTCTCAACTTCAACAATCCTTCAGAAGTTTCGTGCAGAGCCCTTCAGAGGCCAATGTTCGTCCAACATTACGATCAATGTATTTCGTAAGTGGTAACTTGACAGACGAAGATCTTGCAATTCTCTACGTCTTTCCAAAATTAGAAGAGTTGAATACATCAGAGAACAATTTTGTTTCTCTCCCTGCATGCTTTAAGGAATGCTTTCACTTGGCATATCTCGATGTGAATGATTGTAAGGAGCTTCAAAAAATTCCTGAATGCACGAACTTGAGAATGCTTGAAGTTCATAGTTGTTACAATCTTAAGGAAATTTCAGAGTTGCCATCTACTATTCGGAAAGTAAGTGCAAGATTCTGCTCTAGCTTAACTAGAGAGACATCAAACATGTTATGGCTTCTGGTATCACCATTTCATTGCTTTAGCTAAATCTTATACCTTTATTTTAGCAAAATAATATTTGCACACCATTTCTTTATACTTCTGTAATTTTATGAGAAAAAAGAAAGAGATAGGGAAGAGAATGTGTTGAAAATTTGACGTGCATATTTCCTTCATTTTGTTAGGAAAAAAATAAATGAGACAACAATAGTGCAATAAAAGTAAGGAATGTTTGTGTTCTATTACCCCATCTTATTCAAAGAAATTTATTTAAAATGTCTTTTTTGACTAGCCTATTTTACAAAGGAACAATTTGGATATACTTATTCATAAACATTTATAGGAGAAAAAAAATAAGAAGGTAAAATGAATTGGATTTCTCTCATGAGTTAAAATCAACTTATGCACTTCAAATTTTAGAAAAGTTAAAGGAGAGAGATTCTATAAAAGTTAAGTAAATGAGTTGATTTTAGATTTTGAGAAAAACTCAATTTATTTTACCTTATTATTTTCATCTCTTATAGTGTTTTATTAGTCCTTTTTATTTATTTTATTTTAATTTTGCTATAATTTTTTTGTATATTTTTTTATTACACTATTTATTTTAACTATTACACAATTTATTTTATTATTTTAACATTTTACTTTAAGACATTGATAATGGATTAATGTGGCAATACTAATACATAATAGTATTTAAAAGTACATAATACATAATGATATTACCTTACTAATCAACATAAGGAATGTATGACATTTACTTAAATGTATGATATTTTTATTTTATTTTAAACTTGGTTGAGAATTAATATTTAAAGATGAAATATAAGATTAACAATAGAATGCACAATATGATAAAAATAAACAATTGAAACTAAAAAATATAATTATTCTTTAAATAAAAAATTATAATAGTTCAAAATTAATTAAAAAAACTACAATTATAATTACCTAAAAAAAATATTTTTATCCATAAAATATAATTAATATGTCTATAAAAATATCATATAAGCATATAAATTTCTATCATTTTATATTTATTAGCTACTTCAACAGTTAATTTTACGAAAAACTTTAACAACTTTTCACTAATAACTTTTAGCTATGATCTAACTTTTAGTTAGTTTTTCACATTTCAAATAGCTTATTAGCTACTGTTGACAAACATAGGCTAAATACTTTGAACTTCATCCCCCCTTTAATGACTCTTATTTATTATTTAGTGACATGGATATAGTGTGCTATGAGAGGTATATTAAAATGTTTATTACCAATTTCCTTCTTTCGTGTAATAATAAGAAGGGTTGTCTAACTTATCCCAAGTAAAAATAGGGGTTAAACAACTCCATCAAAGATGATTGGTACAATTCTTTATGTTGTATACCAATTATCTTTAAGTACATAAAAAATTGTACCGATTATCTTTGATAGAGTTGTTTAACCTCATTTTTACTTGAGATAAGTTAGACAATCCCATAAAAAGGATGTAGGGAAGCTAGCATTTTGACATTGATTCCTTTTATTACTCACTATCTTTCTTCTTATCATATCATATTATCTATCACATCTACACTTCTCTTCTATCTCTTTCTCTCTATGACCGGAGATTAACACGAGTATCCAAAATCATTTTTATTTAACATGTTAACAATGATGTACCCACACATATGGGACAATGAATGGGGTAAAACAAGAAAAATGCAAACAACTAACCTTCGTTGTACAAGTATCCATAAATATAAAAGAGATTGATTTCATTCAAATTAATCCTGAATATTCAATTATATAGCGAAAATTAACTATTGCAATCCTTTATCTTTACAGCTTTTGTACAGGCGTGCTATTTTAATTTTATTTTTTAAAATTATATATGTAATAATATGACAGGTGGCGAAAGGGATACCTGAAATAGAAGTGGTGATGCCCGAAACCGAGATTCCGAAATGGTTTGACTTTGTGGGCAATGGAGGGAATCTTCATTTCTGGGCTCGTGGCAAGTTCCCTAAATTTTCTCTAGCGATGGTCTTCCAGTTTCAAGATGAGGGTGAAAAGATGAAACTAGAACTCCGTCAACTTGTTGATCTGCACTTACTTATCAACGGTCGATATGTTCCTCGCAAAGATTGTTACAACTTCATAATTGCAGCAAATCACGTCTTAATTTGTGATCTACGACTCTTGTTCAGTGACAATGACAAGCAGTGGCTTGGCCTGGATGCACTTCTCGAGCATGACTGGAATCTGGTGCAGGTTTCATATGATGCCACGTCCACCTTGACGCTAAGTCGATGGGCAGTTTTTGTGTACAAAGAAGGAACCAACATGAAAGACGTCCAATTCATGTGTCCCGACCCAAAGTATACGAACACATCATCCACAATAGTTCCTATGAAAGATCCTAAAGAGGAAATAATAAAAATGATAAATCTAGCTCTAGAGAGAGCATTTGATAGGATGTTGATAGAACCAAACACAACGCATATTCTATTTGGAGAACTAAAGAAGTTATTGGACCAGGCTAAGGATGCATCGAATTCCAAAGGCTCAGCTTTAGAAGATCCAATCTCCAACCTTTGGAGGGTGCTAGAAGCAATAAAAAATGATGATGGTAAGCCAGTCTTAATCAATAAGAATCTTGCGTTGATACCACCAAAGGAGCCACTGACACTGAAGGCACCTCTGGCTATGGATGTAGGAGAAGCTTCAACCTCTGGCCACGATCAGGGAAGTGAGGAGGAACAAGGCTACGATCCTCAGCAGCAAGAAATAATGAGTGAAATGTTCTTTACTGGAATGACGATTGGACTTCTTGAAGCACAGAGGTTTTTCTTATCTAGATATTGTTGAAACCACAAGTGCTGCCTTGAACAAGGGTAATAGGGTTGCATGGTCACCCGGAAGGAATGTGATACTACCCACGGTTGAAATGAGGACATACACAAGTCGAATTGTCGGTGAACTCATTGAACTTGAAGCATAGCTGAGCTTTCCTGATTTGGACATATGGGCAACACTAGATACCGTGGCAAGTAGGATAGGCATTAAAGGATCTTGTTTCAAAGATTGAGAAATTCAATACTCAATCTGATGAGCTTGTTTCAAAGAAGCTTGATCGTACTGATGACTTAAAATCTGCTTCAAGCAGCTCAGGGATTCACACGGACAGTGACTGCAAATGTATGACAAAGTATGAGAAGGTGGGTGCTGTTTTGAAAGGAAGAGCTAAAGAATTGGGGAGCCTATACGATACGTTAGCAAATGACATCATCATGTGACATGTCAGCACAAGCAACATGTCATCACTGCCACGCCAGCAAAAGGGGTCACGTCAGCAATAATGCTACATCATCATTTTGTAGAGAGACTAAAAATGAAAAAAAAAAACATTTATAGAGACTAAAAATGAAAAAAAAAGAATGTACAAGAACAAAAAATGAAAAAAATTACATTAACAATAACAAGAAAAAAAGACATATTTGAAGGCACAAAAAACATTTAACCAATCCTTTGTTACATTTTTCAAATATTCAGTAACATTTTTCACAATCCTTTGCTACAAATTAACCAATCATATGGTTCCATTTATTGTTTATTTTCATTTACTCTAGAAACTCAGAGGAGTTGATGAGTGCAATATACTCGAATGGACTTAGGGATGGACTCCTTCAAGCACAGGCCGTCTAACTTGCTTTCGACTTGGACAGAAAAACTCTAGTGTTTAAGGAGAATGAGGAACGTGTCATTGATGAGGTTGCTAATAGTGAAAACCCCGGTGTAGCGGATCGATATTCTATGTCCTACGGGTCCAGATGTTGACAACCCCCGTCGTGACACTTATCACCCTTGCGGCTCACGGGAATTTTTCAACTAGCAAGAATTTGTTTAAGAGAGATTCTTAGATTTACCAAAAATATGATGCTGTTAGATTGCACTATATGTGTCACCTTAATTAATAAAGCACATGCCACTATTGTGTTCTACTGTAATGGGAGTGTGGAAAGCAATAAACGCCATTCTAACTACAATAGGCTCTGATCAATTTGCTTTCTTTCGACGAAGTCATTAAACAAGTGAAGTTGCCTTTTCTTGTTCGTGGTACTTAACTTCACTATGATGTCTTGGATGACTAGAATTTACAAAATCCAAAACTGAATATTCTTTATTGTCTGAATTCCTCCGTAGGGAAAGCCATGCAACAAGTTTGTGGACGCTTCTATCGGAATTTAAACATGGTAGAGAGGTGAGAAAATTAAGAGAAGAGTGACGAGAGAAGAAACAAAAATTACCGAATAAGTAAATTTGATTCAACAATCAACACATTACAGAAAATTAAGACACACAATGTTATGTTATTATATTATATAAATTAAAAGAAATTTGTATAAGGTTAAAAAAAGGAGATTTCAAAAGAATTTTTGTTAAAGCATGAGAGTGAAAATGTAATTTGTCTTAAATGTATAATCTCACGAAAAAGTCACGTAGGTAGGCAAGTACGCATGATATGCATATCCATGCCATTAGCAAATTTAGCGCTGATTTAAGAGGAATAAGTTGACAATTATTAGAAACTGTAAATGCTAAAACCTAAAAGCATGTCGTTTTTGTGCGTTAAGGATCAACTATGGAAAAGGATCCTCTCCAATGAAATTTAACATGAGAGAGTCATGTGAATTCATCTCATCCATCTATAATATTTAAACATGACTGTATAGTATTTTTTATAAATTAAATTAAATAATTTTAGTAGCTAAGATCTCACACAGTGAAAATGTCACTGGAGAGGATATTAACCTGATCAACTATAACTTGATACAACTATAGGTAATTTCTTAATTTAGGCTTAATTTTTTTTTTGGTTAATTAATTAAGGAACCAAATATGGCTTCGATTGATTAGAAAGGTCACGTTCATAGTGGACGAAATCACACTAATAAATGGTTTTATCTTTTACTTTTTTGTATAATTATGTTTTGGTCTTTATAATTTATTGGCTTAAATATATTTTTAGTCCTTATAAAATGAACGAGTTTTGATTTTAATCCTTATATTTTTTTTATTTTTATCCTTTTAAAATTTGAAATCACTGTTTTTTGCTCATATAAAATGAGCAAATTTTAGTTTTTGTCTCTATAAAATATTTTTCTTTGATTTTTATTCTTTCAAAATCTGAAATCACTATTTTTGGTCCCCTAAAGTTCATTTTAAGGTAGAAAAATAATATTTACTTTAAAGATCTAGAAAAAATTTTAGAAGTATCACATGTCAACATTGTACCACAAATACTAGTAGGTGTCATCAAGGATAGTCACTTGACCTTCCATTAAACAAATAAGTAGTTAACAAGTGTCACATAATTGTAGAGACCAAAAACAATTCAACTTTTGAGAGATGAAAACCAAAGAAGAAATTTACAAGGACTAAAATCAAAACTTGCTTATTTTATAGGGACTAAAACATATTTAAGCCTAATTTTTTTAATGGGTGATTTTAGCCCTGTTATTTCAATTGCTCAAATCAAATTCTCATACTTTTAAAATTAATGAAATTAAGTCCAACATTTAATTTACCATCCAATTTTTAATGCATTAGGTGACATAAATTTTATGATGAAAATTTAATGACAATTGATGCACTGTTATAACATGTTGATAACATGTAACAATAATCATAAAGAGCACTGTTATATTTTATGAAAAATGAAAGCACGGAATACACAAACTAGTTAATTAAAATTGAATAGCCAATTAAGTTGGTTTTCTACATCTTTGATAATTGTTATAAATACTCATCTTTGAGACTCTTATTTAGATAAATTATCCACATTTTCCTTTATTTAAGAACTATGTTTGACCACCTTTTAGTTAGGATTGTAGACAATTTAAATTTTATAATTAATTAACTATTTTGAAAGGATGCATTTGAATTTTTTTCTTTTTTTGTAGGAAATGAAGGAGCTAGCATAAGAAGATCGGAGAAAATCAAAGTTAGAAGAGCCAAAGTAGGAAATTGGACATTTGCTCAGCAAATAAACTTTCACCAAGCAAATGGGAGCATTTAGGAAGAGGTTCTATACCAAGGATTCGCTCAACAAGTCCTTGGCTCGCCAAGTGAATCCAGACCAAAAGTTGTCTCTTCAGTTGACTCGCCCAGTGAAAATTAACATCTTCTAAAGCCCCATTTGGAAAATTAGGAAATCGCTTAGCAAGACTATGGCTTGCTAAGCAAATTTTTACTTGAACTTACCATTTTTGGTAAGGATCAAAGGAGATATAAATGTGGAAAGGGTAGCTTGTTGGACATACAAAGATTCCACGAAAGGGCATTGTTCCATTGTTCTGCAAGCTCTCCCAAGGTTGGATTTCATGTTCTACAATTTGAAATGTTTTTTGATGCTACAAATGACAATGAGTAGCTAAAATCCTCCTTTGTTGGGGTTAGATGTAACTAAACTCAACTCTCTTGTATTTATTCTAAGTAATATATGTATGTTTGTTCTTCATATTGGCGTTTTACTTCTATGCTAATGCTTGTTGTGGACTAATCACGTATATATAGCTTGTTCTTTTTAGCTTGAATATTGTTGGAAAATGCTTTCACTGCTATGAACTAAAGTAAACACTCAATAAATCTTGAGGCTAGGGATAGTCCTTAACTTGTTGATCATCTTTTTGGTCACAAAGCTTAAAGCAAGTTGCTTTGTTAAGTGTTCAAAGGATTAACACTTAGTAAAGAAACTTAGGCTCTATCATTTAAGGGATTAAGGTAAGTGTAATATTGTTGACTAATGTTAATATTGAAGTTCAAGATGTTTGTTCTATTTTAATGGCAAAAGATTGTGAAGTTTGGTGTAGTCTAACCCCTAACAATCCTTCCATTGCATTAAAAACTAAAATTGTCAACAATTATTTCTTCACAAAATCCTAAAAATAGTTTTTTGAGTTAGTTTTAGTTTTACCAAGTTATAGTTTCTTAAAAAGTATTGCCTTTATCGCATATTTCGTTAATCAGTGCTAATTTCAATCTTAGATAGTGTAAATTTGTGACATATTACTAAGTATTGCGCAAGTTTTCGAGGGAACGATACTCTACTTATCATTTGACTACTTGTATAATTTGGTACGCTTGTCAATGAGACAAACACTCTTCAAAAAAAAGTTTGTTTTCTCAGAAATCACAGGGGACAAAATATTATAATATTTAGCCATTTTTCATGTTGGTTCCTACAATAAAAATTTCGAAACATTTAGTATTTTCCAATCATAAAAGGATTAGCATTTTTCAATCATAAAAGGATTAGAAGACTGTACATCTATAGAGGAGATGGGATCTATGCTTGTTATGTAACACCCATTTAATTTTAAATATAATTCATATTAATTTAGTTATTAAGTTTAAGTAAATAAAAATGTGTGCAAAATTTTTCCAATTTTAAAAGAAATTCCAAACTTAACAAAATTTGGAAATGGTAATAAAATATGAAAGATATATACATATATTTCATAAAACTGTACATCATGGTTTGGGTAATACATAACAGTCAAAAAACAAAGTACATCGAAATACATATACTACCTAGCCCACTATATACATCAAAAGAGATCTTATACAGAGCAGTATTTATCTACCCTATCCCTTATACAAAAAGAAAATACTATAGGTCTTCAGGTCCTCCCCCATTGAGATGTTCTCCATCTCGTGCTTAGCATCACGGAGCGTTAATGTCGTCTTCAATAATCACGACCAATCATACATAAAAGAAAATAATGGAGTGAGGTGTTTTTTTCTAAAATCACTTTTACATGTGCGGTAGGAAATCTACCATAAAACAAAGAGAAAACACAACTGACAACACAAGAGATCCTAAGGTTCATTCTAAGTTGTATCCGACTACCCTTGACTAGGTATGGATCCATACTTCCCATTAGTGGGTAATAGTTCTCAATAGAACCTGGGAAGTGACTGGAAGTACATATACCTCTCTCAACACCATCACATGGTACAGTCCTCGTCATCATTGAGGAACAAAATAACAATTTAGGATATCCATTTATAGAGGTATACTCTCAAACCAATCTTGGAATGCTGAGCAGTTGTCGGGGTTATCAAGTTTGGTCAGGCGAATATCCCCGCTCAAGGGCGCTACCCTAGCCATTGGGACTTTCACCACTCGATGCCCACCCCCAAGACCTCCGCAAGTGGGTCCCTGCCTTTCATGCCTCAGCGTACCAAACTGTGGCTTCCTTAGCAGGGTGCCATGCCACTGCATGTCACTTGTTTTACATTACTCACTAATTTATCACTTCGTAATTTCTCAAATAGAGGTTTCCCTGGTCTCATTTAATTTGAGCACCAATATAATCAACATTTCTGCCTTATTTTGCAGAAATTGCACTATACCAAAATTTTAACATAATAACGACATAGCAATTATAGTATAATTACTAAAATTTTGGTAGAATAACAACTAAATAAATGCATTTTGATTTTCTAAATTTGAGCAGAGTAATAGCTTAGTAAATGTATTTTTATTTTCTAAAATTGAACAGAGTAACAGCTTAGCAAGTAAAATTTAATAATTTAAATTTGAGCAGAGTAACAATTTAGTAATTATGATTTAATAATATAAATTTGGGCAGAGTAACAACTTAGCAAAAATTAAAGTTTAACATTAAAGAATAATAACAATAATAAAACTTAAGCCTAAACGGGTTTAGGGGAAAACCCTTCTACCAACATGCAAAGTGACAATAATTTAGAACCAACCCCACTCCCCCCATTACCTCTAAGATAGTTGATGAAGAGGATGGAATTGTTGGTGCAAAGCTTCTAGGAGGAGAAATTCTACTAGTTGAAAACTAGCAAAATTTTAATATAAAAACTAGATAAAAAAATATTTTAGAGAGAGAAAACTTTAGAAAGAGAAGCTCTCTAGCTTGGGAGAGGAAAGGATGAGTGAAAATCTGAAAACTTTGAGGCCTATTTATAGAAGAAGGAGGGGGATTAGGTGTCCAAAGATTTACATCATCCATTATGCTATAAATCCAATTTTTATTTATTTTTAATCCAATTTAGGGACACATATCTCAAATAGGTGGTGAATCACCTATTTTAGGTTTGGGGACGTGCTCCACCAGCTGTCCCAAGCCTTCATGTGTCAAATTTTATCTGTAGGTGAATTAACCGATACCAACAAAAACGCCTAAACTTGAAAAATTAGCTTTTAATATCAAAATAATGTATTTTAATGAAAAACTGGACAAATACATTAATTTTCATCAAAAATAAATTTCTAATAATAAATTTTAATTTTTATTAATTTATTTCAAATTATATGTATTTATTTTGTATTTTTAAGCTAGAGAATTCATAGAAAATCCATTTTAATTCGATAAATACCAAAATTTTTATCAAAATTCTAATATTAAGTATTTTACCCATAATTAAAATAAAATTACCATTTTCACTCTTTTTGAATGTCAAACCAGTATTGGCTGGCTTATTAGACATGCAGGGACATTTTGGTCATTTTACACAGAAATTTCAGAAAATTTCCAAAAATTCCCAAAATTATATTTTAATATATATGAAATAATTCCAAGCTCAAATTGACATTTTAATGTCAATTGAATCTTTTCCTCATGTCAGTTCTTGATGTTGAGAAATAAGGACAAAATTGTCATTTTCAAATTTCTCCGGGCTCCAGGCTCAGAAAAATTATTAAAAATCATGATTAAATAACTCTTGAAATTTTGAGCAAAATGGTGGGAGTCAGAATTTCAAAATTCCTTTCCGATTTTTCAAAATTGTATTGCCAAATATATATAAAAAAAAAACAGTGGAAAAATTGAAATAAGATTATTATATTTTTCACTACTTTTCTCTCAAAATAAAGTTTTTATAATGAGAGATACTTAATATAAAATTTTCAAAATATTTTGAGATCAAAAAGTCTCCGGTTGGTTCCCACAGTCAACCAGGGGTATTTTTGTCATTTTACAAAAATTATCTCAATAAATTCTAGAAAAAATTCTAAAATTATTATTAATTGTTCTAAATACATTGATGACTTAAAAACAATTTTTAAACATACAGAATAATTTAATATACAAAAGTAGGGGTGTTACATGTTACTTCAAAAAGAATCACAAACAATGAATAAGAGATATACTCTTTTCTACCTAGCAGCTAGAGTTTCCACCACACAATAGAGTTGAGAATGTAGCATCAACCCCGACATCGGCGCTAGCAAACACACATTAGAAGCAACCTTTGAATTTTTTATTTTTTATTTTTTAAAATATTAAAACAAGTAGTGTTAGCATACACCAACGCAATGTCAACATTAGTGTTGGCTTGGGCCTAAACCATCAACATCCCTACATATATTCCATAAAAAAAAAAATACACATGATTTCATTAAAAATGATACGTTTTATTACATTAAGTGAATAATATAGTTTTAACGAATCTCAAAAAAATGTATCTCATTTTTCATTTAATTTACTCCTATGTTATTGTCTATCATCAACAAAATATTTTTTCTACTCATGAAATCGTCACTTATAACCTACAAAATGCATAAATTATCATAAAAAGTTATTTCTTCAAATATTCTTAGATGAAAAATCACTAATGATATGAAAAATCAACATTAGGAGATAAAAGGATACATTCTTTTTTTAAGAGTTTTAATTTATATGCATTGTCAATGTAAAGAATTTTATGGGAGTTATTGTAAAAGTCACCAAACTTATCATACATACCAATTTATGATTAGGTGACAATGTAAAACATATTTACATTATTAATGCATATACTGTATAGCATTTTTTTAATAAATGCGTAAATTATATTTTATTTTATCTCATTTTAATATTATTTCTTCCTTTAAAATGTAGAGATGAGATAGGATAACCAATGAGTTCTTATAACAACATTGATTAATCATCAAATTTTTTACTATATAATGAAAACCGAAAAATAACAATGTGACTACAATTGAGACTGCTATAATCTGCTATAACCCAACCACTGAGACTGATCAATTATATGCTATATTGTAAATCCTTTTTTATTTCGATACTTGAAATGTTTATTTATCATTTGTATCAAGCATACAACAAAGATTGCCATGCAATCTATACACAAATTACCTTAGCTAGAACAAAATAAAGAGACGTGCATAAAAATAAAAATAAAAGCAATCAATCCTATCCAAGTCTTTTTTACAAGAAATATGCGCATGAACGCACAAATTCAGATAAGAGTGTCAGATTGCATAAATTCCAATTATTCATTAGAAAGAAAAAAGAAAACAACAATGAAAGGCATCGCATGGAGGCGTCGCACTCCTGTGGGAGAATTACGCTCCCCTCTTTGACTTGCTGTATTCTCTCTTTTTCTCTCGTTATGAAAGTAACCTGCCGTGTTAGTTACAAAATTGGTTAGTTAGTTAAATTGTTAGGAATGTTTGTTAGTGATAAATTACCTCTCTAATAAGCTTTATAAATAGAGCTCAAATTTCCTTTCATTAGCATCTTTAATCAATTGAATCAATACAATGGGCTATTTCTATGGAAGTTCTCTTTTATTCTTTAAGATATATGATTTTTGGCCCCATCAACTTGATATAACTTGCATCACTTCTCAATTTTCTGATATGGTATCAGAGCTCTCCAATGTAGAGAGTTCTGCTGCTGATGAAAAGGTATAGAATGAGACTATCAGTTCAGTTTTCATGGAGGTAGAGCAAGAAGTTCCTGAAGATGAAAAAGTGGTTGTAACAGAAGAAGAAATTAATGATACCGAGGTACTAGTCATCACCGTTGCTATTCAAGTTTTAGATTCAGACAAGTGCTCCATACAGCGCTGCTGCAAAAGTTTTCATCGAAGGCATGGAGATCACGTAACCGAATCCCTTCAACAACGACATGGTCGTGGTTCACGGCCTTCAAGATTTCATCTCTCCGTTATCTCCGTTCTTTTGCGATGTGGAGAGGATGACCTCACTCTTGTTTCGTTCCATCCATATCACCATTCCAGTAGTCACGGTTAGCATCATCTTCACACCAACAACGCCACGGTGCAGCCTGCTATCATGCGCCTGATGCTCCAAGACGCAATGCTTAAGCTCCGCAACAATGGCTTCAGCATCCTCGCCCTAGCGATGAAGGTGAGGTACGTGGAGCTTGACGACCTCTCTATCTTCACTGGTTCACACTCGTACATCAGCAACGTCTAGTTCCACATCATGCCGAACCATTACCTATCCATAGCAGATCTCAAGAAGCTTCTAGTCAGGACCACTTTGCCGACGTTGGAACGAGGCCAACCACTACTCATCACAACCTTCGGAAGCGGAGAGACCTCGGTGCTGACGAGGATTACCTTGTGAGGGTTAAGGTTGCGGATATGATCCGCAATGTGAAGATTGTGGTGCATAGTGTGTATTTGTCGTTTTCGCATATTAATCCTGTGGCTACGGCTTATGACACTATCTTAGGCGGTGAGGAGCGAGGAATATTCCAGACTCTTCAGAACAGACGACGCAAGGGGCGTGTTTGTTGTTGATGGACGTGGAAGTTGCAGTGTGTCTCCTATGCCTTAGGTTCAGGTCAAGCCAATGGTGGAGATCGAAGACCATCATGGCCTGTGAATAATGTCATCCTCATCCACGATGATCTCTGCCGAAGCGAAACTTTGTGACGTTTGTAATTAGTTCACTCTGTTATCGATATTAGTTCTCTTTGGTTTGTGTATTCGTTTGAAATGTGAGTGTTCTTTAGTTTGAGCAATACTATTGACTGTTGTTCTTTGATAAAGAGTCTATTCTCTATAAAAAAATTTTAGCTGATTGTTTGTAAATCAAGCTGATTGTGGTGATATCACTTATTAGATTGCGGGGGAGTATTACAGGGTATTAGTCAGTTATGGTTAGTTAGTTAGTTAGATTGTTAGGAATGTTTGTTAGTGGTAAATTACCTCTCTAATCAATAAGCTCTATAAATAGAGCTCAAATTTCCTTTCATTAGCATCTTTAATCAATTGAATCAATACAATAGGCTACTTTTATGAAAGTTTTCTTTTGTTTTTTAAGATCTATAATTTTTAACTCATCAACTTGGTGTAACTTGTATCACTTCTCAATTTTCTAACATGCCGTTTCTCTTCTCTCGTTGTAAATGTAACCTATCCTAAATGTATTTACGAACACCATCAACATCACCAGTCTGCGGTTTGATTGTGGGGAGATTTCATTCATCTGTAGTGATTGATTGTGGGGAGACTAGGGTGTAGTCGTGTAGGGGCAGAGGAATTGTGGGGTTGAGATTTTAAGAATTAAGGGGTTTGATTATGTGTGTGGGGTATGGGAATGATGGGATCGTCGAGGGTGGGGTTGGAATGTGGGATAATCTAAACATGAGTGTGTACTGTTGAGACGTGTAGCTCTTGATTTCAAATTTTAATATTGTGACAAGTGTGGCTTGGGGAGAATTGGTGAAATGAAATGGTACTTTAATGAGAAAATTAAATATATGAATAGGAAAAATTAATTGGTTGAACAATAAAAATTTATTTTTCAGTAAAGAAAAATTAATTATTTTTTATCAGTCTATTTTTTCACTTTAGTTTATTCATTTCATGGTTGAATACTTATCATGACTAGTACTCAGCCATATTTTAATATTTTTTTAATTTTAGATATCTCATAATAATGGAAAAAATATTAATTGTAAGTTATTATGAATTATACAATAATATATAAACATAATATAGTTTTGTACAAAGTTGTGGACAATTCAAGTCGCAATGATTGCAATCTGCATTGCAAAATTCACAACGTCCGTAATTGCAAAGACCTTGTGATCATAACTGCAATTTAAAACCTTGATCACCTCCATTAAGTGTTTGTTTGGAACACGTACATGTCTGATCGATTCACATTGACTTTCAAAACCAAAAACTGCGTCTAATAGTTCAAAAAAATCTGGGACCCTCGTGATGTGTATGTATTTGGTTGGGCGTTAGACACCTACGACACATGTCAATTTTAAAGGTTACCATACTTGTTTCTGTGTTATTTCACAATTTTGACCATAGGTAAACCAGGCGCATACTGATTCAGACTCAAATATAAACAACAATGAAATAAATTTTAATGTATTTAAATATAAGTAAGTTTTAACAACTATCATTTTATTTAATAATACCATTTCAAAAATATTTTTTAATTAATTAAGATTTTATTTTCAATTACTTTTTTATTTTTTATACCAAGTTTTAATGAAAAATATTTTAAAAAAATATGTTTTTAAATATAATTAGTATAATTAAATAATATTAATTAATTTTTTTAATTAACATAAAAATTAGTTAATTTTATTTATATTTAAGACCAGAGAGATTACGTATTATGACCCTTAATGACGCAGATCCGTGTGGACCGTAAGCAAACGGGCATACTTTTATTATGGCCCTGGAGCATCATTTTTCTTTCTCGATCATCGGGCCATCATGTTTGACTATTGAGCAGCATAATAAATCGCTGGGGACCTTCCAAGAAGCTTAATTGATGGTTCTAGTCGCTTAATTGGGTCGTTGATACTTGATTAGTGACTTTCCGCGTAAGACATTGTATTTAAGCAAAACACACTAAATTGGACCTAGTAATTCTAATTCGCCATCCTTCTTGCATCCTTACTCCTTTGTGTAGTTGTTTGTACCATGGCAAAACACGAGAAAGAGTCCCTTGGTTTCACCTATGATGTTTTCCTCAGTTTTCGAGGCGAAGATACAAGGCACAATTTTATAGGACACCTTCATAAAGAGTTGTGCCGGAAGGGGATAAACACTTTCGTTGATGATAAGAATCTGGGGATAGGGGACAGTATTTCACCTGCTTTGTCCAAGGCCATTGAAGAATCTAGGATTTTCATCGTTGTGTTTTCTGAGAACTATGCATCTTCCTCATGGTGCCTTGATGAACTTGTTAAGATCCTAGAACGGTCGAAGATCAGGGACAACAGACAACTTGTTTTCCCAATTTTTTACCATGTAGATCCCTCAGATATACGGCATCAGAGAAATAGTTACGGTGAGCACATGATTGAACACGAAAAAAGGTTTGGCAAAAGCTCTCAGAAAGTGCAGGCTTGGAGGTCAGCTTTGTCTGAAGCGAGTAACATCCCTGGCCAGCATATTACCACCGGGTATGTACCAAATTCCTTTCATATAGTTTACTTTCGGCTGTTGAGTTTCCAAAACATTTGAGTGGTTGCAAAATGATGTTATTTTTATTTATAGAAACTAATGCGGAGAAAATAAGATTTGCAGGGATAGCTTGAAGCATTAATTATTATATATAGTAAATTTATTGACTTTGATAATAATTATCTTAAAAAATATACTAAACTTTATTTTTAATTGGTTGATAACATAAAAAATTTTACATTGACAGTACACACTCATTAAATTCATATATTGTATTTTTCTTTAATGTACAATTTTTGAAATAAAAAAAGCATGTAAGATTTTAAGATTATTTTCTTTTCAATATATATTTAAAAATTATAAATATAGTTAAATTATTTTTCATCATTCTTAGATTTTTGTCAATCATATCGAAGAAAAAGATTTTATTTGATTTTTTTATGCTTCTAATTAACTTTTATAATAATTAACATATATTTCACGTATTATATTAATTTTTATAAATACATATGAAGTGTAAAAAAAATATAAATTTAAAAGTGATCATATTGATACACTCACCACACACCTAAATCAATTAATATAACATTTTTTAAAATTTAATTAGTGATGTCAAATTCAAGTTTTTGACTTATGGCTTTTGCTCATGTCATGCTCAACTCACGCCAGACTTATTTGTGAAACAAGTGGGATTAAGATTTTTCAAAAGTCTATTTAATTAAAAGCTCATGTTATGAGTCGTGAAAAAAAATCTTTTAAGTTCAAAGGATAGCATATTTAAATAAATACAAAAAAATATAATAATAAAAATAATAACAATATATTAAATATTTATTATAATATTTTGGAATTATATACTTGTTAGTGTATAAAACTTAAGTTTGTTGGCCAGCATATAAATTTTGGTTCATTAACTCATTTAGAGGTATGTTTGCAACTTTATTTAATGAGTCTTACTATAAAATAGAGTTTTAAAGAGATGATTTTCTAAGTCATGACTGACTTTAAAAATGTTAAGTTAGGCCTTAAAAAAGACTTATAACAAGTGAAGGGATAGACTTAAACATTTAATTTGAGAAACAAGGAAGACTTAAAGTCTTGTAAAGCCTAACTTATTAGCCTGAAGTTGTATTAAAATTTAATACGGAGAGCTTTGAAATAATGTGTCGTACTAAATTAGTTAGATGTTTGATAAGTTTAATTGTTATGTACTATCAGTATAAAATTTTTACGCTGTCAATTAATTGAAAATCAGTTTTAGTGTGATTTTTAAAGTGGTTATTATTAAAATCAACAAACTTACCATACACGGTGAGTTATGATTGGATGACAATGTAAAACTGCTTTACATTGTCAATGCATAACCCATTTCCTTAAAAAAAGACTTATAATAAGTGAAGGGATAGACTTGAACCCTTAATTTGAGAAACAAGGAAGACTTAAAGTCTTGTAATGCCTAACTTATTAGCCTAAAGTTGTATTAAAAATCAGAGAGCTTTGAAATAACACCTATCTCACACTAAATTAGTTAGATATTTAATATGGCATATTAAAAGAGAATATTGATTCAGTTAATAAAAAAATATTTTACTAGTAATAAAAATATAAAAAATATAGACATATAAAACATTTAGTTTTGAAAAATCTTTAAAATAGCTTAATCAATAGAATGTATAAATATGCTATTATACATAATGTTAATTGAAGAAAATATGAATGTTAAAAATAAGAAAATTAAAAATATTCTTTGTTTGAATAGATAATTAAGGAAATAAATATATTGACAAGATTGATATAAATTAATATTGTAGAATATTTTTTTTCTTTTGGTATTGGAATCAATAGAACTATCAAATGGGTTGTCCAAGGTGTGAAAACCAAGCCAAGCCAAATTTTTTGTGTGCCATAATTTTGTTGGCCTGGCTTAGCCCATTGGGGCAAGTAAAATTGGCCTGTTTTATATTTTTTGCCTACTTTTATATAAAATTTATAAGGAAATTTTAATATATATATATATATATATATATGGCCAACTAAGCCCGACTGTGTTCCAAGTCAACATTTTTTGGGCTTGATTTAGCCATTGGTTTCTTCTCGAGCCTACAATTCTTTATCTTTTTTAATCATCTATTTCTCTTTTAACTTGCATACTGATTTAAATTCTTTTATCTCATTTGATTTAAAATTTTTTTATCTCTTACCTAATATATTCATCTTATATATTAAATGAGAACAATTATCTTTTGTTTTTTAGGTTGAGAATTGTTAGCTTGAACAAGAGCGTTTTTAGTTATTATTATTTAACGAGAGTATTTTTAGGTGTCATTCTTTAGTAAAAGCATTTTTATGGATTTTTTTAACCTCTAATCTCTTTCAATCTATCATTTTTAATATCTTTAGTTCTAAATTGAATTTCAATATTTTTTTAAAAAATTATCAATAATTAAAAATTAACATTGTATTATGACAATTATTTATTATATATGGAAAATATAAACTATGTGTTCAAAAATATCTATTTATTATAAACTTTAATTATGATATCATTTATATATTTAAAAGTATTTATTTATTATAAATTTAAGTAACATAAAGTAAATATATATTCTATACAATGCATAGATTAAAATACTAGTTTTTAATATGTGTGTGTGTGTATAATCTTAACCACGTTGATCATGCCTTGAAACATATTAAAACAAAGAATTCTTATTGAAATTTAATTATTTTGATTTATTTGTTGAATAAGAGCATTTTTAGAAAGTATTTTCAGCATCAACAAGTATTTTTGGGAGTTTTTCTTTAATGAAAGCGTTTTTAGAATTTTCTTTTAACCTCTTATCTCTTTTAATTTGTCCTTTTCATCTTTATTTCTGAATTAAATTTTAATATCTTTTTAAAATAAATTATCAATATATAGTTAAAAATAACTTTGTATCACAATATAAATTGTATATCACAAATATAAAATGTAATTTGTATGTTCAAATACATTTGTTTATTACGAATTTTAATTATAATATAACTATTTATTCAAAAATATTTATTCATTATAAGTTTTAGTTTTATAAAATAAACATTTATCTTGTGCATTTAACAAGCTAAAATACTAGTATGTCTTATATATATATATATATATATATATAAACTTTATATTATAGCATTTAAGACTGTTAGCTATTTAAGACCTTTAGTTACAAGAGGGCTTTAGAGTTTTTTTAACCTTTTATCTCTTTCAATTTATTTTTTTTACCTTTATTTATAAGTTAAATTTCAATGTTTTTTTTAAATATCCGTAATTAAAAATAACATTGTATTATAATATAAATTATTTATCATAAATATAATATGTTCAAAAATATTTATTTATCATGAATTTTAATTATAATAGAATTTTTATATTCAAAAATACTTATTTATTTTAAATTTTAACTATATAAAATAAATATTTATTCTGTAAATTGCACAGGTTAATATTTTATTTTATCTTTATTTTTAAGTTAAATTTTAATATTTTTTTAAAAAAATTATTAATATTTAAAAGTAACTTTGTATCAAAATATAAATTATTTATCATAAATCTAAAGTTATTTAGCCTCTCTCTATATAAATTAGAATAGTTATCTTGAACGAGAACATTTTTAGATGTTATTCTTCAATTACAGTGTTTTTAGAGATATTTTTTTAACCTCTTATCTCTTCAATCTATCATTTTCAATATTTTTATTTCTAAATTGAATTTCAATATTTTTTTAAAATAAATTATCAATAATTAAAAATTAACATTGTATTACCATAATTGTTTATTATAAATTTAAAATATAGTATATATGTTCAAAAATATTTATTTATTATGAATTTTAATTATAATATAATTTATATATTTAGAAGTATTTATTTATTATAAATTAAGTTATATAAAATAATACTTATTTTGTGCAATGCACAAGTTAAACTAATAGTATAATTTATACATTTGAAAATGCCAACAATGGTGGTGATGATCATGATGGTGGCGGCGACAGTGGTCATAGCGGTGGTCTATTGCAATCATTGTCGTCACTATTGTCAATCATAAGTTGGTGGTGGCGATAGTAACAGTGATGGTGACGACGACTATGGTAGTGGTGGTAGCAACAACGGTCATAACGGTAGTGGTAGTGGTGATCAAGTGGTGATAATGATGGGTTAATGACAATCTTAAAGAAGAGTAATAATATAATAATTTAAATATTTTAGGACGTGATAATCAAAATCTTTTAGAAATTTGATTTTTTGTTTGGTGAATCTTTTAAAAATTTAATGGTTTCATAAGATTTTAATTTGAATTTTTAAGTATTTTAATCTAGACATTCTATTTTAATTTAACAATTAAAATTAGTCATTCTCATTCTTACTTGAAAAAACCTTTTTCATATGATACTCCCCAATATATATATATATATATATATAGAGAGAGAGAGAGAGAGAGAGAGAGTATTCTATGAGTAATAGTCATTTACTGTAAATTATATATATCGTACAAAATTCGTATAATAATAATAATTAATATTAATAATAAATTAACAAACCAAACTTTGAAAATTTTACAGATGAATATCATTAATGTTTTATATTGATGTGTGCGAGTGAAATATTTGTATTTATATAATTATCTAATTGCGTGCTATTGAATCAATTAATAAATTTAATGATGTTAATAATTATATATCATTTCAAACTTATTAAATATTATGGTAATTTATTAATAAATATAAATATTATTTTTTTACATTTATCATATATTAAAATTATTCAATATATATAATTAACAGAGACTAACTGTTCAAATTACATATACAATGGTATTTATACTAGAAAATGAGAAGCGAAAGAACTAACTAACTAACTAATCAACTATTTACAACACTGTACAAAAATGAATAACCTGAAAAGGTAATAACTAACTTGTACTAGAAATAGCTAACTATCTAACCCACTTATCATTGTTAACAATAAATGCTAATGAATATCATTAGACACTTATCAAATACATCTTCTTTATATATAAATTAGAATAGCAATCATCTTGAATAAGAGTATTTTTAGAAGTTATTATTCAATGAAAGTGTTTTTAGAAATTTTTGTTAATTTCTTATCCTTTTCAATCTATCATTTTTATTTTTATTTTTAAACTAACTTTATGTGTGTGTGTGTCTATATATATATATATATATATATATATATAAATCTAAAATATTTATATGTTCAAAAAATTTTATTTATTATAAATTCTAATTATAATATAATTTATATATTTAAAAGTTTTTATTTATTATAATTTTTAGTTATATAAAATAAACATATTTATCATGTGTATTGTAAAAACTAAAATACTAGTTAAAGAAAAAACGAAAAAAAAATATTGAAAATCATATTCCAAATGCATTAAAAATTATAAGATTGGAGTGTATTAGTGGTAGAGAAAATTTTAGGAGAGGATCCTCTCCAGTTTTGAAAAAACTAGATGAGATCTTATCCGTTGAATAATTTTAATGATTAATAATTTTAATTCATAAAAGATAAGAAAAACATGAATGAATGGTAAGATGTATAAAGTGGACACTCCACTTTTTTTTAACTAGAGAGGATCCAGGCCCAAAATTTTAACCAAGCGTTGAAGAAAATTTGAGAAATTATTGCGATTTTGGAAATGGAAAGGAATACAAGAAAAATCTAGACTTGGTGAGATTATTGTAAAGAAGAACTTAAATGATATTTTAAAATTTTCGATCTTGTGAAGGATGGAGGTCATGCAACATACTTAAAGGATGTTTCTTAAATAGAAGCAATTAAAGATTCTTTAAGTACCCGACACTAGATGATTTTTAAGTTACTGGTTCTGGAATAGTTATGAGAAGTTATTATCATAAGTTATTTTGTGTATTTAAAGTTTGAGGCAATTGTCATGTTATTGTTCAGAATTATAGTTATACATGTAATACATGTTCAAATTTTAGAACTTAAACATTAAGGATAAAAGTTTATAAATTCTGATTCTTTGATCAAAATATAAAGAGGTCGAATTTCATTGTCTCAAATTTTCTGTAATGTCTAACACGTCTTTCAATATGACTTCGGAGTTTGTGAGATGTGAGTGACGTAATTCCACCATTCCTTTTTGGGTAATCATGATATTAGTGCAAAGTATCTATTAGTTTTATCAATAATTAATCTTTGCTGGAGAAGCTTGTTAAGCACCAAAGTGATAAAATAATATCACACAACCAAAATAAGAGACAAAAAAAAGATTGACAAATAAACAAGAAAAGAAAATTTCACAATATGAAAGAAATTACAACTTTTTTCTCTAAATACTAGGAGAGAACATTAACACTTTTTCTAAAAAATAAAAAAATACTACTACTAGCAGACCCTTACAAGAGAACTCATTTTTCTCTGTAAACTTTTCTCTTAGTAAACAAAACAAATATAAGAAGAAGAAGAAACTTTTTGGATGATTGAAAATGGTCCACCAAAGTTCCTATATATAGGCTTGGTGGGGTACCTCACTAATAAGACCCACCCAATGTGAGACTTTGCTCCCAAACAAAGTTGGATGACCACATTTAGTGGGATTTTCCCTCGAGAGAATGAAAAAAAGGTGATTGAGAGCTTCCAATCATGTTTTTTTATTCACAAGACTTGAACCTGAGACTTTGTTTGATAGATCCAAGTCTAATTTTATTCGGACCAATGACATGTTGGTTCTACCATTAATTTACTGTAATTTCATTTATTTCTTGTCTTTTATTCTTATTCTTTAATCTCCATTTGGAATTTTCTGGTTTATTTCATTTATTATTTTTCTAATCAAAATTCACCCTTTTGCTAATTGAATTTTCAGTGTATTCATCTCGTGCGATCATTTGTTTTTGAACTACTACTGGTTATTTCAGTGCTTATTACAATAATGAATGACTCCTGCTATCAAACAAATAATGTGTTGTGCTCTTGCAGGTATGAAACCAATTTTATTGAAGAGATTGTTGAGAAGGTCTATAAGAATATAGCTCCTAAACCTTTATATACTGGTCAGAACCCTGTTGGACTTGTGCCGCTCATAGAAGAGGTGGCGTCACTTCTAGACATGAAGCCGGGTGACAAAGCTGTACGCATGTTGGGCATATACGGACTCGGGGGAATAGGAAAAACAGAACTTGCCAAAGCTTTGTATAACAAGATTGTGCAACACTTTGATGCCGCAAGTTTTCTTGCCGATGTTAGAGAGAAATCAAACAAAAGCAATGGCTTGGAAGATCTACAGAAGACACTTTTATCAGAGATGTTAGAGGAGTTAGAAACTGAATTGGGCAGTACAAGTAAGGGAATGTATGAAATAAAACGCAAGCTTCACCGAAAGAAAGTTCTTCTGGTTCTTGATGATGTTGATGACAAAGACAGGTTAGAAAAGTTGGCAGGAGGCTGTGATTGGTTTGGTTCTGGTAGTAGGATCATTATAACAACAAGGGACAAAGATGTGCTGATTGCTCATCAAGTTGAAAAGATTTATGAAATGAAAGAGCTTGATGAGCAGCATTCTCTTGAGCTCTTTTGTTGGAATGCCTTCAAACAAAGTCATCCTAAAACAGGCTTTGAAAATGTGTCTTTGCGTGCAGTTGATTTTGCCAAGCATCTTCCATTGGCTTTAAAAGTAATAGGCTCCGATTTGGCTACTCTTCATGAAGAAAGTTTAGATGCTTGGGAATGTGCATTGGAAGAATACGAAAGGACTCCTCCAAATAAAAGGATTCAAGACGTGCTCAAAATAAGCTACGATAGATTGGGTGACAATGCCAAACATATTTTCCTGGACATAGCTTGCTTCTTCAAAGGGGAGAAATTAGAATATGTTAAAAAGATACTTGATGAATTTGGTACAACATCCAACATTAATGTACTTGTTAATAAATCTCTCCTAACTATTGAGTATGGCTGCTTGAAGATGCATGATCTAATACAAGATATGGGTAGAGAGATTGTTAGGCAGGAGGCACCAAATCCTGACGAACGTAGCAGGCTATGGTATTATGAAGATGTTATTGAAATATTAACTGAAGATTCTGTAAGAATCATCTACTTTTGTCTTTCAAATTATACATTATAGTCTATTATATTAATGACAATATGCAATTGACGTTACTTGTCTGTACTTGTTTTAAAGGGAAGTGATAAAATTCAAGGGATAATGCTTGATCCCCCCCAGCGAGAAGAAGTATATTGGAGTGGTACTGCCTTTGAGAAAATGAAATGGCTCAGAATTCTCATTGTTCGAAATACATCTTTTTCATCAGAACCTGAATATCTGCCAAATCATTTAAGGGTGCTTGACTGGGAAGAGTATCCTTCAAAGTCTTTCCCACCAAAATTTCATCCGAAGAAAATCATTGTCTTCAATTTGCGTAAAAGCCATATAACATTAGAAGAGCCATTTAAGGTACAATTCAATAGCATGTTTTCTTGCTCTTTGCATTTCATTTAACAATAACTTCCATTGTTTCTCACATTAAAAAAAAGTTTAATTATTCATTTAGTCTCTATAATTATACAAACTTTTTTTTTTAATCCCTATACTTAAAAACATTTCTTTTAGTCTTTATACATATCATTTTTTATCCTTTTTAGTCCTTGCCGTAGAAACTAAAAGGGATTAAAATGATATGTGTAAGGATTAAAAAGAATTAAAAATTATATGTGTAAGGATTAAAAGGAAATGTTTTTAAATAAAAGGACTAAAAAGAAATTTTTTTGTAACTATAGTCTATAAGGACTAAATGAGTAGTTAAACCTCAAAAAAATTAATATAACGCAACATGTTGCTAATCATTTTATTAACCTTTTCCTTTTTACAGAGATTTTCATTTCTGACTATCATGAATCTCTCATATAACCAATCTATCACTGAAATGCCTGATGTGTCCGAAGCTCAAAATCTAAGGGAACTGAGACTTGATAATTGTATAAACCTAATTGCAGTTCATGAATCCGTTGGGTTTCTCAAAAGGCTTGTTCATTTAAGCGCTTCAGAATGCACCAAACTCAGAAATTTCCTGCGAAGAATGTTTCTACCATCTCTAGAAGTCCTTGACCTTAATTTATGTGTAAGGCTTGAACACTTCCCAGAGATATTGAAACAAATGAATAAGCCATTGAAAATTTATATGATAAATACTGCTATTAAGGAGCTGCCGAAATCCATTGGTAATCTTACAGGCCTTGTTTGTGTAGAGATAACAAGTAGCAGGAAACTTAAATATCTACCAAGTAGCTTATTCATGTTGCCAAATGTTGTTGCCTTTAAAATTGGGGGATGTTCTCAACTTCGAGAATCCTTCAGAAGTTTCGTACAGAGCCCTCCAATAGCCAATGTTTGTCCAACATTAAGGACACTGTATTTCGGAAAGGGTGGTTTGTCAGATGAAGATCTTCTCGCAATTCTCAATTGCTTTCCAAAATTAGAAGAGTTAATTGCATTGGAGAACAATTTTGTATCTCTCCCTGCATGCATTAAGGAATGTGATCACTTGACAAGTCTCGATGTGAGTCGTTGCTGGGAACTTCAAAAAATTCCTGAATGCACCAATTTGAGAATTCTTAATGTTCACCATTGTGAGAATCTTCAGGAAATTTCAGAGTTGCCATCTTCTATTCAGAAAGTAGATGCAAGATATTGCTTCAAGTTAACTAGAGAGACATCAGACATGTTATGGTTTCAGGTATCACCATTCATTGCTTCAGCTCAATCTTATACCTTTATTTTAGGAAAATAATATTTGCACACTATTTCTTTATACTTCTTTTAGGAGAAAAAAGAAAGAGCTAGGGAAGAGAATGTGTTCAAATGCACATCTCCTTCATTTTGTTAAGGAAAAAGGAAATGAGGCAAGAATAGTTAAATTTTACATGTTTATTACTCCTCTTCAAATAATTTTTGTTTAAAACACCCTTTTTTCTTTGTTTGTCATACTAATAATATACAAAAATTCTATAAAGTTTTGTTAAATAAAAGTGACAATAAACACATTTAAGTGACAAAAGAAACTATTATAAAATGATATATATAAATATCATTTTACTTTTATGAGACCAATTCTACGGTGCACCATTGTTTCTTGTGGTTTAAGATGCACCACAATTTTTAACCTTTAGATGAATCTTATTCTCACATCACTATAGTGCACCTTCCACACTGGATTATCTCTCCCCAACCTCGCTTTATAGTCCCTTTCCTACTGGTGTACGTCTCCTCCCCAGCGGCCACCGTCCTCACCGGTGCCAGATCCACAGTCGTGTGCCTCGATCGCTCGCATCCCACTCAAATCCTCAATCGCGCACCTCCTTTGCTTGCCTCGACTCCTCCTCCTTCGACAACCCTGTCGAGGTCCATGGAACCATCCCTTGCACCAGATTTGCACCTCCCAGCAACTAACCAGTCAAACTCCTACAAATCGAAAACAAAACCCAAAGAAGGAGAGAGGAAGAAGAAGAAGAAGGAGAGAGAAGTAGTATAAAAGGGAGAAGCTCACGCCAAATCTGCAATTGTGTGCCTAAATTGCTCGCATCCCGCTCAAGTCATGTGCCTTATCCACTCGCATCTTGCTCAAATCCTCAGTCACGCTCCAGAACTGCACCTCCCAACAATGACCCAGTCAAATTCCTGCAAATCAGAAACCAAACCCAAAGAAGGTGAGGGGAAGAAGAAGAGGGAGAGAGAAGAAGCGGAAAAGAGAGAAGGAAAAAAAAAGAAGAAAAAAAAGTGGTGCTGTAGCCAAAAATCGCCTTCGACAACATCACACGGTGGAGGGTCACCAAGGATAGACTGAAATTGTGCGAAGGGATGTAGGCAGAACTATGTTAAATTAGATTAATCTAACGATTAATATAAGTGGTCCACCCAGAAACCCCATAAAGTCCTTCCCCACCTTAGCCTCTGTCACTTTTATAACATGCTTCATAAGTTACTCTTTTTTTTGTTTGTTTATTAAAAGAAATTATAACAATAAATTAAATTTTTTAATTCACTCTTTTTAACATATTTTTTATTCTTAGATGAAATTCATATCAATTTACTATATGATTTGAACTCTATTCCTCATATAATGACTCCCATTTAATTATTATTTATTGACCCTTGTATGAATTTCGGTCAACTAATAAAGATTGTATTGTATAAGATATATTAATTAAAAAGTTGTTCCTAGCCTCGTTCTTTAGTTTTACGCCTGAATGGCTGAATGCAAGGTAAGCAAAGATGTAAACAATGATAATTTATTACCCCATACACATGGGAGGCACTACAGAACATGAAAATTGCAAACAAGTGAAACAACTAAACTTCATCTGTGCAATTATTCATAAATAATAGAGATTAATTTCGTTCAAATTAATCCTGATTTAACCTTTA
The DNA here is from genome assembly GCA_004329165.1 of Spatholobus suberectus. NCBI lineage: Eukaryota > Viridiplantae > Streptophyta > Magnoliopsida > Fabales > Fabaceae > Spatholobus > Spatholobus suberectus. Next base: position 75,980,115 of record CM014734.1, read on the forward strand.
AACATTTACAGTCGTGCTATTTTAATTTTATTTTGTTAATTTATGTAACATGATAGGCGGCGAAAGGGATACGTGGAATAGAAGTGGTGATGCCCCAAACCGAGATTCCAGAATGGTTTGACTTCGTTGGCAATGGAGGGAATCCTCGTTTCTGGACTCGTGGCAAGTTCCCTGTCTTTGCTCTAGCACTGGTCTTCCAGGATGTGAGGGGAAGGTTGAGACCATCTCGCCGTCAACTGGTTGAACTCCACCTAGTTATCAATGGTCGATGTGTTCCTCGCAAAGGGTACTACAACTTCAGAATTGCAGCAGATCACGTCTTAATTTGTGATCTACGACTTTTATTCAGTGACGAGGAGTGGCTTGGCCTTGATGCATTTCTCGAGCACGAGTGGAATCTGGTGCAGGTCTCATATGAAGCCCCATCCACCTTGACGCTAAGTGGTTGGGGAGTTTTTGTGTACGAAGAAGGAGCCAACATGGAAGATGTCCAATTCATGTGTCCCGACCCCAAGTACTCGAACATGTCCCCGACAGTAGTTCCTAAGAAAGATCCTAAGCAGGAACGAAAAAAAATGATAGAGGAATCATGTCTAGACGAAATGTTTGGTGGGATGTTGATTGAACCGCCGGAGTACTACGAAAAGAGAAAGGATTTGGCAGGTAAAGATGTAGAGGAATTGTATTCACTAATTTCATTTTTGAAGAAGATGTCTAGTCAGGCAAAGTATGAATTAGAATCCGCTGGCTCAACATTAGAAGATAAAAACTCCCTCCTGACGTCTTTCCTAGATGCAGTCAATATAAGGCAAACTGAAGGAGCTTGGCCTGAAAACTTGTACCATAAGGGTCGACTAAAGGATGAAGTGAAGGCACCTATGGAAGTAGGAGAAGGTTCATCCTCTGGCGATCGGGGAAGTAAGGGGAAACAAGGCAACGATCCTCAGCGGGAAGAAGCAATAATGTGGGGAATAATATATGATGGAATGATGGATGGACTTTATGAAGCACGGAATAGGTTTCCTTCTCTAGATATTATTAAAACCAGAAGTGCTGTCTTAAACAAGGGTATAAGGCCGATTGAATTGTCACCCGTAGGGAAGCTGGTACTGCCCACGGATGAAATGAGGACATACACGACTGGAATTGTCAATGGACTCCTTGAAGCTAAGCTGAGCTTTCCTGATTTGGACATGTGGGCAACACTAAATGCCGCATTAAGTAGGATAGGCATTGAAGCATCTTTTGCACCACCACCTACGGGGTTGCAAGATTCACTCAATAATGAAGAAGCTGATCCTGAAAACTTGTTCCATAAGGATCGACTAAAGGATGAAGTGAAGGCACCTATGGAAGTAGGAGAAGGTTCATCCTCTGGCCACCAGGGAAGTGAGAAGCAACAAAGCTACGATCCTCAGCAGGAAGAAGAATAATGAGGGAAATATACTACGATGGAATGATGGATGGACTTTATGAAGCACGGAATAGCTTTCCTTCTCTAGATATTAGTTAACACCAGAAGTGCTGTCTTAAACAAGGGTAACAGGGTTGAATGGTTATTCCGAGCAGAACGTGGAGGTCGAGTACTACCCGTGGTTGAATTGGAGATACTCATTGAAGGAATTATCAATGGACTCCTTGAAGCAAAGCTGAGCTTTCCTGATTTGGACGTGTGGGCAACACTAGATCCCGTGTTATGTAGGAGAGGCTTGAAAGGAGGCTTCTATAAGATAATTCGCCCTTTGATCCGACTAAAGGATGAAGTGAAGACACCTATGGATGTAGGAGAAGCTTCAACCTCTGGCCATCAGGGAAGTAATAATTCAGAGAAGCGGGAACAAGGCTATGATCCTGAGCAGCAAGAAATAGTGAGGGAAATATTCTATGATGGAATGACGGATGGACTTCTTGAGGCGCAGAATAGCTTTCCTTCTTTAGATATTGTTAAAACCAGAAGTGCTGCCTTGAACAAGGGTGATAGGATTACATTGTCATCCGCCGGGAATGCGCTACTACCCACGGTTGAAATGAGGGCATACACGAGTGGAGTTCTCAATGGACTCATTGAAGCAAAGCTGAGCTTTCCTGATTTGGACATGTGGACAACAGTAAATGTCGTGTTAAGTAGAAGAGGCATCAAAGCATCTTTTGTAGCACCACCTACGTGGTTGCGAGATTCACTCAATAATGAAGAAGCTGATCCTGAAAACTTGCACCATAAGGATCTCGCATTGACACAAGTAAAGAATGAAGGGAAGGAACCTATGGACGTAGGAGAAGCTTCAACCTCTGGCCATCAGGGAAGTGATAATTCAGAGAACAATCCTCAGCAGGAAGAAATAATGAGAAGACTATTCTATGATGGAATGACGGATGGACTTCTTGAGGCAAAAAATAGCTTTCCTTCTTTAGATATTGTTAAAACCAGAAGCGCTGTCTTGAACAAGGGTCATAGGGTTGCCTACTTATCGTCACCAGAAGTAGTACTACCCACGGATGAAATGAGGACATACACGACTGGAATTGTCAATGGACTCCTTGAAGCAAAGTTGAGCTTTCCTGATTTGGACGTGTGGGCAACAGTAGATGTCGTGTTAAGTAGAAGAGGCATGAAAGATAAGGCCGAGGATAAAAAACCCTCCTTGACGCGGCCGCTCACGGTTTCAAACAATATTGAAGAAGCTGGCTTGTTCCATAAGGATTTTGAATGGAAACGAGTAAAGGATATAATGAAGGAATCTATGGACGACGTAGGAGAAGCTTCAACCTCTGGCCATCAGGGCAGTGAGGAGGAACAAGGCAACGATCCTCAGCAACAAGAAATATGGAGGAAAATATTCTGTGATGGAATAACAGATGGACTTCTTGAAGCACGGAAGAGCTTTCCTTCTCTAAATATTATTAGAACCAGAAGGGCTGCCTTCGACGACGGTAATAGGATAGTATGGTCACTGGATTTACCAAATCCAGAAGGTAATGAGTATGTACTGCTACCCCGGACTGAAACAAAGATATACACGGAAGGAATTCTCAATGGACTCCATCAAGCAAACCTGAGCTTTCCTGATTTGGACGTGATGACAACACTAAATGCTGTGTTAATTAGTAAGAGAGGCTATAGCTTATCTTCTGAAAGATCGATTTTGACTACAGACAAAGGTCGTCCAGACTTAGACGATCCTTTATTCCTGTTGAAAATATCCCAATATTACCAAAAGTGGGAAACCCAGATGGGCCCAACCTTCGGCGGTTGGACTGGTAAGTTAAGAATGTCATCAATTTGTTTCTAATATTAGGATGCTATTATTATTTAAATTTTCTAGTACACTATTTGTAGAGCACAACAATAAAAACTCAAGTGATGTTTTCGTAACATTTTTCTTTAATTTGTTCTCAGATTAAGCTTTCTGCTCTTAGGAAAAACAACAGCTCCAAGCATTCATGATGATGAAGCAAGAAAGTCTGGAATCCAAAGCCAAGGGTAAAACTCTTGTGGAAGTGGAGGAAGGAGGAACACGAAGCTCTGCGCAACAAATTTGTACAACTTGAAAATGAAACTGAAAATGCTGCTCCGGATAATGATAGTGACACAGCCAGCTCTTGGAAAAATCAGTATATATGATGGAATTGATTGAGAAATTCAACACTCAATCTGATGAGTTTATTTGTAAGCATAACGACTTGATTGTGCTAATGACTTAAACTCTGCTTCGATAGCACAGAGACATCTGCCTGCACATGATATGATACATTCTACATATAATAGACAACAGTTCTTGCCAGTGTTAATTTCTTCATTACTAGGTAACACCACATTTTTCCTTCCTAGCATTTTAGTTTGGGATTGAATTTATTAAATATTTTTTTATGTTTAAAAAGAACATAAAAGCTACTAAATTGAACCCGCGCTATTTAGTGATAAAGGAGTTTAGCAAATAGGTTCATGTTATTGTACCAAAGAAGATAAAGAATCTAATTCCAAAAACAACTTAATTATGATCTTTTTTAATAAGTTCTTATTATATAAGAGCTCATGTTATAAGTGTTGGAGAAAAAATTTCCTTTACACACAACAAGAATCAAAGGATAGAACATACACAGAATAAACACCACAGATAAAATTGGCAATAGATACGAATTTAATATGGTTCAGCATCTCTTCCCTACATCCAGGGGAACAACTCAACAAATATTTATTATCTCAAATATAATTACAAGTTTTTTGGACAAACTTGATAAACCTTACCTATTACAAGTTTTCTAGACAAACTTGAAAATCCTCTTATTACACGACCTGCCTCTCCCTTGGGTGGTGACCCACTCTCCTTAGTTGGATGATGACTTTTCTCACCATAAGGCCTCCTTTTATAGTGGTGTTCATGACTTAATTCATGAATACAATATAGTAGACTTTAATTGTTCCACTCTCCACCTACCCTTTTGTTAAGGTAGTGGGGTTCTCCAAGAGTCACCATTATCTCGTAGAATACACATATCAAATTTTCACTCACTTGAATTATTATTTGGAAATTAGATTGACTTTCTCAACTATAAGTTTCAATAAGCCATTTGCGTTTGGATGTACATGTTGATAAGTGCTAACACAATTTTGAAGTGTTTGGATACATTGCTACATAAGCACTCATGAGACATCTCATTTTAAAATTAAAAAAAAAAGGAACAAATCATGATTAAAAATAAATTTAAAATTTAAAATTTAAATAAGTAATTAATATACTAACGTTATTTATATCACAAAAATATTAAAAATAAAAATCACTAGTCACCATTTACCTATTTTTAATTTTTAAAAAACAAAAATTTAAGTATCATAATTCATAAATTTAAAAAAATGTATGTGACACACAAACATATATTATAAAACCATCATTAAAATTTATGAATAATAAATTTAAAAAATTTAAAATCATTTCCATAAAAAAAATACCACACACCTATCAATAATTGTAAAAATTAAAATCTTTAATAATCAAAACATGATTAAAATTAAATAAAGGTGTTAAAATTAAAATCATATATATCATAAAGTCATGATATAAGCTTAAAAATTCATCATTCACATGTATAAATAAATATAAGTATATAAAATAGTAAATTATTATAAAAAATCAACCACTACACACCATTGTAGAAGAAAACATATAAAAAATTACTAGCAACATATAAAAATATAAATTTATTAAATTAAATTATATCTTTTAGTGAAAAAGAAGGAAATATATAAGTAAATAAATAAATAAATAATTATAATTTATTTTGGGTAGAAGTTAATATTTATATTAATCTATTCATGTATTTATGTATTGGAAATATTGTGCTCATCATTTCATTAATCATTAAATGCGAGTGTACGAAAGTCACAACGAATTTGAGAGAAGAAACAAAAAAATAAAAAATGAGCACATGCTCCATGTTTTTGGTCCTGACAAGTGGCAAGATTTGAATGTGAGTCTTTTCATAAACTTTGCATAAGCTATTTCTATAAACTATCTTAAAGAACTTATGAAATAAGTTAATAAAAACATCTTATTGACACATCATAAGATGTCTTTATAAGTTTTCTCAAATACTCTCATAAACATTTATAACGTAAGATAAGTTCAAATAAACTATTTATAAACTCTTCCAAACATAACCTTTAGGAGAACAAAAAATCTAATATGTATAGTGAATTCGGAGTAATTAATTCAAATTAATATTGAAGAATTAGATAAGATTGGTCCTTAATTCTGGTCTCAACGAATTGCAGAAACTTGAAAGATAGATTGTTAATCTAAAGGCTCGTGATTTGGGCTTTTGCTTCTTATCGTTGCCACTAGTCCTTACCATTTTATTAGAATCCAGTAAAAGAGAAAATCTGTTCCTGTATGATTAGGGGTCACAAAATAATCCATTTATCCATCATCCATCTAATCCATCTACAAGTAAATTCATCCAATCCATCCATTACACAAAAAAATTATAATGGATTGGATCCAATCCATCCATTTAATTTTATGGATGGTTAATGATCCATCTACTATTTTTTCAAAATCCATTGGATTACATTAAATAAAAAAATAAAATCCATTGGATAAAAAAAATAAAAAAGACATGTCTAATCAGTTTTTTTTTTCAAAATAATTTGTTTTTTGGTCTTATAATCAGATTTTCATTAAAAAAAATAGAGTAGCCATTAAAAAATAAAAAATTTCTAATTAATTAGGTTTAAAAAATAATTTCTTACACCTAAACGTTTATAATATAGCTAGTTGATGATTCAAATTTGCATCCTAGCTATTATGTAAATTGCTAAGAAATTATATTTAAATTTTGTCGATTCTCCCTACATAAAATTAGAGTTATTGAAATATGTTTTTATTTTGAATTATGGTAAAAAAAATTTCAAGTATCTATATTTTGAAGACTCCTTGGTAGTTGTTTTTCATTTTTTCTTAAACATAATTTATGTGGTAACTTGAAATAATATTATTTTAACACCACAGAATTGGAGAGAGAGGGAGGAGAGAGAGAGAGAAGAGAGAGAAAGGAGAGAGGGGGAGAGAATATTTTAAAATATATTATTTTTGTGGATGGATTGGATATCCATCCATCAAAAATTGTTAATGGATGAATTGGATTGGATTTTATTAGATGGAGCGTGGATGAATTAGATTTTTTAAATGAATTTTTAATGGATCAAAATGAATTAATGGATTATTTTCATCCAATCCATTATAATCCGACTAAAAATTTATCTGATTTATCCGTTTACCACTCCTATTTATGATGAGGTCATGAGTTAGAGTTGAGCCCAAACTACATACAGACAAAATTGGCCATTCCTTATTGGGGAATAGCAGTGAAGATAGAAATTTGACAATGAAGTTGAATTTCCAATTATAATAATTGTTGCTATTAGACAACTATCTGAAAAATATATTTTTTCTTCATTACCAGTCTTCTACACCCTATATATATGTGTGTGTGTGTATAAAAAGATATCGAACTAACTTTGGAAAAGATTGTTTTCGGCAGAACGGAAAACACCAACTCACACTTCACTTATTTTGTTTTTATCATTCTACTATAGTCAAACGAGTGACTTGTATCACATACATTGACAAGATAATTTGTGTGAGGTTTAGCATTATTTACCCTCACACTTGTGAGATTTAATGAAATTACATTTAATATCTTTTTAATATTATTTTGACTATCTTAAATTTATATAACTCCATAAAAAATTAAAAGAGATTTATGTGTGAGACACAATGTTATCTTATTATATAAATTAAAAGAAATTTGTATAAGATTAAAAAAAGGAGATTTCAAATGAAATTTTGTTAAACCATAAGAGTGAAAAGGTAATTTTTCTTAAATGTAGAATCTCCTGAAAAAGTCACGTAGGTGGGCAAGTACGCATGATATGCATATCCATTAGCAAATTTAGCACTGATTTAGGAGGAATAAGTTGAATATTTTCTGTAATTTTCACAATTATTATAGCAAAAACGGTGATTGCTAAAACCTAAAAGTATGTCAAATTTTTCGTCCGTTAAGGTAAGGATCAACTATAACTTGATACATTGTACGTAATACCTAATTTAGGCCAAAAATTGTCAGTTAATTAATTAAGGAACCAAATATGGCTTCAATTGATTAGAAAGGTCACGTTTATTAGAATTTTCAGAAGAGATACAAATCACTCCTAATTGATAAGGTCAAACATCATAGAGTTCAAAGAATAAAAGATGAATATCATGAAAATATCCTATTGTATTGATATATTGATAAAAGATACAATAAGAGTGTATAGGTGCTCTATTTATAGAGTTTATTAGAGCTAACAATATCCCTAACAAACTATTTACAACTAACTAATATTTCTAACAAACTAACTACTCTTAACAACATTCATAGTGGAAGAAATCACACTAATAAATGAATAAAGCATCAATTTGGTCCCTAAAATATTCCTTCTTTCTTAATAAGTCCTTAAATTAATAAAATTATTTAAGTAGTCTTTAAAATATTAGAAATCATGCTACATAATTCCTAAAGTATTGAAAAAAATTTCAAATTAATTCCTCAACATTAGTAAAATATATCAATGTAAGAACTAAATTGATGGATTTTCAATACTATAGAGACTGCTTATATAATTTTATTATTTTAAGGACTATTTAGGAAAGAGAATAATATTTGAGAGACCAAATTGATGGTTAATCTATTATATATTATAAAAGAAGGTTTTATAATATAGAAAGATGTCACATGGCAACAACATATTTATTCTTTTCTTGCCTAAATTTTTATTTTTTTCTTTTTGGTTTTTTGATTCATATAAATACATTATTATATTTAATTATAGTAATTAAGACATTTATAATTAAGGTATTTATAATTAAGGCGTTTATAATAAGTATATATTCTACGTAAATTCATCAATTAAATAATTAAATCTTAAATTGATTTTAATTTTATATAACAAGAAAATTAATTCTTCAAATTTTATTGAATGTTATTTATAATCATAGTAATTATGATAATTATGGTAATATTTGTTATCATGATAATTAAAGCATCTATTATGTAGCTATTATCTTGTATTATATATTATAAAAGAAGGTTTTGCCACGTAGACAGAATACACGTGACATCACCATATTTATTCGTTTCTACCTAAATTCCATCAATTTTATTTTTACTTTTCTAATTTGTAAAAATATATTATTATATTATTTATAGTAACAAAGGCATTCATAACAAGTATATATATTGATTAATTTCACCAATTAAATCATTAAATTTTAAATAGATTTTAATTTTATATAGTATGATAATTAATTTATTAAATTTTATGAAATGTTTTTTATAATTATGATAACTTTTTGTTTATTATCATGATTTTATAATATGTATATGTGTATATATATACATATACATACATACATACATACATACATACATATGTGTGTGTGTGTGTGTGTGTGTATTAATTCAAATTTATAGTAGATTCAAATTAAAAAAATCTTTCATGATTCTTGAAACAAAGTCACATAATCAACTCATCTATAAATACTTACGTACACATTATTGTTTTTATTTTCATCTTTAATTTCTTTCTGATATAATCAATTGCTAACTCTTTTTTTTTTTTGTTCCTTTTATTCAGTTTCAATATTGGAGGGATAAATACAAGCAAGAAATACAAATTTACCAATCTTTTTATTATTTCTCTAAGGTAAATTTTTATCCTTTCAATTTTATTTGAATGTTTTTTAGATATTTAATCTAATATTTAATATTGAAAGTTTGTTTGCAGACATTAATTTTACAATTACTTGACTTTCAACTATTGAAATAACACAAAAGACTTAAAGGAAGGTTTTACAAAAGAAGATATAGGGAGTTGTACTGTATTATCAAACAAGGTTCTGTCTTTATTTTATTTTTCTTTTATAATTTTTATTTATATATCTTTTTTTTACTAGAGATATTTCTTTATTTGCTTTTTTTTTTCAAGTCTTTTATCCTTATATCATTTTTCATTTGATTTGTCTTTTTTTATAAGATAAATTTATTATCTTTTTATTATTTTTAATATATTTTTTCTCAATATATGACATTCACATACTCAAGACACTACAAGGTCCAATCAAATGCATCGTTTGAAGATGGACGGTGATGCATTAGATATTAATGAGATCAAACCTCACTTGGGTTGAAGACAAAAAGTAGATAACTTCTATTATATTAAATTGTGTTAAGCTTTTCTTTATTAGACCAAGTCAAATGAGGAATACCAAATCATTTTTCTTTATATTTAAAGAGAGACTCATAGTAAACTCTATAAGAAAGATGGAAAAAAAAAATAAGAAAATAATAAATAAAAAAGAACATATTGTGGGAATTTAAATTGGCAAACTTACAATTTAAGGTGATTATAATGAGGATATATTTTGATTATTAAATCAATCAATCATTAAATTTTGTATAAATTTTGATTTTATATAATATAATAATAAATTGATCAAATATTATGATTTTTTTGTAATTACGATAATTAATTACCAAGTGATCAATTTTTTCATTTTTAATTCATAAAAATACATAATTATATTAATCAAGGTAATTACAACCAATATAGTTTTTATGATTTGAACATTCAAATTGATAACAAAAATATATATTCTAATTCAAATTAATTAATAATATGAATATATATTCTAATTCCAATTAATAGTAGATTTAAATTAAAAAAACTTGCACAATTTAAGTTTCATGGAACAAAAATCTTGCATAATTCTAAATTCCCACAGTTACAATATAGGAATTATAACTTGATGGATTGAATTAACTAAAGGGAGAGGCTACCAACTAACTTTACAACATTCAATTAATTAAACTTTAAGTCTACAATGTAAAATTATTTATATTTCATTAAAATGATCACATCAATGATATTGTTAAATGAAATATTTGTTTTATTATGAAATAATTATCATTTTAAAAGGGGGCATAAGGATCAAAAAATAATAGCTCTCCTCAAATTAAAAAATATTTTAAGACTAAATTATTCTTTTATGAATTGGGACTAGAAATTCTTAATATTTTATCTCTTAAAAAATAAAATAAACTACTTTTATGACTATCAAAACATAATATTTAAAACAAAGTGTAGAAAAAAGGATAAAGTTAGAAAAAATAATAAATATTTTTTTAATATTCTAATATAAAAAGAGTTAAAACAACAATAATTTCAAAATAGAAGAAACAAATTGTTAAGGATACAAGAATAGGAAATATTGAATGAAAATTAGTTTTCCAAGTTTCTAATATACTAAACGCTATTTTTTTTTATTAGATACGTTTCAATTTTCGATTTCGTAATATGCTCTCCTAAACACTCATAAATCTAATCTAATGATATAAATAGAGTATTATCATCACTAGCACTAACATTTCATTCATATTTAGTGCAAAAAATGGTAAATTATATATATATATATATATATATATATATATATATATATATATATATATATATATATATGTATAAGAAAATTTTTGTCATGTAACACTTCTTTAGATATAATCTTTTTACTGACATAAAAATATTTTTTAATTCATTAAAATATATAATTAAAATAATTATAATAATTGCTTACAAATTCAATTGATTATTCTTTTTGTTGATTCAAGTATTGTCATGATTCTAATCATCAATATCACTCTTCATATATAGAAAATGTTAATTTGTGCTCTTATATATTCAACCCACTATATAAATTAGGGATTAATCAACTCTTATTCACTAATTTCAAAAAATAAAAACAATTAAAATATATAGAGAACTCACATAAAAAGGACAAAACTAAGAAATTGAGAACCAAAACCATTGGTCATCTTCACTATCACTTCAGTGTCATCATATAGATATATATTAAGTAAAACATCAACTAAGATTGTTGCCAAGGCAACTTAATCATACCCTTGATATATATAAAATGGTTTTTTTTTTTTCAATGTTGATTCTCCAAGCCCTCTATCCCTGCTCCTATAAAGCTTATTTTAAAATTTTTCTTTTATAACTTTTACTTTTGAATGTTCAATCAATAATTAAAAATAAAATAGATCCTAACAATAAAAAATGATGTTTCGAAATCAATGATTAATTGAATTTTATTTACACACATGTTTAGAATGTATTTGTTGAGGTATGCGTACCAACACAAATTAATGTATAACAAAGAAATTACCTTGTTTTTTTTTGTTTAAAATTTTTAATGATGTGTATTGTTGGTTGTATCCAATAACATAACACTAAGTATGAGTCAATTAACTTTTACTTTTCATACATGTGATCAAGAATTAAATCTTAACTAACATGGTTAAAAGACTTAAATGTTTTCTATAAAATAAACAATATTATTCAGAATTTATCTTTTTTATTTATCTTTGTATTCATAATTATTTGAGTAAATTACACTAACATCCTTTGAGATTTCCTCAAATTTTGCATGATACCTCCTTTTTTACTTCTACGCTAACCCCATTTGATGGTTTGATAAACATTACACTGACATCCCTAATACATTACATTAATCTCCTTTGATTGTTTGAAAAATATTACACCATGTACCCTTATAAGGGAGTTTATTGTAAATGTTAGAAAAACAAGTGTTATGTGCAATTTCAAAAAATTTCAAGAAGTGTCCACTTAATTTACTCTATTTGTTATCTTCGTATTCATAATTTATTTTTTTATTGTAATCTATAAGTTCAAATACTCACAAATCTTTTTTATATAAATAATGTTAGTCATTTCATTCCTTTATGGTAGAGACACATTTTTTTAAGGAAAAATAATAACAAAGTGTAATATAAAATATTTATTACTAATATTTTTATTAAAATTATGTATACATTTAATTTATATACAAATACAAATATATTTATAAAGATAATATTTTTATAAAAAATATTTATATAAATCAAAATAATATAAGGAATATGAGAATATAAAATTATTTAAATATATATATCAATATTCATAATAATTTTAATATATTTTTCAAATATTTATGTACATATATTCTAATATATATTTATATAAAATTAAAAAATATTAAAAATTATAATAATATAAAAAAATTATAAATTGTAAACTCTACTCATACAAGACATGAGTTATTATACTAGCTTATTCCTAATAAATTGTTTTGGTTTTTAGTTTTTTTTACAATATATAACCTTAGAAAGATATTTTTTTATTAGAATTACTTTTGCAAATTTTTTAAACATGAACTATTTTGTACTTTTTTAGTAATTGCACTCGGTTCCTCATTAAAAGTAAAAATCGTTAGACATAGCAGGCTATTTTTATTATTAAAATATTTTCAGAATTTTAAATTTAAAAAAAAGGATTTTTTTCTTTTAATTTTTTAATGTTCTAAATTATTAAATTATTAAGTCTTTTGCTCATCAAGGTCAAAGGCAAATCGAGAGGGACATTGATGGGAAAATCATCATACATCCTATTGCTCGTGGGTAAGTGTTGTATGATGAACACAAGAGAGAATCTCTAGTGAGTTCCCATGGTGGTTGTTAGCGTCTTCAATGGTGGCACCTGCAAGGACTTCGGTGCTTAAGTCAATAAAGGTGCAAGAGTGAGTGAGAATGAGAGAGAGTGTCAGTACTTGGCAAGTATGGAGTCCTTTATATAGAGTGTTTTGGAGAAAAATTCTATTAGAGTTAGGTGCCACGTGGCAATGTGCGTTTTGGTGCCTTATTACACGTTTTTCTTGTTGTTAGGCGCTTTCCATGCGGTACCGAGGTAGGCGTGAATTGGTCCGGGATAGTAAGGGATTGCCATCTGGGGTATTCTTCCTGATTGTGCCAATCGGGATAAACGGCATGTAGGCCGACTTAGGGCTGTGTGTCCGAGTAACCTCCAGAACAACTGCCCTCGAGTCGGTGATGCTTGGAAAAAGCATCATTGGCTTAAGAGCCTAGGTTGGTCCTAGAACAGTTGCCCCCAAGTCGGTGATACTTGGAAAAAGCATCGTCGGCTTAAGAGTTTGGAAAGGCCTCCGGGACTATGTTGCCCCCAAGTTGGTAAGGTTTTTGGCAGAAACATTGCCGGCTTAAAGTTATTTGGATTCGAGGGGTTTAGTCTGTGTCTTTTCATCTTATCAAACAGCTTCACCACACGTTTAAGCTGATTGAGGCGCATTTAATGCACAATGATTTAATACCTTGAAGTCTACAGCCTCTTAAATTCTAAGAGATTTTGGCGGTTACGTGAGTTCTTGCACTTGTTTTCAAATTTATCAATTTGGGCCTAACCATCATATGGGCCCGTAAAATATACGCTTTGGTTTTAACCATTTTACTACGCTTATTCTCATTTTACTGTTGTCTTCTTTCTTTTTCGCGAGAGCTCCTCTTTGTCTTCTACAACTTTTCCTTCCAGCAAGAGCTTCGGCACTTCTTGTTGATATCATTCGCCTTCCATCACCTGTTCACTTTTCATACTAAGGTAATGCTCTGATCCTTATCTTTCGCCTTTATTTGGTCTTTCCTTGTACTGTACTGTGTATTTTTGTTTCGTCGAAGATGGACTCGTGCAAATGCAATGTTCCATCTCAACGGGTTTTGCCACTAACTGATTGTTTCGGTCTCCAGCACTGCCTCCATCTTAGCCTGCTAGCCAGCGAAGGTCGTTCGAAGGTCATGGGGGCACTTGAGACTGCGTTGGTTCTTCAGCTGCTTCTGCCGCTACTCGCGGGAGGTTTGTAGTCCGGGATAAGGAGGGTAGACAGAGGACCGTGAGGAGGAGAGATGAGCAGTCCTTAACAACCAACCCAAAGGAACCATCGCCGCCAAAAATTACTATTTGTCCCAAGGTTCTAGAAAAATGCTAAAGCCACCTAAAAATCGTAGGGATACCATACGGCCCTGATGAGGTGTTGGAATATGCCAAAGCCTGGGTGGAGTTTCTGGATTTGATAAGGATCCCCTCTGGGCTAGGGAGTACTTCCGGGGCAGTTACATCGGCAAAAAAGGATGCCGAGGTTGTAATGTAGCCAAAACCCCAATTGATCAAATCTGACCCTTCTTCTGATATTTTTAACAAGGAGATAGGGAAAACTATCAAACACGTGGAGACCGTTCAAGAGGACTACCACAACGCGACAAATCTGAATGTAGACTGGGTAGACAAGGAAGTCGCCAGGACCTGATCGTGCTTTAACCAGGCAGCATTAGACACGTTGTCAGGTCGTATGGAGTTGAGCCAAGGTGTTGTAAACATGTCCTTCGACGTAGTGGCTCCTGAGATGACGGCCGGATCTGCTCACAAGGTCAGAAAGAAAATATGGGGACCCCGCTGGATGACGTTGAGGCTGCGGTGGCTAGGTATTTATACCCTAATTTTCTACCAATGTATCTAACTTTCTTCGAGCATCTCGGAGTTAGGCTGCCATTCACGAACTTCCAAGTGTCCATTTTGAATTTCCTTAGCGTCGCCCCTTCACAACTGCATCCGAATTCTTAGGCATTCATTGTGGCATTCGAAAATCTATGTAGCCGGGAGGGAGTTATCTGTATCCAAAACCTATTTTTGTATTATTTTTCTCCCATTCGCTAGACGTACGATAACAAATTTTCCTCTGTATCCCTCCGTAACGTTTGGGGTCGAGCGCTACTAAAGTGTTTCCAGGAATCTTACAAGGAGTACAAAGATAAATTCTCCTTCCTTCAGCCCCATGCAAGAAGCTGGGAAGCTCTTTTTACTATACGCAACGTGGAGGAGAACGTGACTGAGCCCCGGTTTCACTATACAAGTCATATGACCATTATTGCCTGGATTCTAGTCGATTTTCGATTCAAGATGGTGACCTAACCCTAGAAGAATTGTAGGCCCGAGATCATTTTTCTACGATAATAAATAACTTACAAGACTGGATTCCTTGTCAATAGCTAATTAGCACTACAGCTTCTAAATATCGGCAAATTTTTGGTGTGTTTGCGTGAGGATTTTATCAGTTCGATTTTTGTTGTTGCCTTCTCGTTTTATACATGCTTAACCAAGTTCATATATTTTTTGCAGAAAATATGGTAAAGTTGAAGATGGCCAACTTAGTGCTGGCCCTTCAACAAAAGAGGGCGTCGAAGCCTAAAGGGCCGAGGAAGGCCAAAGGGAAGCAGAGGGTTGCTGCTGCTGAGAAGGCTAAGGTTCCTGCCCCTTCTGCCTATCCCATGACAAAGGGAATTGTAATCCAGGAGGTTGAGGCCAGGCCTGCATCAGCTTCTGTTGAACCAGCTTCCACCGAGGTGGCTCCCTATGAGATTGATATAGCGGCTAGGTTTTCTAATATCGTTTCTGCTGATGTATCACAAGTTGCCCAGGCTGCTGAAAAGAGGGTTGTAAACAGCAAGGCACAAGGGGAGGAGCCACCATAAAAGAAACAACGAAGTGACCCTTCTACTGCTTCTGCTGTCGAAAAGGCCGGTAGGCAAATCTTGGCTGGGTGTTCCTCTGTTTTTGAAGAGTCCATAATGGGTGA
The DNA here is from genome assembly GCA_004329165.1 of Spatholobus suberectus. Classification (NCBI taxonomy): domain Eukaryota; kingdom Viridiplantae; phylum Streptophyta; class Magnoliopsida; order Fabales; family Fabaceae; genus Spatholobus; species Spatholobus suberectus. The sequence continues at coordinate 75,996,191 of CM014734.1, forward strand.
AATGAGGACCATAGGTGGAATCGATGGGTTAGCCTCCCTTTTTAGCCACATGTTTCGTGGGTACTCTTAATACGTGCTGATGAGGGAGGCTTATGGTGACAAGAACCCCTTAAATGTATTGGTCGAGAAAGATGTTGTTATCACCCGATTAAAACAAGCTGAGGAAGGGGCGTGCAAGGCCAAGGAAGAGTCCAACCATCGCATTGCCGAGAGGGAAGAGGGAATATGCACCTTGAAGGAAAAACTGGCAGAGGAAAAAAGCGAAAAAAGGCAGTTGGAAAGGGCTAAAACCAACCTTCAAGTGAAGTTGTCCACCGCTAACGCCAAGTACGTTTAGCTAGAGTTGAATCTTTCTTCCTAGCTCAAAGCTTCTAAAAATAAAGTTCAAGATCTTAAAGCTAAGGTGCAGGAGTTAGAAGCCGGCGTGGCAACTTCTAGGGAGGAATCTCAACAAATGAGCCGCTGCTAGATAGAGTCTATCCAGCTTTCCTTTGAGAACACAATGGAACAAATGCGCCACCTCCTCCAGCGAAATATAGACATAGAATACGCCCGGGGCAATTATGAAGTAATCGACGGTATTTAGCACACAAACATGGATAGTGAGATGGTTCCGGCAGATCCTACCGCGTCTGTTGTTGGCTTTAACTTTGAAGGTGATGCCGATGAAGAAGTTGGAGGTGGCTCAGAGCAAGCGGAGATTGGGGTCAATTCCGAAGCGAACGCTGATAGGCAAGATGTCGAAAGGCAACTTCCAGACAATTTTATATCAACCCCGCAAGTGACGTTGACGGTTCCTCCTTCGAACAAGGTTGTGGTCCTAGGCGATGATCCTGACGCCAGGATAGTCGGTGCCTCTCACCCAGAAGCCACCACCCAAGATGCTACTGATGCCGAATAATAAAGGGTCGGGATGCCAGTTTATTTTGTAATTTACTTTAAACAGTTTGCATTTTAATGTATTTCTGATAGCTTTTGTATTTTATCATTTAGACAGTTCGAACACGATGTTTATATCTCAATCTCTTCATTTATTCTATCTCTTTTAGCCTTGTTGCTTTACTTATCTTGTGAATGTCGAATACTTTATCACGCTTCGTTGTCATTTTATAATACTTTGCTGCTAATACTTCGCACTTTAGTTTTGAGCCCTTTGTCGCCCTTCATTTATTCGCTTTTCACTTTCTTCGCTTTCTTCATACATATGTGTTCATGAATATATATATGTGTACTTTCGCACCCCAGCTGGAGCGAATCCACGTACGCGGGGTGGTGATCTTCCTACCTCGGCTGGAGCAAATCCATGTACACGAGGTGAAAGTCTTTCTACTACCTCGGCTGGAGCGAATCCACGTTCATGGGGTAGTGATCTTTCATCCCAGCTAGAGCGAATCCACGTACACGGGATAGCTATTTTTCCCACCACGGTTGGAGCGAATCCATGTATACGGGGTGGTTGTCTTTCTCACCTCGGCTGGAGCGAATCCATGTACACGAGGTGGGGGGCCTTTCTTTCTTTCTTGCGTTTTGTTCTTTGCCTTAATCTAATTTATCCTGCACTTTACCTTTTAGGCTAGGAAAACTCTCATTTTATTAATTACGTGGGGCAAAAAAAAGTACAAGAGCTACGAATTGTAGTACGCAGCTCAACCCAGCTATATACACAAACAACTTATACAAAATCAAGAAGTTGTTTAAGCTTTTTTACCAATCATGCATCAGCTGTAATTGTAACACTCGTCTTCCTAATATGTGACTCGGTGTTATGATGATTTAAAAGTGGAAATTACATATGTAATCTAGGTGATTAAAAGAAATAAATGAATTGTTGTTAGGTATAGTAAGTGGTATGTGGTGATAGTTATGTATTGTATGTTTGAAATTATGGTTTGAATTTCGAAAACTTGATATATGTGCTTGAGCCAATGTGTGTGTTGTGAGTATGATTTTGGGTTTTGAGAGAAAAACAGTTAAGTTAGATCAATGATGGGATATGGGAAGTGGTTTGGCGAGATTTGGGCCTCAGTTGGCCAAAAGTCCGTATGAGAGCTCCGAGAGGTCGAATATAAAAGGAGGAGAGAGGGGAAGAGTTCCTCATTCTATCATTCTCTTTCTCTCTCATCTCTTTATTCTCTCTCCATCTCTCTCTAAGATTTCTTCAGTTTGTGAGGGTGTAAAAGAGTTGTAAGCTTATTTTAGCGTTTATGGTGAGAGAAGAAACAAATCGTTGAAAGATTTGGCTCAAGGCATCGGATTCTCAAGGAACCTAAATCCGAATTTGGAAGCTTGTAGAGGTAAGGGAAGCTTACTCTTGGTTGATTTTTTTGTTTGTGGATATTGATATGTCAATTTAATGTTTTGGAATTGATTGATTTCGGTGAAAATTTGTATATGTGAGTTTTGACACAAAATGGGTTTTGGAAAGGGGTTTTGAGATTTGTGGATAAAATTGTTATGTAATCGGTTAGAAAGGTATTAGAAGTGATTAAAATTGTTTTGCGATGCTTGTTGTTGATTGATTTGGTCAAAAATAGGTGTTGGTATTTGATTTGCGAAGAAAACGATTGAAAATCGCACCCAGCGATTAAACTCTCGCTTAGCAACGGAAATGTTCGCTTAGCGACGGATTTTGAGGTCGTTGGATGCTGTTGCTCGCTCAGCGACGAAAATGCTCGCTGAGCAAGAGAAAAATAGAATTTTCTCTACTTTCTTATTATTTTTATTGGTTGTTGATGACTTTATTGACTCCTATGAATGTCAAATATATATTTTAAGTTAATTGGATGTTTAAATGGTTTTCTAAACTAGTTTTTGAGTTTTTCTTTATTATTACTGTTGAGGATTTATTTGATAAGTTGTAAGTGTCTCGCTGAGCGAAACATATGTTCGTTGAGCGAGAATTCTACCTAAAACTTGGTTGTTCTCTGAAATTGAGTTCACTGAGTGAGACTTATACTCGCTGAGCGAGAACCTTCGAAAGGGATAGTGTGCTCCCTGTATGTAAGGTACTCACTGAGCGAGCATATGGATCGCTGAGCGAGTGTGTAATTTCGTTTTGTTGTGTGAGGATTTTCAAAAAGAATGTGTTGTTTGGACAGTGTCTTACATGTTGACCATGCAAGAGGCCGAATTGGGCGTGCATGGGATTGATGGTGATTGTTGGACCACAGGTGGTGTTGAGTAGGCCATGTGATAATATGTTGATACATATATATATATGATGTGATGATTATTGTGGCTGAGTTGATGGTTATGATGATACATGCATTTGTATGCATATGTTTTATTGTTAGCTGAGGTTGTGTGGGCCTCAAGCCATTGTGGTGTGATAGATATATATATATATAGTTATTTACGAATGATGGTGGTTAAGTTGTTGTTGTGGCTCATGCATACATGCATATGTTGTTGGCTGAGGTTGTGTGGGCCTCATGCTGTATGCGGGTAGGCACGCAAGTCGGATGGTGACCAGAGTTGATACTCAGTTGGGCCTCTAAATCGGATGGTGACCAAAGTTGAAACTCAGTTGGGCCTCTAACCTAGTGCCTCCGGAATGTAGTAAATCTCTCAAGAATTGTGTCATTCATACATGGACATGTAGAGGTTGACAGCATGGTGTGTTATGTTGTGTGTGTTATACTGTAACGTATGTAAACCCATTTCTGGGCAGATTTGGTTTCTATGTTGAACTTCATACCATACATTGGTTTTATTATGTAAGCTTACCCTTGCCTTGCTGTTTGTTTGGTTTTTATTGCCTTGTTGCCGGTTGTTGTCGTGTGTTGTTGTGACTATGATGATCACGTCGTTTGGCGTAGGAGCAGAGGGTGAAGCTTCAGTAGACCCAGCTTCTCACAGTTGATGCTTGGAGGTCTCAGTGGAGATGGTAGAAGACCCATTATGGGTGGAGTTTTTCTAGAAGCTCTTTTGATTCTTTTCTTTTGGGTTGATGTATTTGTTGTATAGATGACTAGCTATAGGAAGTTTAAATTTTGTATCTCTCCTTTGGTTTTATATAACTTGACTTATAATTAAAATTGTTATATATATATATATATATATATACTTTATGGTATGGTTGAGATAATAATAGCATGTTGAATTATTTATTTTTGAACATCTTAGTAATGTCTGAAATAGTAAGTGGTACTGTAGCGACAGAGGGTTGTTACAGTAATACCGTCTGAGATTGCTCGCATTCCATGTCCGTGGGATGGCAATCCCGGGTAGTGTTTCCAGTGCATACGCCCTTGTCCCAGTCTTCAAGGTAACCTGATAAGGGTCTTCCCATTTCTCAGCAAGCTTTCCTTGCCTGACATTCTTTCCTCCGATGTCGACGCACCTTAATACTAGATCTTCAGGCTCAAAGGCACGAGGAGCAACCTTCTTGTTGTACCTCGCTGCAACCTATCTTTTCAAAGTGGCTTCTCTTATGGTTGCGATCTCTCTTTTTTCTTCGGCAACATCTAACTTGGTTCGGAGAAGTCCATCATTATCTTCTAATCTTAGATTGGCCACTTTCCACGTAGGCTCTCCAATTTCTGTTGGGATCATTGCCTTCACGCCATAGGTGAGGCGGAAAGGAGACTCTCTAATGGAAGAGTGAGGGGTTGTGCGGTACACCCAAAGGACGTGTAGCAGTTGTTTAACCCAACAACCCTTTGCTTCGTCTAAACGTTGTCTAAGTCCTCGAAGGATGACTAGATTTGCCACTTCTACCTGCCCATTCGTTTGGGGGTGTTAGACTAACGTGAAGTGCTGCTTAATCTTCAGCCCAGTCAAGAATTCTTGAAAACTTCTATCCATAAACTATGTACCGTTGTCCGATACCATGATGTCCGATATTCCAAACCTGCAAATAATTTGTCGGAACACGAAGTTTTCCATGTTTCTTGCCGTTATGGTTGCCAGCGCCTTTGCCTCAATCCACTTGGTGAAGTAATCGATCACTACCACCAAATATTTTACTTGGCCGTGTGCCTTTGAAAAAGGGCCAAGTATGTCGATCCCCCACCATATAAAAGGCCAGAGGGAGGTAATTGTGCTCAAATCTTCAGGAGTGCGAGATGAATGTTAGAGCATTTTTGGGATCTATCACACTTTTTAGTAAACTCTATAGCATTGTTTTCTAATGTCGGCCAATAATAGCCTACTGTGAGTATTTTCTTGGCTAGGGCTCTGCCCCCTACGTGTTGACCGCAACATCCTTTGTGTATCTCCAACATCACGTATTCAGACTCCGACTTTCTCAAACATCTGAGTAAAGGTTGGGAAAAACTGCGTCGATAAAGTTTGTCATTAACAATATAGAAATGTGCAGCCGACCTTTCTAGCCTCCTTCCTTCTTTCTTATCTTTCGGGATAATGTTTTCTTTTATATAATGGATAATAGGTGTCATCCAACTCTGCTCCGACTCTATTGTCATCACGAGGTTGGACTCGTGAATTGTTTGCTGGATGACCGACTTATTATTGTTGGAAGATTTTATGCTAGCCAACTTGGACAAGATGTCCACCCTGATGTTCTTTTCACGAGGAATATAGACAAAGTCTATGTTATCAAAGCTTGCGAGGAGAGTCTTGACTTTTGCCAGATATTTTTGCAATATCGGCTCTTTAGCTTGGTACGCCCCATTAATCTACGCAATCATCAATTGTGAACCGCTGCATACACGCAGCAAGGTGACACCAATGTCGGATGCCATAATGAGCCCTACTATACATGCTTCATAATCTGCTTGGTTATTATAAGTGGGAAACGTAAAAGTCAAAGACTACTCCAGTACAACCCCATCCGCTGATTCCAACAGTATGCCGACTTCGCTACCTTTTTCATTTGATGACGCATCAACAAAAAGAATCCAGGTTAAGGTTTTGGAATAGGACTCTGTGGGAGTCAACTCAGCAATGAAGTCAACCATAGCTTAGGCTTTGAGTGCCTACCTTGGTTCCTACTAAATCTCGTACTCGGATAATTCGATAGCCTAAGCCGTCATCCTCCTCGCTAGTTTGGGTCAATGCACAATATGTCGGATTAGCTTATCCATCCTCACTACAATTTGGTGCAACTGAAAATACGGTCTCAGTCGTCTCGCTGCCATCACTAAAGCGAATACGACCTTCTCCATCTTGGGATATCTTGGTTCAGCACCTTGGAGAGCCCTGCTTACAAAATAGACCGACTTTTGTCCTTCCGATGTCTCCCTTATTAATGCAAGGCTCACAGCTTCGTCGACCACAGCTAGATACAAGTACAATACCTCACCCATCTTAGGTTTAGTGAGTAAGGGGGAAATGACAAAGTTTCTTTCAACTTTCTGAACACGGCTTCACAATCTTCAGTCCATTCAAAAGGTTTGGCTTTCCTTAAAAGTCAGAAAAAGGAAAGGCATTATGTGCTGATCTGGCTATGAACCTCATCAACGCAGCTAGCTGCCCTATCAATTTCTGAACCTCCTTTATGTTCTGAGGGCTCTTTATTTCCAGTATAGCCTAGCATTTCTCTGGATTTACCTTGATGCCTCTTTCAGACAGCATATACCCCAAGTATTTTACCGTCAAAACACTAAACACACATTTATTAGGGTTCAACCTCATGTTATACTTTGTTAGTTAGGCGAAGGTTTCCTCCAAATCTCGAAGGTGCGCCTCAGGGGTGGCACTCTTCACAATCATGTCATCCACATATACTTCTAAGTTCCACCCTATCTGTAACGACCCTCTGCCGCTACAGTACTACTCACATTTCTCATCATTTAATCATAAGTTTAGACATTAACAAAATCTGATTATATCCCAATTAATAACTATAAAATTTATACAAATCCAAAGATATAATGTATGATAAAGATTAAATACAATAACATAACTTCCTATAGCTGGTCAACTATATAACAATTTTTACATCAAAACCAAAACAAAAGGAAGAAGCTTCCAGAAGAGCTCCACCCAAAAAGGTCTCCAAAAGTCTTCATCTGAGACCTCCTCCATTAGCTTCGAGAAGCTGGATCTATGGACACCTCTCTTTTTGTTCCCACGCCAAACGATGTGATCATCACAGGCACGAACCACACGTGCAAACAATGCAAGGGTAAGCTTACTTGAAATAATAAAACATATATTTTAAAAGTAAAGTAATAGAAAAATTCCTTCATTCCATATCAAAATTCAAACAGAAAATAGCAACAACGTCAACAACAAGGCATTATCCACGCCTCTATCACCACTCCAACCATAATAGCAGCCACGACAATAAACAACCAAAACAACAATGCTACCTCTGCTACCAACACACATCACAACCACAGTCACAATTACCAAGTAATCATAACAATAACAACAACACAACCATTACCACTAAAGACATCATTAGTTATAGACAAAAAACCTCATTTACATATATAAAAATTCAAATAAAATTTCATGATATATAGTCAAATTCTTACTTAGTGGTATCAATCACAATACTAATACATCATACTTTCAACCTCTACATATCCAATCCACAAACACAACAGCCTAAGGTCCATCGTCAGCTACCTCATTACCCACACAACAACATAAGGTCCATCATCAGCTACCTCAGTTCTCAATCCACACAATGGCATGAGGTCCATCATCAGCTACCCCAGTCACCTGTCCATACCACTGTATGAGGTCCATCATCAACTACCTCAGCCGCCAATATATGCATACCAATGCATGTATCACCACGGCAAGAGGTCCATCGTCAACTACCTCAGTCGCCAACATATGCATACCAATGCATATATCACCACAATAATCACCACGGCATGAGGTCCATCGTCAGCTACCTCAGCCGTCAACATATACATAAATGCATGTCTTTCAATACAACATCAACACAGCCACAAAAAATCAACCACAACAATCATCATCAACCCATGCAGGCCCAATCTAGCCTCTTGCATGGTCAACAAGTAAGGTATCTCACTATCACAACATATTACGACTAGTAGAGGCTCTACCTGAGCAACCTTCCACTCAATTATCATTTTTCCACATTTTATCAAACCAATTCACAACAATAACAAAGAAAACCAAGAACCAAGCTTGGAAGAATAACAACAACATGTGGAGATCCTATTTAAGCAACCTTCCACGTCAATACATACCCAACAACAACAACTCAACCAAAATTATTCATCCATATCCATATGCATATTTATTTATATGTCACACCATCACACTACAATAGCTTGAGACCCACTTAACCTCACCCAAAAACATATGCATTCAAAATATATGTATCATCACAACAATCAACTCAACCACAATACGTCACAACAATAACAAAGCTAACAGCCATACTGCCGCTCGGCGGCACCACATTGCCGCCCGGCGAGAGTTGACCGCCCAGCGGGTCCCGAAATCCGCCCAGCAGTTTTATCGCCCAGTGATACTCTTCCAGAAGCCACCTTCTAGGCTCGAGAAGGACCTCGCCCAGCGGGAGGGGCCATCGCCCGGTGTCGCCTGCGTTGTGAATAGGGTATTTGGACTTCGATTCTTCAATTCCATGAATTCTAATTGCTATACAATCATTCTAAATCAATTCTAAACACTTGTAATGTATTTTTAACCGATTATACAACAATTTTTAGCCATAAACAACCTCAAATCTCAAAATCCCTTTTTGAAACCCATTTTTTTCCAAAATTTACATATGCAAGATTTTCACCAAAATCAATCGATTCCAAATCGTTAAATCAACATATCAACGACCACAAACATGAAATCAAACAATAGTAAGCTTCCCTTACCTCAAAAGCTTCCAAACTTAAATTTTGGTCCTTTGAGAAAACTTGTGTCTTAAGCCAAAATTATTCACAGATTTGTCCTTTCTCTCCCCACAATCACTAAGTCGAGCTTAGAAACCTTCTAACACACTTATCAACCTCAAATTTACAAAGAGAGATTGAGAGAGAAACTGAAGAGAGAGAAAGAAAATGAGAGAATGAGGAGTTTCACCCCCCCCCCCTCCTCCTTTTATATCCGAGTTTTCCGAAGCTCTCACACGAACTTTTGGCCTACTGAGGCCCAAATCTCACCCAACCGCTCGCCTTGTCCTAAAACTGATTTAACTTAACTGTTTTCCTCTCAAAACCCAAAATCAGACTCTCCACACAATCACATTGGCTTAAGTACATATCTCAAGTTTCCTACTTTTAGTTATTAAAATACTTAATCAAGTATTAAGAGAAATAGGGTGTTACACTATCTGCTCCTCAAACACCTTATTCATCATCCTCTGATACGTAGCACCAGCGTTCTTCAACTCGAAAGACATGACCTTGTAATAGTAATTGGCATTCTCAGTCATGAAAGTCGTCTTCTCCTGATCGCCTAGGTATAGAGGGATTTGGTTATATACGAAATAAGCGTCCATGAAGGATAGATCACAAAACCTGGAAGAACCATTTACCAACCTGTCAATGTTGGGGAAAGGATACAAATCTTTCAAGCAGTGCTTGTTAAGATCAATATAATCAACGCACATCCTTCATTTACCATTTTTTTTCTTGACAAGCACCACGTTGGCGAGCCAAGTAGTATATTTCACCTCTTAGATGAATCCTGCTTCCAACAGCTCCTCAACCTGCCTATCAATCTCCTGTAAGCATTCTAGGGCCATCTTCCTCCTTCATTGACACGCCGACTTTACTGAAGGATCCACCTCTAATACATGGCAAAAGAGATTAGGGTTTATTCTGTGACACCCATTCACATTGAACATAACCCATACTTATTTACTTATTTAAAAATATGAGTAAAATTTTTCTCCATTTTAAATAATAGAAGATTTGTAAATTTAACAGAATTTGAAAACGATAGTAAAAAAAATAAAATCTGTATGTATTCATCGTGGAACAGTACATTATGATTTCATAATTAGAAAACTAAATGAAAATACAGGAAGATTGAAATATACATCAAAATAGTTACTACTTATTCCCAATACATAAAAAAATCCTAGTCAGAGCAGTGTCTGTTTACCCTATCCCATAAAATAACAAGCCATCAGACTATGCTTATAGGTGCTCATCAACGACCAAGTCTTCATTAACCGCGATCAATCATGCATAAAATAAAAAGTAATGGAGTGAGGTGATTTGTTCTACTATCACTTTTACATGTATGGTAGGAATTCTACCACACAATACAGATAAAACACAGTTGACAATAAAAGGGAAACCTAAAGTTTATTCTATGTTATACTATCCTTGACTCAGTATGGATCCATACTTTCCATTAGTGGGTAATAGTTCTTAACAGAACCTGGGAAGTGACTGGGAGTACATATATGTCTCTCAACATCATCACATGGTACAATCCTCGTCATCATTGAGGAACAAAATAACAATTTGGGATATCCATTTATAGAGGTATACTCTCACCAATCCTAGTGATGCTGAGCAGTTGTCAGGGTTATCAAGTTAGTTAAGTGATTATCCCGGCTCAAGGGTGCTACCTTGGTCATTAGAACGCTCACCACTTGATATCATACCCTCTAGACCTAACCATGGGTCCTTGTCTTTCATCCCACAGTGTACCAAACTGTAGCTTCCCTAGCAGAGTGTCATGCCATTTGCATGTCACTTGCTTTACATTACTTACTAATTTATCACTTCCTAACTTCTCAAACAGAAGTTTTCCTTGTCTCATTTAATTTGAGCACCAGTACAATCAATATTTCTGCCTTATATTGCAGAAATTGCACAATCACATAAAATTTTAGCATAATAATGACATAGCAATTATAATTTAATTACTAAAATTTTGGCAAAATAACAACTAAATAAATACATTTTAATTTTCTAAATTTGAGCATAGTAACAGCATAACAAGTATAATTTAATAATTTAAATTTGAGTAGAGTAACAACTTAACAAGTATAATTTAATAATTTAAATTTGAGCAAAGTAACAACTTAATAAAAATTAAAGTGTAGCATCAAACATAACATAATGGTAATAGTAATTAAAATTATGCCTAAACAGGTTTAAGGAAAAACCCTTCCTACCAACATGCAAAGTAACAATAATTTAGAACCAACCCAACTCCCCCTATTACCTCTACGGTGGTTGATGAAGGGGATGGAATTGTTGGTGCAAAGCTTCTAGGAGGAGAAATTCTACTAGTTGAAAACCAGCAAAATTTTAACATAAAAACTAAATAAGAAAAATTTTCTAGAGAGAGAAGTTCTCTAGCTTATGGAGGAGAAGAATGGTGAAAATATTGTCCATGAATGGAGGTATTTATAGAAGAAGAGGAGGCTTAGGTGTCCCACCATTTTACATCATCCATTATGTAATTATTATGTCATAAATCCTATTTTTGATTTATTTTTAATTAATTTAGGGACACATATCAAAATTAGAGTGATGAATCAGCTATTCCTAGGTTGCGGACGTTCTCCCTTAGCTATCCAGCTTCTAGATGTCAATTTTATTTGCAAGTAAATTAACCGGTACCGATAAAATCGCTAAGCTTGAAAAAATTGACTTTTAATATAAAAAAATGTAATTAAATGTAAACTGGAAAAATACATTATTTTTCATCAAAAATAAATTTCTAATAATTAATTTTTATTTTTATTAATTTATTTCAAATTTTATCTATTTATTTTGTATTTTTAAGCTAAAAAATTCATAATAAATCCATTTTAATTCAATAAATACCAAAAATTTTATGAAAATTCTATATTAAATATTTCACCTATAAATAAACTAAAATTACCATTTTCACCATTTTTGAATGTCAAACCAATACTGGTTGGCTTATCGAACATTTAAGGGCATTTTGGTCACTTTACACGGGAATTCCAAAAAAAATTTCAAAATTATATTTTAAATATGACATGATTTCAAGCTCAAATTGAAAATTTAATGTCAATTGATTTTTTTTTCTAATGTCAACCCTTAATGTTGAGAAATAAGGACAAAATCGTTATTTTCTAATTTCTTTGGGTTCTGGCTCGAAAAAATTATTAAAAATCACGGTTAAATAGCTCTTGAAATTATAAGCATAATGGTGGAGATTAGAATTTTGAAATTCCTTCCCAATTTTTCAAAATTACATTGTCAAATATTAGAAAAACAATTGAAAAAATTGAAATAGGATTATTATATTTTTCACTATTTTTCTTTCAAAATAAAATTTTTATAATGAAAGATACTTAGTATAAAGTTTTCAAAATATTTTGAAGTCAAAAAGTCTCTGATCTGCTCCTGTAGTCAACTACGGGTATTTTGGTCACTTCACAAAAATTGTCTTTATAAATTTCTGAAAATTTTATAAAATTATTATTAATTATACTAAGCACATAAATGACTTAAAAATAAATTTTAGACACTTCCAACTATTTTTATTTTCTCAATTATTTAGTCCTTTTAGGGGCAAACTAGTCATTTTACCCTTTTTAGGACTCTATTTCCCAAACATTATTGAAAATCTAAACTAAGTATTACATAACTGTAGGAATCAAATTTTTGAGATTTCCGTCTAATTCTCCAAAAATAAATACAAAATCATTAAGAAAAATAATTGGATAGGCAAAAAAATAGAGGTGTTACGTATTCCAGACATGTCTACCGGTTTCCAAGCGAACAAGCCGACGTTGTTCCTCATGAGGGCCAATAGATCCTCCTTCATCTTCTCATCTAGGTCGGCACTAATTTTAACAACCTGATCACTTTCTTTCCCAATCTAGACCGGGATGCACTCCCTTTCAGGTTCTAGGCTGGGCATCCAGGTATCCCACTTTATCTCATCTCGGCAGTCTAACTCTGTTAAAAGCACTTTGCCTTCTCCGAGATTGGGTTTATACTGCATCTCGGGTTTAGGGCCCACATTCAGGGACTCCCTATAGCATTCCCTTGCCTTTTCTAGTCTCCTCGCAAGGTAACTACCTCCATGTTATTGCCCACAAACTTCATGGCTAGATGTGAGACTGAGATAACGGCTCCCAAGGCATTTAAAGTTGGTCTTCCCAAAATATCATTATAGGAGGATTTAGCATCTACTATTATGAATCGAGTAGTTACAGTTTTTGTACGGGGCGGTTTTCCAAAGGTCACATGCAACTTTATGTATTCTACCGGTGTGATGTGGTGCCTTGAGAATCCGATTAGATCTTCATTATAAGGCATCAATTCGAACTCCGGAATTTTTAGCTTCTCGAAGAGTTCATAAAACATAACGTCGGCAGAACTCCCAATGTCCACCAAGAGCCTATGGACCTCCTTATTCGCCATAAGGGCGTTTACCACTAAGGGATCATCATGGTTTGGCACAACATCAGTGTAGTCAGAATCATCAAAACTTAAAAGCAGTGTCCTCTTCTTTGCAAGGTTATCAACAGCACGAACCCCAAAAGAGGCTGCCAATACTTCTCTGGCGTGCCTCTTTCTTGCATTATTCGACGGGCCTCCTCCTGAAAACCCGCCTGCTATGACGTATATAATCTCATGACTCCTCGTGTGTGAGTGAGTAGAGGGTCTTACGGGTTGTCGAGATGGCAATCGCCGTGGTGAATGACGCCGGATAACTTGAACCTCAACATCATCTCGCGATGGCTGAGGTGAGGAATAGCTCCTCATGGGACTATGTCAACATGGTGATCTCTCCCTCGTGAGTGGGGAACACCCCCTTTAGGGACTCCTTGTTCTATCCCTCCTTGGTGGTGAGGGATGTCGTCCTCTGCCGCAATTGCCTTCATTCTGCTTTACAAAGCGACTAAGTCTTCCCCGCCTAATCAGTAATTCAATGGCATCCTTTAGCTGATAACATTCGTAGTATCATGTCCCGGTGCCTTGTGATATCGAGACTATTTGGACTTGTCTCCTCCTTCTCTGTTTCTTATTGGCTTCGGGGGTTTTATCCCTTCCTCAACAAACTCTACATTGTATACCTCATTCAAAATTCTTCCTTTAGAGGCATTTAATGGCGTATAGTTTTCAAACCTCGGTCCTCCTTTGTACAAACCCTAGTCCTCATGACACGGCAGTTTGTCAGCCTTTGATTGCGGATTCTTCTTTTGCGTTACATTCTCGATCATCTTCACTTTCCCGACCTCTAGCACATTCTCATAGTTAATGTATTTCTCCGCCTTTTTCAAAAATTCCTCCATTGAAGTCATAGGCGTTTTAGCAATTAACATAAAGAAAGGCGAGCTTTCCTTTACCCCGTCCTTAGCTAGCATCAACACCACTCCAGGTTGCAGGTTCTCAGTCACCCTTGCCCCCTGATTGAACCTGCTAATATAATCTCTCAACGGCCCATCCGCGCCTTGGTGGATCCTCCTCAGGTCTACCTCGGTTTTATGTCTGGACTTGCTGGTTACAAAGGTGGTTTTAAACTTCTCTCTCAACGCCGTCTATGAGTCAATGGATCTCAGCTCCAAAGATTGAAACCATTTCAGCGTCATTCCCTTCAACGAGAGCGGGAATGCTCTGCATGTCAATGAGGCAGAAGCTCTTTTATAAGACGTCACCAATTCAAACACTGAGAGGTGATCATTCAGATCAGTAGATCCATCATATAACTCCAATGAAGGCAGTTGTTGTAGCTGCTTCGAAACCTGTAAATTCATAATTCTTGTAGAAAAAGGGAGGTTGAACGGAATCATCTCATCATCTTCGTTCACTTGCATTGCCATATGCACGTCATGTACCTCCGGTGTAGCATGACCTGGTCTCAAGGTGGATGCCGCAAACCTCTTAGTGTGATCGTAGCTATTCTCCATAACTTTCTTACCCTCCCTCTTCGCTCGAAGCTCCGCAATAATCTTTTCTTATTCCTTTAGTGTCTCTCTCTATTGCTGCAGTAATGCAGCGAGATCAGGCATGGTGATTGACGATGCCGAAACACCATTCGCCACAGGGATCGCTCAGGTGTAGCCAAAGCAACTTCACCATCCCTCGATAACGATAATGGAAGCTTCAAGGGCAAAGGTGCCACAATAGACTTACGATTTCTCGTGCTAACCATCACGAACAAATCTCCAAATAATGAAGAAAATGAGAAGGATTAGAAAATGATTCCCACAGACGGCACCAATGTTCTGTGGTGAACACGAGATAGAATCTCCAATGAGCTCCCACGGTGGTTGTTGACGACTCTGGTGGTGGCACTTGCAAGGACTCTAATGCTTAAGTCAGTAAGTGTGCAAGAGTGAGTGAGAATGAGAATGTGTGTGTGTGTGTACCTAGCGAGTATGGATTTCTTTATATAGAGTGTTTTGGAGGGAAATTCTATTAGAGTTAGGCGCCACATGGAAACGTGCATTTGGCTGCCTTATTACACGCTTTCCTTGCCATTAAGCGCTTTCCATGTCGTACCTGGGTAGGCGTGAATTGGTCCGAGATAGCAAGGGATTGCCATCCGGGGTATTCTTCGTGATCGTGCCAGTCGGGATAAACGGCATGTGAGCCGACTTAAGGCTGTGTGTCCAAGTAACCTCCAAAACAGTAAGTTATATTTTATTTTTTTTTACATATATCTGTTAAGCACTAAATTTAATTTTGATACTAACTTTTGATTCTTTGCATGTGGATTTTGGTCGTTGAGGCGATTAGATGTGCCATCATGGCACAATTTCAAGGTCTTTACCATTACTACTCAAAGACCCTTGAGGATGTTAAGGAGGATTGGTGCCAAGGATTTGGAATAAGTTATACTGTGTGTATTTATTCATATCCTTATTTTACATATAGTTATTTCACTTACGTACCAACTAACTATTTTCCGATCATTGTGCAAGACAAAGTTTCATAGGATCCTTGGTCATGAGTAGATTGTTTGTAACATGTTTAAGCAACATTTCTCAAAACGTCTTACGAATATTCTCACCAAGGCACGGAAGTGGAAGGCCTAGAAGAAGTCTATTTAGATGTTGCTTATTGAGATAGTGAGGCCTTCTAAAGGTCCTTAGCCCAAAATATGGCTAATCGGTAGGGATGGAAATAAGTCAAGCCATTCAACAGGGGCTTATGAGTTAGCCTACATCAAGCTCAAGCTAGGTCGAGCTTTTTTAGAAAATAAACTAGGCCAAGGCTTTTATTAAAGCATATTTAGTTAAAAAGGCTAGGCCTAGGTCATTCAAAAAGCCTTTAAAGCCTAGCAGGCTAGCCTATTTAAATAAACATAAATAAATATTTATTGTTAATATCATTATTATTGTATTAAATTTGTTATAACGTATTAAAATTATATATTTATTTATCTTTTTAAATGATAAGCTTGTTGACCTACATAAAGAGTCAAGCTTATAAGTTTATTGAAAAATAAATTATATCCTATTTAGAGGTCTTATTACAAAATATGTTTTTAAATAAATTATCATATCTCTATCATAGTGTTAAATTATCACAAAGTAGGCCCTTAAATAAGCTTGTAGGTCAAGCTAGGTTTTTATGTAGGTCAGGCCAAGCCTTTAAAAAAACCTATAATAGGCAAACAGGCCAAGCTCAAGCCATAGATTTTTAACTAAGGTCAAGCTCAGGCCCAACAAAGCCTAGCCTTGCCTAGCTTATTTCCACCCTATTAATCGGAATTTGGCTAAAGGCAAAGTAGTTCACATTACAAGTCACATGTCTCATCTTGACGTGGCATTGGACCTAATATGTATTCACTCACACACACATGTTTTATCTAGTTTAGTATCTTTTGATTGTGTTATATTTTTTGACTAAACATTTTTTGCCCTTTTTTTTATTTTTTCAAAGCTACAAGTCTGAGTTAACCTGTGAACCTTGATGAACTCTTCTTGGTCACCCACAAGAAGACATTTGGAGATTAGGTTGATGGTTGCTCTTAAAGAACATATGTAAGTTTTCAATCATATACATTATTTTTATACAACTTGATTGTCAAAGAAAATAATTATCTTACAAATTTATGTTTTCTAAGATTGAACAAGAGGACTTTCAGCATTGTCCTAACCAGATGCATATGCAAATTGGTGAGGTTTTTGCAGGTGCGACGTAGAAGATTATTGTGTTGACCAAGCTTAGGATTTGGCAGGAGGTTATTGATAGCAAGAGCTGAGACCAAGTTTACCATACCGCATATTTGTTTGCAAACATCCATCATGGTGTGTTGTCGTTGACTCAAGAGTCTCAAGCTCCTTCATCGAGTAAGTGGGGCATCTGACAATAGGGCTACTAGAGTAGAGAAAAGGGTTATGGTTGTTGAAGGGAGTGTTTAAGGCTACTAAGGAGAAGACTACTTCCTTGGAGCAACAAAAGCGTGTTATGACGAAGTATATGACAGTTTTGAAGCGTTGATCGGGCTATTGTACTAGGAATAGGACACCTACACAATTAAGTCATTACTAATTGGAATATAACCCAAACTCCTCCATGTCATCACAAAAAACTTGTCATTGAGCCAGGAATGGATCTAGAAACCTATCAAAGAGGTGCTAGAAATTTTTTTTAATAATAAATATTAAACAAACATTAAATTATAATAGTTAAATACATCAAACCATTTATCTAAGTTAGAGATGTCATTCTTTTAAATCATCAAATTGATCAACAAAAGAGATTTATGTGTGACACACAATGTTATCTTATTATATAAATTAAACGAAATTTGTATAAGATTAAAAAAGGGATATTTCAAATGAAATTTTGTTAAACCATAAGAGTGAAAAAGTAATTTTTCTTAAATGTATCATCTCACGAAAAAGTCACGTAGGTAGGCAAGAACGCATGAAATATATGCATATCCATTAGCAAATTTAGCAGTGGTTTAGGAGGAATAAGTTGAATATTTGCTGTAATTTTCACGATTATTATAGCAAAAACTGTGACTGATAAAACCTAAAAGTGTGTCAAATTTTTCGTCCGTTAAGGTAAGGATCAACTATAACTTGACACATTGTACGAAATTACCTAATTTAGGCCAAATTTTGTCAGTTAATTAAGGAACCAAATATGGCTTCGATTGATTAAAAGGGTCACGTTCATAGCGGAAGAAATCACACTAATAAATGAATAAGCCATGAATTTGGTCCTTAAAGTATTAATCTCTTTCCTAAGTAGTCCGTAAAGTAATAAAATTATATAATAAATCCTTAAAGTATTAGAAATTATGCTACATAATTCTTAAAGTATTGAAAAACTTTTCAAATTAGTCTCTCAACGTTAGTAAAACGTATCAATGTAAGAACCAAATTGATAGACTTTCAATACTTTAAAAACTATTTATATAATTTTATTACATTAAGGACTACGTAGGAGAAAGGAGAATACTTGAGGACTCAATTAATGATTTAATCCTAATAAATCGTTTTGGTTTTTAGTTTTTTTGACGGTGTATAACCTAGAAAGTTTCTTTAAAATTTATATTAGAATTAATTTTGAAAATTTATTTAAACATAAACTATTTTGTACTTTTTAAGTAATTGCACTCGGTCCCTCATATTAAAAGTAAAAATCGTTAGAAATCACCATCTGTTTTTATTACTAAAATATTTTCAGAATTTTAAATTTAGAAGGAAAAAAGTAATTTTTCTTTTAATTTTTTTAAGTTCTAAATTATTAAATTATAAAGTCTTAAGGTCAAAGGCAAATCAAGAGGGACGTTGCTGGGAAGATCATCATACGTCTTATTAATCACGTGTAAGTTAAATTTTTCTTTGTTTATGCATATATCTGTGAAGCACTAAATTTAATTTTGATACTAACTTTTGATTCTTTGCTTGTGGATTCCGATTGTTGAGGCGATTAGGCGTGCCATAATGGCACAGTTTCAAGGTCTTTACCATTGCTACTCAAAGACCCTTGAAGGTGTGTAGGGAGGATTGGTGGCGGAGATTTGGGATAAGTTGTATTGTGTGTATTTATTCATATCCTTATTTTACATATAGTTTTTTCACTTAGGTACTGACTAACTATCTTCCAATCATTGTGCAAGACAAAGTTTCATAGGATCCTCGTCATGAGCAAATTATTCGTAACACGTTTAAGCAAGCTGCATGTCTCATCTTTATATAGCATTGGACCTGGTATGTATTTACTCACACACACATGTTTTATCTAGTTTAGTGTCTTTTGAATGTCATATTTTTTGACTAAACATTTTTTTGCCTCTTTTTTGTTTCAAAGCTGTAAGTCTTGGGTAACCTATGAACCTTGATGAACTCTTCTTGGCCACCCGCAAGAAGACATTTGCAGATTAGGTTGATGGTTTCTCTTAGAGAACATATAAAAGTTTTCAATCATATACATTTTTTTTATGCAACTTGATTGTCAAAGAAAATAATTATCTTAGGGCCAGTTTGGGGTGGTTTTTAGTTGTGAGTTTCGAAAATTTCAAAAACTACAACTAGTTTTTAGTTTTTAAAAATTAGTTTTAGTTTTTTCTCAAATTTTTGGTTTCAAAATAAACTCATTTTGAAAAAAAAAATATTTTGTTAAAATTAGTTTAAGGGTATGTTTGTGTGGTGGTGGCAAAGGTGACGGTAGTGGTGGTAGTGATGATAACAATGACAGTGGTGGTGGTACTGATGGTCGTGGTGGTGATGATAGGGGTAACAGCGTCAGCGGCGGCGGCGACAATGTTAGTGGTGGTAGTGGAAAGAGCCATTGTCAAATGTAGTGATGTATACTTTTTTAAAAACTAAAAACTAGATTCACAAAACCTTTTTTGTTGGTTTTGAAAATAAATGTAAAAATGTTTTAAAATTGAGTTAAAAATCATTTCAGCTCCATTTTAGCCAAACGCGTTTTGTTCTGAAAATTGGATTTGAAAATCAAAAACCAAAAACTCACAACCACCCCAAACGGCCCTTACTAATTTATGTTTTCTAAGATTGAACAGGAAGATTTTCAACATTGTCTTAACCAGAAGCATACGCAAATTGGTGAGGCTTTTGCAGGTGCGACGCAAAATATTTTTGTGACAACCAAGCTTGGGATTTGGCAGGAGGTTGTTGGTAGCAAGAGTTGAGACCAGGTTTACAATACTACATATTTGTTTGTTAACCTCCATCATGGTGTGCCATCGCTAACTCAAGAGTCTCGAGTTCCTTCATCGAGTAGTGGGGCATCTGATGATAAGGCTGTAGAGTAGAGCAAATGGTTATGGTTGCTAAGGAGAGGGTTTAAGGCTACTAAGGAGATGACTGCTTCCTTGGAGCAACAAATGTGCATTATGATGAAGTACATGATAGCTTTAAAGCGTCAATTAGGTTGTTGTATTGGAAATAGGACACTTGCACATCCGCACTATCAAGATGATATGGACAATCAATCCTTGGATGACGAAGAGACTTGACCAAAGATACTTTTGTTCTATTTTTATATCTTCTATAGTTTGATTATTGTATTACATAGATGATGATAATTGTATATGATGATTATTTTTATTAATTTCTATATTGTTATACATATTATGTTTTTGTATACTTTTATAATTTTATTTTATATGTCCAGGTTTTCTAATATGAATAATAAATAAAAAATGATTTAAAAAAATTATAAAGTAGCATTGGCTTACCTAACACTAACTTTTTGAATCTAACCTAAGGGTTAATCAGACCAACTCTAACCTCGGGCAACTAACCTTAGCATCAATTTTTTAATTAATTTAGCATCGACTTTTTCAAAATATTCACAACTTCCACTTTAGCATCAATGTAATTGATGCTACATTACATCGGCCAACACATGGTTGGCACTAAAGTCACATTTAGCATCGACATTTATTAGTTAGCATCAGCCAAAAGTCGACACTAGTAGTGGATTTTCTTGTAGTGTTAAGTGTAGTAGAAAAAAAATGTTTTTTACTTGTTCACAATTTTTATTTTTTTACTTTATTATAATTATATACAAATATATTTGTATGTATATATATAGGTTCTCTCTCTCTCTCTCTTTATATATATATATATATATATAATCGCACTCATCTCATCAAATTTTGCAAGTAAATTATCCATAATCGTTCCTCTATCTATTAAGTAGGTAATTACCTACCCATTACAGATAATTTTTGCAAATACTCATTGAGTTCATCACCCATTGTCATCCATACCCATTAGAGGTAATTAATAAATATAGATATTAGGAATCAAATCAAGTAACAATTGCAAAAGATAGAAATTATTTTTTTCTTAGTGTTACTATTTTTTTGTAAAAGAAGAAGAAGAAGAAGAAATGATGCTCTAGTCCAACAGCTTAAAGAGCAATTATAAAAAAACTTACATTTACCTCACCCAAAATATATGAATGAAGGTTTAAACGTGCAATCTATCACATACTAGACCCTGTCTTACTCTACCCAATCAATCCCTTGTGTCAAGAACTATTTAATCAGTAGTATAAATTTTAAGAAATAAATTAATGATTTGAAATCATTATCATTTAACAATGCATTATGTTGACACTTTATTTGTCACGTGAACACCTTGTTAATGATAATTAATGTTCACTAACACTGGAGATCAAACTAATTGATAAAATTCAATGTATCAAATTGATAACTTTAATTTTCCCAAAAATATAAATACACAATTAAGTCATTATTAATTAGAATATAATCCAAACTCCTCCATGTCATCACAAAAAACTTGTCGTAGAGCCAGGGATAGATTTAAAAACCTATCAAATATTAAACAAACATTAAATCATAATAGTTAAATACATCATACCATTTATCTAAGTTGTGGATGTCATTCTTTTAAATTAAAAAATTGAACAATAATAGAATATGTATCAAACTTCAATTATTTTCTCAATACAAATAAACAAACAATCAGTTAAAAATTTATCTTTTATCTTGTCAGTAAATAATAATCAGCCTATTATTGTCAGTAATGTAATTATAGTGCTATGAACAATTTAATATTGATCAAGTCATAACACTATATAGTTCTCAAAGAGTCAAGGAGAGGGGGTCGGTCACTGAGTCGAGCTAGGCTGAACCAAAATTTAATAACAAGATTTCCTAAAAATTTATTGTTTATACATTTCAAATTTTCCTGCTTTGTTTTTTGGCGTAGATATACAATACTACCTCCGCTCCTTTTTAATTGTTGTTTAAGGTTTTTATAAACAAATCAAGAAATGCAATAAATTTTCTTGTTTTCTATAAAATAGTTTTGAAGTTTCCTATTATACCATTTCTCATTTATACTCCACAATAAATGCATATTAGTTGTAAATGTGTAAATTAATTAAAAATTAGGTAAAAAGTAAGGGTATAATTGACAAAGAAATATTTAATGTTATCTTGAATTTTGAAAATAACAGATAAATAAAAACAAAATTTTTCTAAAAAACTCATAAATAAAAAGAAACGGAGGGAGGGAGTAGTAATTTAGAACTTTAAAAAAACTAGTTAGTTAGATAATATTAATAAGAGTACTACAAGTAGACACATACATACAGTATATATTTAATTAATATCCTTAATTTTTTTCAATTTTTATCTTCTTATTACACCATATCACTTACCACATATATTACTTTTTTTTCTTCTATTTCTTTATCTCTCCGGGTGTAAATACCCATTAGGTTGTCCACCAAATATTTTCCTATTAAGAAGCTTGATCACCCATTTTACTAAATCTTGTGAAGGACGGACAAATTAACATAATACGGTGTAAATAAATTAAATATGTTGTTAACAAGTATCTCAAAAATACTAATTTAAAAATTAATAGATAATTTTTGAATTTAAATATTATGCATTGTGAGTATAAAAAGCTTTACATTGTCAACCAATAAAAAATTATTTTTAAAATAACTTTCAAGGTAATTAATATAAAAGTCAATAAACTTCATGACAAGCTATAATTATATGATAATGTATATTTTTTTACACTGATAATATATTCTAATTAAATTCATGCTTTTTATTAAAAATATTAAATATAACACAGTTTGTAAAAATATTTCATTTTCGATTCCTCGTTGTTCTAAGAAACATCAGTTAGCATTCTCCACGAATTAATGAGCCGCGTTATAATTTGATCGCTTCTCTTTTCATGGAATCGTCTAGTTAGTTATAGCAATTTCCTTCTTAAAAAATAAAAAAATAAAAAAAGAAGAAGAAGAAGAAGAAGAAGAAAAGATATAGCAATTTCAATTCATCATTTTTTTATTTTTTTTTTTGTAGATACAATTCATCATTTAAAAGTTGCCATTTTAAAACAAAAATAAATATTGTAAACTATTGACGTCGCCACGAGATAAGATTACAAAGTTAGGAGGACTATTATATTGTTTCGGTCCAAGGGCAAAGAAGTTTCTTTCAAGAATTGACCACTCGTGCATTATATATAATTCAATAATTAAATACTAAAGTCATTTTTTACTTAACTTCTGCTCCTTGCTTAACATAAAGTGGATAAAAAAAAACTCAACGTCAAAAATAAAAGAAGTGAATTAAAACTATTATTATGAGATTCAGAAGATTTTTTTGTGACTCAACTCAACCAACTTTGGAGTTAAAAATTTGGGCCCATCGACCCTCTGCATATATATATATATATAGGAATTTGTTAACGTACACGCATTTATTTTTTATTGAAATACATTAACAAGTTATAACTATAATATATTTAAAAATAAGTAGATGTACGTTAGCAAATACTTGTGGAATTTGTTAACGTATACACATTTGCTTTTTAGTTAAAATACGTTAGCAAGTTATAATTACAATGTATCTTAAAATACATTAATGGTGTAGCTTGTTAACATACTCCAACTAAAAAATAAATGAGTATACGTTAACAAATTATATATATATATATATATTATCTTCCACTATGAACTAAAAGCTAAATAATTAATCTCTTAAAACCTAAATCAGAACTTTAAAGAATTGGAAGATATTTAATGGGAGTCTCTTCTTTTTAAATCATAATTGTCCATCCTGATTTGTATTGGCTATTCGTAGTTGATTTGAATAGAATTGGTACGCGTGATGTTTGTCGATTAATCGAGACTGCGAATCTGAATTATATAGACAATTTCAAAAAAATAATAATCTGAATATACCCAAAAAAATTCAGAAACTACCTAGTTTCTGAATTTTATTTTTTTAAGGAAAAATTTCCCATCTTTTTTATGCGCATATGATAATTATCACTGAAACAATAAATTTATATCGCCAAGTTTTTTAAAAAAGAAAAGTTACGTCCAAGAAACATACGTTATTAACCAGTACCTTATGCGAAATATTCCAGTAAATTTTCTTCATAATTTTGTAAACCAATACATGTTTTAAATAAATTTGTTCTCATGCTTTAATCATATATGAGAAAATATGTACGTATAATCATGATTATATTAAAATTAAACTAATTATTACTTCTTTCGTTCCTTTTTATTTATCAGTTTTTTAGAAATTTTTTTTTATTTATCTGACATTTTTAAAGTTCAAGTTAACATTAATTACTTTTGTCAATTATACCCTTATTTTTTACCTAATTTACATTTTTAATTAAACTAATTATTACATTTTTAATTAATTTACACATTTGTAACTAGTATGCATTTATTGTAGAGTAAAAATGAGAAATGGTATAATAGGAAAATTCAAAATTATTTTATGAAAAACAAAAAAAATTATTACATTTCTTCGTTTATGTGTAAAAATCTTAAACAACACTTAAAAAGAAAAGAAAAAAAAAGAGAAATAGTAGTTGATAACTTTTCAATAAAAGAAAAAGAAACAAGAAACTTCGCAAACACGTACTTATTTCCATTTCGTGCAGGTCTCAACAATGACCTATTAATTGTCATCATGTTTGACTGTGGAGGAGTAAAAATGTAGAATAGATGCTTATTGCTATACGTTGTTCTTAATTATCAACTTATAAGATAATCATACTTTCTAGCTCTTTTTTAATATTAATTAGTGCTTAGCCATTTATTACACCAAACACATTCTTTATTTGAAAATTATATCTTGTGTACAATTTTCAAAATAAATAATTATAAAAATAATATATAAAATGAAAGGTGTAATTTTTTGTAGTAAAGTATTTCACAACCAACAATCAAAAATTAATTTCTTTTGAAAATGTTACCAAACTAGATTTTATATCTTTAAAAAAAAATTCCATTCACATGATTAGATATTAAAAAACTTAATTATTTATCAATCTACCCCTACACTTTTATATTATAATTTTGAGACTTTACTTTTGCATGAGAGAATTTTTAAAAACTATTATCTTTTTCATTAAGTTACGTGAATTTTTTTTATTGAGTATTGTCGCAACCGAGGCCATGACGGAGATAGTGCAAAAATAGTTTTTAAATGGAGTCGCCACCAAAATTTTATTTGAGAGAAAAATATTGGAAAACCCTTAAAAAATTAGTCTTTGAAATCAGAGATAGGTTCGGGAGTCAATTACGTATAGAGAAGATATTAGCACCCTACAACGCCCGTTAAAACGGTATCTTTAATTAATTGCGTAAAACTATATAACTTTATAAATATTTATTTTACCCTAAGAAGAAAACAATAAAAAACAAAATATTTTTGGAGATTTTTAATAATTTTTTATTTTTAGAGGGGAAAAAAGAAACTTAATTTTTTTTATTTTTAAAGAAAGAATTTTAGATTAAAATCTAAAAATATATTTTAAGGATTTTTTCATCTTTTCATCTTTATCTTTATGGTAAAGAAAGACTTGAAAAGATATATTTTATATTTTTATTCATGAAGGGGGGAAAAAAGTTTAAAATTCAAAAGGACATTTTATGGAAAAGATTTTTTTTTAAATTGAAAATAATCTTTTTGTATTTTTTTTTAAAAAGAATTTATCCTTGCACAAAGGTTCAAGCTAGCAAATGGCTAATCATCAAACCCTTACGATCCAAATAATGTTAAAGATAGTATATGTTATTCAATTAACATTATTGGTTGTTGCATATTTGGATAAATTTTATATCTTTTTTTTTTGAACATTTTGTCAGAAGAAAAAACTTTCATTTTAATTTATGTGCGGAGTTTATGATAGCAAATGGCTATTCTATAAACTCTTATGATTTATGCAACATTAAAGGTAGAATCACCACTCCATTCATGTCACAAACCACTGCATGCATTAAAATCTACCTTTTTTTTATTTAAAACTACAAATTCTAAATAATATGAAAAAAAATGCACAATCTGAATCTTTTATTTTACAATGACTTATATTTAGCATTTTAAAGGGGTAATTAAAAAAAACACGTCCCCGAAATTAAGCCATGACCTTTGAACGTTTTTTTCTCTTTCTTTTTTTTTTAAAAAAAGAAGAGATTTAAAACAAGAACTAACCTTTTTGATATTCTATACACTAATCGAAGAATATGGCACCACATTATAGTGTCGCACAGTACATTACAAAGAATTGAATGAAACAAACTAATCCTTTTTTTTTTTTTAGAAATAAGCTAAAAGCCAAAACTTTTTAATATTTTATTAATAAAAGGCCATACAAGAATAATGCTTACCCACAGGCGTACATCAATTCACGAAACAAAACTTAACAAACAAAAAAGGAAGAGAAAAACATATATATGTGACAAACAAACGCTAAATATAAGACCTGACAGCAAAATGGAGAAGCACAATTACTAGCGCTGTGAGAAACAGTAATAATGAATGATGAGGCGCGAGAGTCCAACAAAATTAACAATGTGACTTGACCTGAAACAGTATTTGAGACCGTGGCGGTTGCGATATGGTGAAGATGAGTGTGGCTGGGCGGTACACGATCAAAATTCAAAAAGAGGAAAGCTTCCTCAGTAATGGAGAGCAAGTTTTTTTCTAGCCCTTTTTCTCGCCTTTCGTTTTTTCCAATCCTCTCTTCCCCTCCCCTTTTGTGAGTGTTAGTGGTTCTTAAATAGATAAAATGGGTTTATCCATTTGTAACCACTCCACCCAATATCCCACGATCTCCTCCAACTCCTCAGTATCCTACTATCTCCTCAATGCGTAACCACCATATCTTTTCCGATCTTCAGTTTTCTTTTTTCAATTCTTAGTTTTCAGATTTTTTTTTTAAATGTACTAGATAAAATTAGTTATTCACAAGTATCTAATTTTATATTTTAATTTATAATGTTTTATTTCTTTCAAATACTATAATTATTTAAATCTAATTTCGGCTTTTTTTACCACAGAGGGGTAATTTGCTAAAAAAATTACCCAAATGGGTATTTTTCAAAATAATTCCCCAAGGCAAATCGTGTGTCCAAAATACGACTATGAAACAGAAGTTGTATTTCACGTACGAGTCTTCACTTTATAAATTTTTTTTACGACTTCTTAAAGAAGTCATATTTCGCAACCTAGATTTCAATTTTTTTTTTTAAGAAAGTCAAAGTCATGTTTTGCAAACACGAAATCATTTTTTTTTTGTGAAGTCGTGTTTGCCAAACAGGACGCAAACATGACCTCATAGGTTCAATTTTTTAAAATCCTCGAATAGAAGTCGTACCTCATGAATGAGACTTCCAATTTTTATTTATTTTTTGTTTTGATTGAACATCATAAGCGTTATATATATATATATATATATATATATATATATATATATATATATATATATATATATATATATATATATATATATGTATGTATGTATGTATGTATGTACATATTCACATACTGGTATTTATTACGTGAGCATGTATTCAGAAAATCATAAATTATATAGATGCCATATACGTGACACATGACTTTAGTTTAATAAAGTTCATCTTCCAAAAAAAAAAAAACATAATGCAGGTCGTGCATGTAGAACACGACTTTAAGAAAATAATTAAAAAAATAAAACCAAGATGTCGTGTTATTGATTCACGACTTCTGATAATTAAAAAAAGAAAAACCAATGTCGTGAAACCAAAACACGACTTTAATGAAAATAAAATAAAAAAATAAAAGCAAATGTTGTGAAAGGCCAAACACAACTTTAATAAAAAAACAAAAACTAAAATAAAAAAAAAACCTATGTCATTAACTTGAAACACGACTTCTACAAAAAACAAAAACTAAAAAATAAATAAATAATAAACTCGTATATAGGCAACTTCATATAATAATTGAAAAAAAGTATGGCCAAATTGTGTTTGATAAAGTTGACGTCACTTCCAGAAAAAAAAAAAGTTTAAAAAAACACGTATAAAAAAAAAGCAAAAATTTAAACCGGAAACAATTCAATTAAAATTCTCATGTAAGTATCTACGCATGAAATTCAATTAAATTTAAATCAAAACAATACTTAAATTTTTACAATTAAATATTTTACAAAATTGAACTAACATATATTTCACAACCATGAAGTTAAAAAAAATTCAAAATAAAAAATAAAATAAACATCAAACATGAGTTAAAAAAAAAAAAGAAAGAAAAATCTTGACTCCAAGAAGAAAAAAAAATAATAGTGTGTGTGTACGTAATGCTTACGACATTCAATCAAAACCAAAATAAAATAAAATTGGAAGTCTTATTCATGAGGTACGACTTCTATTCGAAGATTTTAAAAAAATTAAAACTGTGAGGTCATGTTTGGCAAACACGACTTCACAAAAACAAAATTGATTTCGTGTTTGCAAAACACAACTTTGGCTTTTTTTTTTAAAAACAATTGAAGTATAGTTTACGAAACACAACTTCTCTAAGGAGTCATAAAAAAAAATTATAAAGCGAAGTCTAATACATAAAATACGGCTTCTGTTTCAAAAGTCGTATTTCGAACACACGATTTGTCCTAATTTGAGAATTATTTTGAAAAATACTCATTTGGGTAATTTTTTTAGCAAATTACCCCTCCGTAAAAAAGCCTCTAACTTCAATTTAACATAGTTTAAATTTTAAATTTTGAATCTTAATAAACAATATCTTATCAAAGATGTCTTTTTTAATATAATTGTAATTTTATTTAACTTTAATTTGAATTTGATTTTTAAAATTTAATATATTCTATAAAAAAATAGTATATATTTTAATTCAGATGATTTATTTTTATAATTTTATCGTTAATTTTAAGAGTTTTTTTAATTTGTTCATATTTAATAAAATAAAATAATTACTGTCTGTAATAAAAACAGTTTATTATTCTCTTTTATTTGACTTTATTTATAGTTTTTAAAATTTAAAATTTCTAATATTGTATACGAAAAAATTGCTAATTTTACCAAAATTTGTTGGTGCAATTCTAATTTTTTTTAAACAAGAGAAAGTGTCCAGCATAATAAATACTAACTTCAAGAAAAATGGGTAAGGTTAGACATATAGGGAAAAAAAAATGGTACCCACGAAAACCTATCGGTAAAATTAGTAATAGATTGGTTTTGGATAGTTTAACAAGTATTTATGAGTAAAATAAATGATTTTTTTTTTCTCTACATTTTTTAACACACATTATATTATTGGTTAAAGTTTATAAAAAATCACCAAAATTCATGAATCTCAATTCATATTTAATGAGTTTTACTTATAACTTTATAATTTGTGATAAATTTTATCTAATAATAAAAAAACATATTAAAAGAAATATATTAGAAAATATATTATTAACACTCCTGATATAACAAAATTAACAATGGCCTTATTTAGCATGTGTTTGGTAGAGGAAAAAGAAATAGAGGGAAAAGTAGGGAAGATGTGAGAAAAGAAAAGAAGAGAAATAAAATGAAAGTTAAAGTTGTTTAGTTGAAGAAAAATAGGTAAAAAATAGAGTAGAAGTTAATATTAATTTAATTATTATTATTTATTTTTATCATTAATATTATTTTTATTATTATTAATAAAATTTATTTTTATTATTAATATTTTATTATTATTATTATTATTTATTTACTTATTTATTTATTATTATTATTATTATTATTATTAGGGATGGAGGACCGGTTATCCAAAACAAAACAAAAAAGATGAGGACCAAATCAATTTAGTGAAGTACTAAATCTATTTTGTTGCACAATAAAATTGATTTTGTTACACTTAAGTCAAATTTTGGCACAATTTTTAGCTATTTTGTAAAGAAATTTTTAACAATAAGTCTCACGCATTTTTTCAAATATTTTTTTATTTTTTTTGGCTACCAAACCAATGAAATTATTTAATTTCATTATTCTTTTCTCCTCTTCCACGCTATTTTGCCCTACCAAGGTAGCCGGAGGAGAAGGTGAAATTATCACTCGGATCCTTTGCAGCAGATTTTTCTTCCAGCTATATCATCCTGCAACATCGCAATTTTTAATTAATCATTACATAGCAATCCAACGATTCTGATTTTTGCTACAGAAAACATTGTTAGAAAGGCGGAAAAGGATCCAATTTGGATCACCCAAAATTGTGAAATACTAAAATCACTGAGCTTCCAAATGTCAGCACGCGAAATCTCTGTAGGGACAGAGTAATCGTTTATGTGACTTTCACATGCTTCCTTTTTTCTCTCTTTGGGTAGTTTGTACTTACAGGCTGTACTTTCAAGGACAGAAACAGAAAGTGATGACTTTGAATTTGATTGCTTGTAACTTGCAAATTAATTTTAATTATTTGATAAATAAATATTGAATACATATTAATTTTTTTCATTTAAAAAATAACTTATGATGAAATTTTCAAAGCAAATGCCTATTTTTTTTTTAATACATACTAAGTTAATTTAAACATATTTTATATTTTATAAAATATTACATAAATACTTATTCCAAATTTGACAATTATATTATTTTTTATCTGTTTTATATTAATATTTAAGCATAATTTTAATTTATATACATAATTTAATATTTATAATTAAATTGTGAAAGCAGGATAGAATTTTATTTTAATTTTTTTAACTAGTTAAATGAGTTTTTATATGATGCAAAAAAATTATATAATTTTTATTATAATATTTTACAATTATAAGTATGTTTTAACAAGATATTGATAACGTTTTCAAAGACGAGATAATTTTTAATAAAACTATACGCATATAAAATGTATAGTTAATAATGTCGTTCATTCTTTTACAATATTTTATATTAAATTTAATAAAATATATTATTATTATTATTATTATTATTATTATTATTATTATTATTATTATTTCAGGAGAATCTAAATTGTGTTTAATTCTATGATTTGGGTTCGTAGGAATTGGATCGGTCTATTAAAAAAAAAAATTGAAGATCTATGTTTCCTAATTTAGCATTTCATATTTAATGAATTACAGTTTAAAATTTAGGAGGAAAAAATCACAATTGAGATTGTATACAGTTTTAGGAAAAAATATAGGAAATTTGAATCTAGGTTCAAATTTATTATCTTTATATAATAGCTTTTATATTTTTTAAAGAATCAGACCGAAACAACTAGCTTAACAAGAAAACTGGTAAATTAGTGAGGTTATAAAGATTTACTTATGGGGTTTATATATAAATTGTTATTATTTTTTTTTGGCAGAAATTACAGTTATCTTCCACTGAAGGCAATCCTACTCAAGTTGAGTAAGACTCCTATGGGTGGCAAAGCTCTCTCTCCGAGTATTTAATGCAGCTGCATAAATTGTTATTATTTAGTATCTTATAATAGGTATTCTTATTTTAGGTTTAATTACCTTTTTGGTCTTTATAGTTGTGCAGATTTTTATTTTTGGTCCCTATAGTTAGAAATAATCTATTTTAATCCCTTTATATGCACTTTCGATATTAGTTTAGTCCCTATCGTTTTAAACCGCCAAAAATTGAATTAAAAAAAGGTAAAAAAATTGTCAATTTGTGGCGATTTTACACTGTCAATTTTCATTTTGTGACAATTTTATTTCACGAAGTTAAGACATACTTGATGATAGGGACCAAACCGATATCCAAAGTGCATGTATAGGGACTAAAATAGATTATTTCTAACTATAGGGACCAAAAGAAAAAATTTGCGCAACTGTAAGGACCAAAAAAGTAATTAAATATTTATTTTACAAGACATAAATATAATTATTTTATGCTAATATAAATGTTTATATGATTTAATTTTATGATTTTATATTAATTTATTACAAATATTGAAAAGTGGAATTAAGCCTAAAAAAATATTGAAATTTAATCCACCCTATATATTAAATGAAAATAGTTATCTTGGACGAGAGCATTTTTAACCACTATTCTTCAACAAGAGTATTTTTAGCTGTCATTCTTCAATGAAAGTGTTTTTAGGATTTTTTTAACCACTTATATCTTTTAATTTATCATTTTCAATATCTTTAGTTCTAAATTAAATTTTAATATTGTTTAAAATAAATTATCAATAATTAAAAATTAACTTTGCATTACAATAATTGTTTATTATAAATTTAAAATATAATCTATATGTTTAATTACAAATTTTAATTATTATAAAATATATAAAATATTTATTTATTATAAATTTAAGTTATATAAAATAAATATTTATTTAGTGTAAGAAGATCAAGTATATAAATAAAGATAAAAGAAAAATAGGTTGAGATTGAGAAGGAAATTTTTGGTTTAAATATGTTTTTAGTCTTTTAAGTTTGGGGTAAATTTGTTTTTGGTCTCCTAAATTTAAAAGTAATCTTTTTATTCCTTGTAATTTAAAAAAGGCATGTTTTAGTCCTTTCACTCAAACGCAGTTAGTGAATCTGTCACACAAAACTCACCTAGTAATGTTTCTGTCAGTAAAAACATCACACCGAACTCAACTGATGCTACACAACTAATTCAATCTACATTATCACTGATATTATAGGTGGTCTTGAAGGATTAAAATAATTTTTTTTTCAAATTAGAGGGACTAAAAAAATCACTTTTAAATTTAGGAGACCAAAAACTGATTTACCCCAAATTTGAGGGATTAAAAACATATTTAAGCCAAATTTTTTTTACCAATTGCAGCAATAGTATGTGAAATGCTATCATGATGGAGGGAATATGTGCTCAAACTAGGATTTGAACCAATACCTAAAACTTAGTACATGCCTTGAACTAACATGAAAGTCACTATGTCGCTTAACTTATTTAGAGTATGTAGAAAAAATATATTATATATAACATTAGTATGTGAGTGACCAAAAGTAAACATATTTGTTGGTACTAAATAAATAAATTAACAGTATAAAACCAAACAAATAATCACTTATATTTTCTAATACTATATATCTTAATTATAGTCTAATCACTTTGTATTAAATAATTTATTTTCTTAAAAAATTGTGTTATTTTAATTTTAATTTTTCTTTGATATTTTAGTGATTGAAATGAGATATTATTAATGATGTAATACTGGCCATGTTATCGCTCCAACCACATCAACATTTCCATTAAATATTAGATGAAAAATTAACTAATTCACCAAAATTGCACAATTTTAAAATAGGGGGATCAAAATCATGAAATTAAATATAGAAAGACTAAAATCATAAATTGATTATATGTGACTAGAAATGAAATTAAGCCTTAGAGCCCTTTAATAAAATAAATACAAACTTATTTGTATATAGAAGATTAATAGAAAATTTTGTGATAATGTGATAGAATTATTTACGTTAAATTCAACTTTGAATTCAAAAGATGTTTACAAATTATTCAATAACTAGAAAATTTGTGAAATAACATCAAAGTTTTATCTTATGAGACAAGTTGCGTATTATAATAAAAGCTCAACATTATGAGAACTCAATGTTTCTTTTCATTTTGAATTGAGAAATTTGTCAACAATTTCTAAACTATGTCAATAGTTGGTAAAATAAGAAAATATTTTAATTGTCTTTTGATTCGTTTGATATTGACTCTTCTTATATTAACTGTTACAATTGAGTGATCATTTTTAACTAAAAAAATTGTGAAAAATAGACTTAGAAATAAAATGAAAAAATGAATTTCTACTTTCTAGCAAATTATTTGATTACCTACTGCAAGACAAGAATTGCTAAGAAGCTTGATTTGAATCCTATCATTGATAAATTTTATGACATATAAGAACAAAGCACACATATTAGATTGACAATAGGTAAGATATATTTAATTTTTGTGATAAACTTTTTACTGTTAAAATATATTTCTTTTACCGCAATCCGTCCTTTATGTATATGACATGTGCCAATATTATGAGGCTTTGTACGGTAGATGTGTGCGAACTTATTGAATGGATAAAATAGTCAATACAAGCATAAATCTTGTGAATTTAGTAAAATACACAAGTACATTATTAAGTTCTAAAACCTCAAGCGCTATGATATAAGCAAAGCAGGCAATTAGTCTTGAAGGACAAAATGTGACGTTGGAAAGATTTCGTTGAGCAATTATTTATGTTTATATGACCACGTAATTGATGTTGAATTGTTGATTCTATATTAAATTAATGAAACACCAAACTCGTTGGTAATGTTCACGGACACATATATTACTATTTAGTATCCGCTCTGTTTGATATTTCCCATAAGTCATAAGGTTTGATCGTAGCCGATCAAGATATCCGAGTTCACAATCTGACTACGTTTCAAAACTCATTTTCTTCTTTCACGTGGTAGAGAAATGGAATGACGCCAAAGCAGAGAGGTGAATATACCCTCTTGCAAAGACATTTTAACAACATGAAGACAATAGTGTATAATAATAAGTGTTGGAGAAAATCCACTTAGCCTAAACTACTTGTTTCAGTTGTTGCTGAGCTTTAGGTATTAGGTCAATTTCAAAAGTCGATATTATTTTATCTATTGTTGTGTTATTATTATTATTTTTATTGTGGGTGAATTTATATATAAGAAGATTCAGTAAAATTGACCACATTATTAATTCTATGAGATGTATTAAGGTTTAATTGACAATGCCATTAATTTTGTGAGACATATTAAGGGTTAATTGGTAACATTATTAATTTCGTGAGACATTTAATTGATAAGAATTTACGTTTAATGTGTGACCAATTAGTCCTGAGCCCATGCCGTGATTGATGCATGTGAGTTCAGTGCTTGGTAATTATGGATTCGGATTATGTACTCGGCCTAAAATTCAGGAGAGTCCACAACCCCTCTAGTCCCAAGCCAAAGATAAAGGGACTGTAGACAATAATGCTGAACTTGTTGAGTTATAGGTTAGATGTCAGAAGGATAGTCTCTGACCCTTCATAGTTTAATGCTTGGATTAGGCCTATCTCATGAAGTCAAATAAAGGACTTGACAATTATCTAGGAAGGTCCACAACTCCTTTACACTATTGAAAAGTTAAGTTTATTGATGGAATTTAGTGGTTGAACAACTTTCCTCTAGCTAGTCCCAAGCCAAAGGCTGTGGTCGAATGATTAGGTGCTGGGATCAATAATTATGTTGGAGGGCTAAGGGAGCAAAATGTTATTGTTGGATCCTAGTTTCTATTTTTGATTTGAGAATATTCGTATACTTTTGTAATGACGGGGTCGAATTATGATCAGCCACGACGTGAAGGCAATAAAAATAATTCAACTGTTACTCAATTTAATAACTTTTACCTCAAGTAATGTCCTTGTCGTGAAGTAGTTTGGTCGAGGTCCTCCTTGTGATGCAATATGTTCATGTTTTTCTTGGTTTGCCTAAGTCATTGCAATCATGTTGCTCACTCTTTGTCTTTTGATTACCTAAGTCTTAATTGGACTAACCTCCATTTTGGAGTGAGGTCGTGCATAGGTCTTTGTCTTGTGATCACCCAGGTTTTAGTTTGACTGACATCCATTTTGGAGTGAGGCACAACCTATGTCTTTATATTTTGATTGCCTAGGTCTTAGTTGGATTGACCTCCCTTTCAAAGTGAGGCCATGCCTAGGTCTTTGTCTTTTGATTGTCTAGGTTTTAGTTGAATTGGCCTTTTGTTTGGAGCGAGGCCACACATCCATTATTGCTTGCCTGGTAAGACTAAATTTTTGTTGAGAAATAGGTCGAGGCACATCACCAGTCATAATTTATACTATTGCTTGCCTGATAGGACCAAGTTTTCATTGAGAAACAAGCTGAGGCACACCACCGATCACAATTTCTATTATTAATTGCCTAGTGGAACCAAGTTTCCATTGAGAAGTGGGTTGAGACACACCAATGATCACTATTTCTATTATTGCTTGCCCAAAATAACCGAGTTCATGAGACTTTTGATTTTTGAACTAAAATTGAGCTTGGGCTTTGTACACTTCTGTTTTGACTTCGTACAAGCCTTCACACTTGGTAGACAACTTTCCTGTTGTCTAGTTTAAATTCTCTTTACTGATCATTTACATAAATATTATATAATTGAGATGGAAACCATCAATTGAAATAAAAATATGCATCGTCTTTGGCTTTTGTTTTGCATGCTACATTCCATATGATATTTGATGGATAGTTAGAAATGCCTATAAAGGATAAGGTGTGTGTGGCAAGGAAGTGTTTTACCATGGCCCCATAGTGAGAGTCAAATGTTTCGGCCAACGCCAACCTTTAAGCACTAGGTCAGACATAAAACTCGACATTGTTTGATCCATTGGTGTGTTATGTCTTTTTCTATTGTGAATGAATCTATATATAGGAGGATGTCATTAATTCAATGATGCATTTAATTGACAAGAATTTAGGTCTGATATATGTGACCAATTAGCCTTGAACTTGTGGTGTGATTAATGCTAGTAAGCTCAGTATCTAGTAATTATGGACTTGGACTAATTACTTGGCCTAAAATCTAAGAGGCTCTACTACTCTTTAACTATATTAGTTCAATCTACCTTAAATCCATTTTAGTGGACTATTTTTTTTTTCCAAACCATATTTTATGTTCTAATCAAATATGTGGCTTTTTATTTTGTAAATCATCTTAGAATTAGGAACCGAAAAACACACACCACTTTTTTATATTTCATAATTGAACTTGCCTTTTCCAGATAACAGTCTTGCCACTTCAATAAGAAAATCCAGGCAATTACTACCACTGCCACTCTTGTGCCTCTGAAACAATGTCGTTAAATTTGTGTGTTTAAATTTCCATCTCCATCTTCTTTGAATTCTGATTCCACGTGATTAACTTCATTGTTGTCAACCTTCCTCAAAACTTCCACATACTTTTCTCAAAGACCTTCTCCTCCCCCCTCATTGTTGTTCCCTTCAGCAGTTGCAAAAGTGTCATCAGTTCTGGAAGATTTGGATTCTCCACTCTCTACTACATAATAAAATCTCAAATTCAAATCGATATCGACCCATTTACTGTTATCGGGAAAAGCTTCTTCCTTCAAGGGTGGGATGGATGAAATTATGTGCAGAATCGCTAAGCACATTTAGGCATTGGAATAGCCCTGACGTGAGGAAGCCATGGAAGTTTAACAATGAAAGGTAAGGGCTTTTCAGTAGAATGGGTTATCGCAATGATCAATGACCATGACTTTAGTTATTAGTGAGGATGATGACTAAAATCTAAGCTTTATGAGTGTTACCAACCAAAATAAAATGACTTCCATTAATAGGGAAAAAATTGGTGCAGTAACACAAGTTCTAGTGCAATTGAAAAATTGGTTTTAGTAGAAAAATTGATTTTAGGTCCAAAATCAAATTTAAAATTGGTTTATGATTCAAAATCAATTTTAAAACATGACCGATTTAAAAATTGGTTTTGAACCTAAAAATGGTCTAAAAATCGGTTTCAAACTAGTTCACTTTTATTGATTTTAAGAAAAAAAATTATATAGTAAATAGTCTTGTAAATAAAAATATATATATTTTTAATTAATTTGTGACGGTTTCTAAATTATCATAATATTTTCTAGTTTTTTATTTCTTTCATTATTAAATAAGATAAATATAGTGACAGTTAAAATCGCTACTATTATTTTCATAGAATAGTAAAATTTAGGCATATGAAATTGCCATGACATGAAATAATGATTTTTTGCTTTATTTATTATTGCGGCGGTTTTGAACTGCTGTTTAATTTTATTTTTTATTTTTTTTTTCTAATTTGTGGTAGATGTAACTGCTGCAATTTGCTTTTAGCAATTGGAGTGACAGATTTTTTACCTGTTGCAATAAGAGCTCTCAACACTGCAAATAGTTACAGTTTTGAACTCAATGGACGGGGGTTTTACTGCCACAATTCGTATTAATAACCTTTGCCGCTTGACAATTTTGTTGCAGTGGTAGTTTTTGATGTTTGGTATACAATTTTTAAAAAAAATAATTCTACGAAACATTGTTTTTCAGAAATAATTTTAAGTCATGTTTCTCATAAAATTATTCACATGGAGGGAGATGAGAATTTGACTTTCTCGGGTGGGAAGAACAATTTTAATAATATAAAAAGATCATAATAGCTTCATGAACTCTTTCGATACAATTATATAAAGTTTTGAAACATTTTCTTATTAAATGTGATAAATAATTAAATTTAAGAATAAGAAATAGTAATAAATATTCTAAGTATACTTATTATAATTTAAAAAAAATGTTTTATAAGATATGTTGTTTTAATTTTTTTAATATATTAAACATCATATTTTTAAATACTTTTTTATGTTTTAATTTTTTTAAAATCATCAAGGCATTAATTAGCACATCATTTAAAATATTGTTGTCACAACATTAAGGAAATGTTTTAATAGAAACTATAAAAAATGGCACCATCCCCCCCTCGCACAACACTCTTCCCCCCCCCCCCCCCCCCACACACACACCCCCCAACCTCCCTAAATTTTTAACTACAAAAAATATCCAAAGTAGATAAAATGAAAATTTCCATGATGTTTTTTAAATTGAATAAAAAATATTAACAATCACACTAACATATTTATAATTTTAAAATTTATGAAAAAAATTTATGACAAAACCTATCCAAACCTATAATTGGATTAAATTAATTTTCAAAATTTATCTTGATTTGTATACAAGAAAATGTTATAATAAATTATTTATAAATGTTATTATCCGTATATATTTTTTTACATACTATCCATATAAAATATTTAGACTGAACTAGTAATACTAAAATGTAAATAATTTACACAAAAGAAATAAAAATAAAATTTACACAAATTTAATTCTTATAAATAACTTAATTATTATCTTACTAAAATTAAATATTTTCTCAAAAATTGGTTGTTAGTGATAATTATT
This sequence comes from Spatholobus suberectus, assembly GCA_004329165.1. Lineage (NCBI taxonomy): Eukaryota > Viridiplantae > Streptophyta > Magnoliopsida > Fabales > Fabaceae > Spatholobus > Spatholobus suberectus. The sequence goes on from CM014734.1 coordinate 76,035,270, forward strand.
TTAAAATTATTTCTTATTTGGTTATCGCAAAAATCTCGTGTTTCTGGAAATATCTAAGTCATGACAACTTGGTAATTTCTAACTTTTCTAAATTGTAAAAGAAAAAACAAGTTGTTAGTGATAACCATTTTAAATTCATTTCTTTGGTTATCATGAGAACCTTATGTCAGAACACTTGAATAAAGACAACTAAATAGTCTCTATCTTTTCAAAAAAAAATGATTTTTTCATATTTTCATAAAAAATAGTTTAATTAAAATTAATCAATCCCAAATTTTTTTAAAAATTATGTAACTTTGATTTATCATTACACTTTAGGATATGTAGGAACAAGAAAAACACTCTAATCAGGTTAAAATAATTTTTTTCATAATTTTTTTCTTGTTTCAAAAATAATAAAATTGATTTTAAACAACAAAGATTCCCATATGATAAGTAAAAAATATATATTAAAAAATTTAAATAATAAAGTCTTATAGAAGTGTATCTAATGAAATTATTTTTTTAAAAGGATATTTTTGAAAAAAAATACTTATATATCTAAAAAAAAAATCCATTAAAATCAAATATGAAATTTTTTTTATTCCCAAAAAATATGTGGAAACATTTCCAATAATGTTTATGACAAGTAGACAGACTTTGGTCACATCATAATTTCCAGAATTTATGATTTTCAGAAATTATGATTTTAGAATATGAGAAAACTTTCCCTCTACGAAATGACTCGTAAGTTCCAAACTTTGATAACGGTTCCACAGAAAAAATTGATAATGTTATACAATTAATTAATGTATGATGTAAATCTCTGGAAAAAAAAAAGAGAGAGAAAAAAAAAGGAAGGAAGAAAGAAAAAAGAAATTGCAATAGTCTTCGGTTCTTTAGATCAATTACATATGAGACCTACAATTAAAAGTGACATCACCCAGGAGTCACTCCAGATAAAAGATTTGAGTGACCTCATGTATTGTCACGTATGAATTATTGAGGATCAAAGCAAATATTTAAAACTAGAAGGGCTGAAGAAAATTCATGCTTGCATTTCTGATTTCTTGGTATCATATAAAAAAGAAGAATATTTCAAATTAGAATTAATTAGCTTAGGAAAATTATGGAAACAATACCATCATCCTTTGCAAATTGCCGAGTTGTGAGTTGAATCTGATGACATTATGACAAATGTTTTTTAAAAAGGCAGAAATCACATTTGAAGGGTTATTACTTTTGAAGATATTTAGAACTGGACAGTGATTTTGGTGGATCATAATTGCAGGCGCGAATAATCTTTTTGGTAAAGTTAGCCTTCGAAAATTCTCTACAAGAATTATCTCTTTGAAATCTCTCTTGACTTTTTCCCTTCTTAATTGCAAATATCTGTTCCATTCCATCCATATATGTATGTAATAGTCAAAGTTGTGCCCACTCTGGTAGACTTTACTCCGTTGTTGCTCTGAAAGCTAACATCGATTCAAAATTCTTGTCATTGGCTTTTCACCTTCCTCGATTAATTAACCTTTGTCCTTTGGTGACCTCGTTAGGCCCCAAAATAAATCGATATGTATCATCAGGTCAAAAACTTGTAAGCTGTAATTTTATTTTTCAGATATATATATATATATATATATATATACACTTCATAATGAAAATTTTTGACTTGACCCTAGCAGCCAGTATTCAATTTACCCAATGAGGTCACAAAAATTATATAAATACTTGGAAAGGAGGAAAATAATTACACGTTATAAGAAGCTTCCCAAGTTTCAAGTGATACACAGACTAATTATGGATGTGGCCAAGTTACATAACTCTGATGATGACAAGAAAGAAGATGAAGTTGTGCTTCCTGGGTTTAGATTCCATCCAACAGATGAAGAACTTGTTGGGTTTTATCTGAGGCGAAAGGTGGAGAAGAAGCCTCTAAAAATTGAACTCATCAAACAGATTGACATCTACAAACACGATCCATGGGATCTTCCAAGTAAGATCACCTTCCTCTTAATCTATATATGTTACTGAGTATTTTTATTTTTTTTTGTTTCTGCTGCAGCAGATAATTAAATTTCACGAGTTTGGTTACGATTCTTCATATATAATTCAATAATGAAGGACTAGAGTGTTTGATGTAGATAACTTGAATGAAACAAGCTAGGATAAGTAATTAAGCTTAAAGAAAGCATATGATATGTTGGAGGAGGTATGTAAACTAGATTACCAAATCTTAATTATTTTATCCATTACAAAAGACTAAGTAAATGGTTTAATTGAGATTTAACATTTTGCAAAGTTTTCATGTGAAGATATAGAAACCCAAGCTTCAATAATGTGTCATTGGATAAAATATAAATTGAAAGGAAGACAGATTTGGTATATAGGCATGATATATACATATAGCTGGTGTTGCAATTCTAGGCTAGCTAGCTAGCTAGGTGTGAAACTAGCCACCCCATTTTGATTTTGTCATTTTATATATTTATTGTATTGATTAGTTTATGGTTTCTAATCTCAAGCCCTTTTTTGTGTGCTGGCATTTAATATATGCAGAAGCGAGTTCTGTGGGGGAGAAGGAATGGTACTTCTTCTGCATAAGAGGGAGAAAATACAGGAACAGCATAAGGCCTAATAGGGTGACAGGGTCTGGATTTTGGAAAGCCACAGGGATTGACAAGCCAATATACTGTGTTAATGAACCCCCTCAATGCATTGGCCTAAAGAAATCATTGGTCTATTACCGCGGAAGTGCTGGTAAAGGCACCAAAACTGATTGGATGATGCACGAGTTTCGCCTCCCCCCAAATGGAAAAATTAGCAACAATCCACTAGCTAATGATGCCAATGATGTTCAAGAAGCTGTAAGTCAATTATATATGTTACTCCTTGTTTCGTTAATATCTAGAAGAGTGCTAGCAATTTATTCTCTAACACACTTCTTCTAACATACATTATATTATTGGTTGAAATTTATTAAAAAGTACAAAATTATGAGAGAGTCATTAAATAAAACGTAAAACCTACAAATTTTTGTAATTTTTAAGAAATTTCAACCAATAACGTGTTCAAAAAAGTGTGTCAAAGAGTATGTTGCCAACATTTCTCTAATATCTATGTACTGTTAATGTAAAAAATTTTACACAATCAACTAATCAAAAATCATGATAAATGACTTTTTAAATATTATTGTAAAAGTCAACAACTTATCATACATTATAATTTGTGATCAGACAAAAGTGTAAAAAATCTTTATATTGTTAGTGCATATACCAGCTATTTTCTCTAATCTAATAAGACTGCCTTAAATTTCTTTTTAATGTTGTCTTAAAAAGATGCATAAAATAAAATGTGGAATAAAGCCATCTAGAACCATAAGTAAAGACAAATCTGAAATAACATAGTCAAACGATTAGAACAGTTATTGAGATTCTGGGTAAGAAGCTTGTTCATATTCAAGAAGACCACAAAAAAACCATTTTACATGCATATTATTCTAAAGTCAGAAGCACGTTTATTAGACCCCAAAAAGGAGAATTATATATAGATTAAGACACACAAACCAATTTATTTACTAAATAATCACATCAACTCATTTAGTAGGCTGAAATAATCAAGCTAAGAAGGACAGACACTTTTAAATAATAATTGTGTTGTGTCGTAACTCTGTCAAATACGTAACCATGTCGACTATTGTATAAATATTTTAAATTTTTTTTTTTTTATTTTTTTTTAAACTTTGTGTACTTACTACAATATTGGATTTTTTGTATTTTATTATGTTTATAATGATTTATGTTCATTTTGAAAACATGATTTTTTTTTTCTTGTGATTAAAATATTTTATTTTATATTTTATTTTTTTCGTTTTTGATTTTATATATTTTTTTGGTAGTATATTAATTTTATATATTATATTATAGCTGCTTCGTATTCTGCAATTTTAAAATTTGTTATATATATTCTCTTACTTATTGTATCCATATTATTGTATCTATACTTCCTAGTAATTAAGCCTTCCCTGTGATTTGTAGACCTAAACTTAAAAAATTAAGGTAACGTTCCTTCACTTAATATTTTGTTACCAAAAAAATATTTGTAAATAAAAAAAAATTCTCGGGTCTCAAAAACTTCTAGGATAAATGGCATGTACATACATGAAAACCCCAGAAATTTTGGCTCCACTGCTTATATGGCAGAATACGGGTGTTGCATGTACTTACAGCAAACGAAGTTTATACTATTTGCCTATTAGCAAAAAATAAATAGAAATAAAAATATATGTTATGTATGCTTGGAATATCTTGTTTTAATAAAATATTATGATCAAGTTTTAATTAAGTTAAAATTCCTAAACTTTCATTGGTAGCAATTAAATTAATACAGTATATTAACGTAATAAATTTTCGTAACATATATATTAGTTGGTTTTAAATATTCATTCTAAGTCTAATTTGTGTTTGATGACAGGTTTCTTAGATCATTGGCCTGCAGGCTCTTTTGGATTGAACGAGTGTGATTTAATAGTAAAAAAAAGGAGAAAATAATGTAGTATCACACTATCATTTAATCATATATTAGTAAATTAATAAAAAAAATTAGCTACCATAACAACTTAAAAAAAAAAAAATCTTAATGATGCATCTATTCATCATTTAATGATTGTGTAGAAAACTTTATTGTGAACTACATATCAAATTAATTTACATTATTGGTTTCCTACTCAACTATACCAAGCATTAATGGCCAAAACGAAAAAAACAATATCAAACATTGTATTAATTCAATTCGCTTCCTTGCCTTGCTTATCAACACTACTATTTACTTAACGATGGTTTACGCAGCAAGAAATCGCAACTTGTATACACTCGAGAATTTTGTGGTTCTCATCAAAGCGTTACATAAATTGCATTTATTTCATTTTGTGGCACTCATTTAATGGGATCCACCAAGTCAACTCTAGCATTCTGTTCCTTTATTTGCAAGCTTTTAAGTGTGACAGTTTCTATGTCTTTTATGGGTTTTGCAGGAAGTGTGGACGCTATGCCGAATATTCAAACGAGTCCCATCTTACAAGAAGTACACACCAAATTTGAAAGACTCGGCACCAATCACGAAGCCAAACCCCACAAACTCTTCAAGTTCCAAAACATGCAGCTTGGAATCTGACAACGGCAAGCCATACTTGACTTTCACAAACTCACCACTCATTCAACAAAATGAAAGGAAACCAGTTATTGGGCATGTTGACGAACGTAACCAATTGTTCCTAGGTCAGTTAGGCAATGTAGCTCAGGCTCCAACATCGTTGTCTTACTCAAGTTTTTGGAATCATCATCAGGATGTGGAATTTGCTAATGAGAATTGGGATGATCTCACATCTGTGGTTCAGTTTGCTATTGATCCGTCCAGGGTTTCCGATTGTAAAGAATTTAATAGATTTTAAGAGCATTTTGATGCTTAAACTACCATAACAGTAACATATCTCTCACCCTACTCTTTTCTTGGGTGCAAGCGAGAAAGTTTGACAAAATACATTATTATTTTTTATTTGGTCTACTTGATAGAACATGTTATTGTATGAACGGGGTTATAGTTTTGATATTATTCGTCATACACATGGTACCCTCTATTCTTTTTTTATCAATTTCTTTAGGGAACCATTCTTGTTCCTGAATTTTTTATTTGTTTATCTGAATAATTAATAAAGTGTTAATTATTTGATTTAATTTTACCCTTCGTGCATAATAACTGACAGTAGAGATTAATAAAGTGATAATAATATATCAAATATTTCAATCAAGCGAACTCAGTCAAATTTTTTTATAACCGAAATAATTATTTATTTATTTTTATTCACGAGTAACAATCTCACCAGACATATACAAAAGAAAAGAAAATTATTAAATTATAATTTTAACTCGTACACCTAACTCAATTTTTCGTTTTAGTCTCTACATAAAAATTCCTATTTTTTAGTTTCTCTATGAAAAAATGTTCACAAATTGGCCCTCGCCATTCATTACTATTATAACAGTAGAGTATTTTATGTAAAAAATAAAATGAAAATTAATATGTTGTGCATAAATACCAAGTGAAGTACATTTTCTTTAGAGGATTAAAACGAAAAACAATATCCAATATAAAGATCAAATTTAACACTGTTATAACTTTAATAAGCAATAGAGACCGGTTCGCAAACAGTTTGTATAGGATTAAAATTTAAAGCTTTTCCATGTAAGGAATTAAAAAAAAAATAGTATCAAGACTAAATTTATTTATGATTAAAGAAACAGAGTGAAAATTCATGTAATGACTTTTACACATAGGTGTAATCCTATAAAACCCAATATCACTGAAGTTATCTTTAGATTGATGAAAAGAGATAATATGAAATGGAATAAAACATAATAAACTAAAACTTTCATTTAATTGTTTGAATATATTATGATAGAATAAAACAAAATTTTTATTTCATCTCATTCCTTCTAGATTAATTAAAAATAAAAATAAAAATAAATAATAAAATATAATATAATAAGTTTCACTAATTTTGATTTTATTTCATCCTCATTTTACCAATTCAAACAATAAAATATAATTTCATGATATTTCATTCTATCTATTCCATCTTTTACATCCAAACAAAACATCCAGGTCAACAGTTTTAAACACTCTGATAAATTCGGATTGGAAATGGTAAGTGATGTGAACAGTTAGCAGTCCTATCAATTCAGGTCAATACTTCCCTTACACAAAATAGCAGTTAGACATTAGTTATCCTATAAAGGGCATAAACCATGTTATAGAGATTAGTAAGATATTTTTATAGCCAAAAACAAAAAAGAAGTGTAAAACGGTAAGTAAAAGTGCCACTTGGGGAAAAAAATGGAATTGACTGTGTTCTACCAAAATCTAATTACTCAAAGTTGATCCAAATCCAAAGATGGAGCTCACACCAGTAATTTATGGTACAGTAATGGTGAAAAAAAAATCAAAAAATATTAGTAACACATTCTTTTAAATACACTTTCTCCTATTCATTGAATTTTATTGAAAATTACAAAATTTTGTGGGTTCTACATCTTAATTAATGATTCTCTATCATAATTTTGTAGTTTTTAATAAATTTTAATTAATACTTCCTCCATTCCATATTGATTGATGTTTTAATATTTTAAAAAAAAATCATATTGATTGATGTTCTCTATTTTCAATAAAATATTAATACTTTTATTTCAATTTTCCCCTAAACAAATACATGAACTTAATAATTTTTGAAAAATGTTTCAGTCAATTTTTGAAAAAGAGAGCAAGAATATTTTAGTAAAATTGTTTTACTGAGTAACTTATTTATTGTCTTTCATAATCTGTGTAAAAAAACCTTAAACATCAATCAATATAAAACGGAATGAGTAATAAAAAGTGTGTTAGAAAAAATGTGTTCCTACTTTCCAGCACTTCTAAAAAAAAATCTTATTATTCGTTTTGAGATGTCTATTTGCCTAATTTTCATCTATTCCAATTTCCAAGTAATTAACTGCTGAGGACATAAATTGTGTGTCCCTTATGTCCTCTACTATTTGACAGTTTAAAAGGTGGGGCTTTAAGAAGCTGATCCCTCCAATGATCATTTGAGAAGTACTAGGCCCAAGGTCTACCATGGTGATATGGCTAGCTTTGGGCTATCTCAAGTCAACTCAAGGGAGGTCTAGACTAAAAGTGCTCTTATCTGTTACAATTTATTTCTCTTAATTGAGTCCAATGATGTTCACTGGTTTAGTTTATATAGTCAGTCATGTTTTGTAGAATGTTATTTTTCTATTTTAGTTTGAAAAGAATGACAAAGAAACCAATTTGGCTTTCTTTTATTAATTTACAAAAAACAACAATAATTTTGTGTTGTCTCTGGAAGTTATTGCCGTTTTACACGAAGGTAATCTTTCACGAAATTACTGGAACACTAATTTCATAACAGTGCAGCAGACATTTGACATTGTGTCTTTGTTTTCTAGTTATTTCAATGCAGAGGTTAAGTAAAAGCAAAAAGAAAATGTTGCTTCCATTTAACGTAAGTAGAATGAGTGTTTAACTTAATTTCAATTGTAAATTGTATATTAAAACACATGTCAGCACTTGCTTAATTGTGAAACAAACATGTTTTTAAGTCGTCATCAGATATCATGTATATATTGGGCGTTGCTTGAGGAGGAGGGAAAAAGATGGAAAGACATGTTGCGGTGATTTCTAAAGGGAGTTTGTTATTCCCACCCTTTTTTTTTCTCTTTTCATTCTTTACTTTTTCAAAAAAATATGAAAATATAATTTTACCCCTATCCTTATTTTGTGTTGTCTCTACCCTTCTTTCCACAACCCCTTCCCCATTTCTTCATTGCACACTCTCATAGTAGCACCATCCTCGCCCTCAATAAGCTTTGTGTGGTCACGGTCGTTGCCTCCATTTAGCCACCACCGATACCACCGTTTACTCTCATAATCGTCTCCAGCGGTTGCTCTGTAAGTTCACGTTCTCGTTTTGTTTTTTGTATTTTATAGATTCAACGAAAACATGTTTTTGTTTCATTATGTAACAATAAAAGTTACAAAACGGAAACACGCTTCTGTTTTGTAACAAGTTACAAAACGAAAACGCTTTTCCGTTTTGTAACAAGAGAAACTGTTTTTATTGATTGTTGGCTGACCACAATATTTGTGTTATGGAGCAAAGTTGGAATACATTTTTTTTTTATGAAATTAACATGCCAAGTGTTTGGGAGAATGTGATAGAAGCAAGCGAGGATGCATTTGAGCATCCGATAAAAGCAAGAGATAATGCTTTGAAAAATCCTATAGAAGTAAATGAGAAATATGTCATAGGGAGGTTAGATATGAACCCACAAGAAATGTTTCTTGATTCAAGTGAATTTTTCATTATTACAGAGGTATATTTATTAATTAACTATTAAGGGATGAAAAATTGTTAATATTTATTATGTTGTTGAACTGATAAAGGATTATTGGATATAAGTTTTTGCAGAATGTGATTATTTGTTGAAGTGGGTTCGATGAATTAGGAAAAGATGCGAATTTGTTATTGTTATAGAACGATTGGAGACAGGATCAAATAAGACATTTGTCTTATTGTCTTGTGAAAAGGGAGAAAAGCATAAACAATACAAAGACATGTTAACCCACAAGTCTACCAAAACCAAAAAAATGTGATTGTTCATTGAGATTGAAAGGGAAGTTTGTGAAAGACATCGGATGGAAACTTTTTGTTATTTGTGGATTTCATAACCATATGTAGCTGAAACATTATTAGGTCATGCATATGTAGGTCGGTTTAGTAGTAAAGAAAAATCTCTACTAGATAAAATGAACAAAAGCATGGTGAAGCCTAGTCAAATTTTGCTAACAATAAAAAATCAAGACAAGGCGAATGTCAACACTATCATAACCATATATAATGCACGACAACGATATTGTTGACATCAAAGGGGTTCAAGAACTGAAATGTAACATCTAATGAAATTGATGGAACGTGATGAATATGTCTATTGATATAAAAGGGTAAACATTGAAGATATTGTTAAAGATACATTATGGTCACATCCATATTTTATTAAGCTTTTGAATGTGTTTCTCATTGTGTTGATTATTGATTCCACCTACAAGACGAACAAACATCGACTTTCATTATTGGAGATTGTTGGTATTACTTCAACTGAGATGACATTTTCTATGGCATTTGCTTATTTGGAAAATGAGCAGACAAATAACTTTACATGGGCATTAATTAAGGTAAAAGGATTGTTTATAAAAAATGATGGTCTTGCCTTAAGTTATTGTCACTGATAAGGATCTTGCTTTGATGAATGCATTGCAAGATGTTTTTCAAGTTCAACCAACTTGTTATGTCAATTTCACATTGCTAAAAATGTTAGAGCAAAATACAAGATGTATGTGAGTCCCACTGAGGAATGGGATAATGTGTTAAATGCTTGGATTGAGTTAATGCTATCTCTTAATGAATATGTATATAACCAATGTCTGACAAGATTTGAGGAGATGTGTTCACACTTTCCTTTCTTCATTGACATTGTGAAAAATACATGATTGATACCTCATAAGGAGAAGTTTGTCATGGTATGGATAGATCGAGGTGATGCATTTGGGAACTACAACAACTAATAGGTATTTGTATTAACTTCTTTATTGGCTAGACATATGTTATATGTTATTTATAACAGTGTACTTTTGTTGACAATTACATATGTTTCTTAACAGGGTTGAGGGCACACATGCAAGGTTGAAAAGGTTACTCCAAGATAGCATGGGAAACTTGTGTAGTTCTTAGAATGCACTGAATAATATGCTCATATTACAACACACTGAAATAAAGGCATCATTCAGAAAAGCATTAATGTAATGGAGCATAGGTTTAATAACAAATTCTACAAGAAGCTACAAGGCTTTGTATCAACACAAGCATAGATCCTGATGTTTGATGAGTATAAACATATTGACATTGTTAGTGCTAATAGTTGTGTTGTGGCTGCATACTTAGAACTACTCATGGACTACCTTGTGCATGCGAACTAGCTAGATATAGCAATATGTTCGGTTTCATTCCATTGCACTCCATTCATATGCATTGGAGGAGCTTATCACTTTCTGTAGATGAAATGACTCACTGTTGGGGGACTTATTGCTTACACATGAGATTGATGAATTGTTAAAGTGATTTTCAGAACTTGACATGTCTGAAAAAATCACATTGAAGACTAAAGTCTGTGAACTAGCATTTCCGGAATGTGTCCTCCTATAGAAAAGGTAAAAACGAAGGGAGTACCAAAGTTTGAAAAATTCACTAAACGTCTTCCTTTGATGTGGGAGCGAGTTAATGCAATGCACACGATTGTAGATAGTTCCTCACCTCCTAAAATGCCTTGTAAAGTTTCTCGTGACACTAAACGCAAAAAAGGTGTGCCATTTATAGATGAATTTCTAAATGAGTTGCATAAATATATTGTTCGTACTATTGACGTGAGATTAGACAAAAATTGCGATTACTAGACAATTGCAACTTTGTTAGGTAAGGGTGAGGAGTCTTGGCCCTTAATTCGTGATGATTTGATTCGAGAACTTCAGCGGTGGCACATGGGATATGCCAAACTCTTTGGCACAAAACAACAAGTGATTGAACTTAAGACCTCTTTATATGTTGACCAACACACAATAGCAAGTCATGATAAATGAATGTCCATTCTTGACATGGGTTATGTTATTGTTGGTCGGTATAATGTCCTATTGGTCCACTTATCCAAGCTACAAAGCTGAACATTTTTTCTGCTTAGGAGTCGGCCCTCACTTGTTAGACATCACTAGCTTATTGTTATTGGATTTATTCACGATTGTCACTTTGTGCAGGTATACATTTTCCAATTATTTGGTTATTTAGCATTGTAAGTATGTATATGTATTCACTAACTTTATAAAACTGTGTCCTTTTCTAGGTTTATTTAAAGGATGGAACTCCGCTACCTCCTATCGCACCACAATGGCATAGATACTGCAATGACGACGCTTGTTCATGGCAAAATCCATACTTGGATGACATACAATATTTAACTCCTTATTTCTATCTAGAGGAAATGAATATATACTAGATATTACTAGAGACTCATTGTAATCAGAGTAGATATTACTTTTTCATAACACACAAACTAATTATTATAGACTAATTTATTTTATGATGATCAATGTAATGGTATTGATTTCTATTTTAATTAGATGATACTGGGTTTTGGTTCTGTTTTCTATTCAGTACCTGCCTCTTATATTTAATCTGTCAAAATACACAATAAAAACGCGTTTCTGTTATATATTGAATTTCAATACATGACAGAAATTGAAATTCAATACATAGGAGGTGCGCCCTCCATCCATAACAGAAACACGTTTCCATTGTATATAATACACAATGGAAATGCTTTTCCATTGTGAATAAAGGACACACCCCTCTCTAACACAATGAAAACGCATTTTTGTCAAAAGGTGTTTTAAAAAAAATAAAAATTAACAAACACAACTTGAGGTGAAAAATACAAAAAGTGAGGCGAGAATAACAGGGCCATATCTGAAGAAAGTCGCGCACTCAAGTCCTACTTCAAATTATTCGTAAAACATTTGTGGACCTTTTATAACAACTAGTCAATTCTTCAATATTTATGACACCCCATCCCATGGGCCTCGACAAAGCTCAGTTGAGTTTAATTGTTGTTTAATTTGCTCTATTCGTTGAAGAGGGCTCTATTTGTTGACCAAATGTTACATATCACAGAAAATTTACCGGTCAGCTCGTGTTGTATTACATTACATTTACATCAGAAAAAGGTATTCACTTTCAGGGCAGGTCATCACACAGCTTGATTAGGCAATGATAAAATGAAAACAATAAGGTTTACACGCTCATCCAACAAAATGGTATAATTACATTGCCTTAAGTTGAAATTTGCTCTATGTTGTATACTTGCGAATAACATCACGGCTGATGGAAAGAGTTAGCTCCTTGTTCATGGTGATGATTCGTGCCTGGCCGGCTAACCACAGGAATATCCAAGCTGCTTCCATCAGTTTCAGGTGCTACTTCCCTTACAACAGCTATCCTTGCCTCTGTGGCCTGAATATCGCTCCATTCATTGTCCCCAACTGGCGGAATGTTCACTTGATCTGTTGCCATGTGGACTACATTCTCTGCAGGGACGGGGATAGCTCTAGAAACACTCAGGCATGCTTTATCCACATTCTCTTCTGTGGGGTCAACATGCTTTGTATCTGAGCATGACTCTGTCTTCTCAAAAACTTGAGTTGTATCAATGTGTTGCCTGTTGAAAAGAAAACTATCTGCTATGTCAACTTCGGTTTTATGATGCTTCACATTTCATAGCTGATATACATATTCAACCTCAACGAACTCAAAAAGACAAATAAACCATCAAAGGTTTCTTTCCATTTGCCTGTTTCCCTAAGTGTGTGTGTGTGTGTATCATTTGTGTGTGTAGGTGGGGAAAAGGGAAGTAGTCAACAAATCTAATTAACAAAGTAAAATGCAAGAGAAAAAGAAAATAACATGCTAGACCTTTGAAGTTGGGCTTTTAGTACATTCACATATCCAAGAAGCTCTTCCTTTTCTTTCATTGCTGCGGATTCTCTCTGAACAGCCTCCCTTATCCTAGCTTCAGCATTTGCTTCCACAACCCTAACCTTTTCTTCTGCTCTTACTACAGCTGCTTCTAAGATCACATCATGTTCTCTAGCTTTTGCCAATTCGGAACGCCACATATTTGCTTCCTGAATAGCAGCATCTCTCTGCCTGATTAATTGCTCTCTTTCTTTGCTTATGCCCACAATCTTTTCTTCAGACTCTTTTAGCTACAAAAAACAATTTAAGCCAAATGAACATTCAAGACAATTTCATTGCAAGTAATATCCATAGTAAAAGCTAAGGGCAATTGTCCAAGGCAGTTTACCAAGAATCACTCGAATTTCCATCAGTCAAAAAATATTTTCAAATGAACCAGTACAATGGCATACCTTCTGTGTAAACAACTCTTGCTGCTTCTCAGAATCTTGCTTCAAACGCTCAATTTCTGCAAAAGCAATTCTCCGTTGCTCATCCATAGTATAAGCAGCAGATGCTGCAGCCTCAGCAGCTTCAGCAGTCTCAGAGAGTTTATCTGCTATATCTTTTATAGTTGAATCACGTGTCCGAAGGTCTCGAGACAAATTCTGTAGCTCCTCATCCTTAACTCTTAGTGTTTCCTGTAGAGTATAGCAGCATCTTCAGAGCCGAATCCAGAGCAATAAAAAACCATAAAGGACCAAGAAGACAATAAATACCCACATACAAATATTCTTTGTCTAATTAAAAAACAAACTCTTTCTCTATTTATATCCACCATCCTCATTTCCTCTTCAAAATCTTTGCCACTAGACCCCCTCCTCCTTTAATATATACTATGAGAGAAAAAGAGATATTCCCCAACATTTTCTTCCTTTGTTTCCTTTCATTTCCTTTACTTCTTTTTCTAAGCAAGTGAACATAAATCAGAAGTCTGCAAAGGTCAGTGAGCCAAGTAAACAGTGATACAAAGGGTAGACCTCCCCTAACCCCAAAACCAAAGGAGAAATTCATGAATTTTCAAACAATACTGTGACAAGGAAAGACATATTTTTATTGTTTAATACATGACAATGGCAGACAAAGAACCATAGCATTCAACCACATTGTGTATCTTGCCACAACCATTATTTAATGCATTACGTAAAAATGTATGACAATTAAATTCGTAGCATCACAATCAAAATTCATAAGATTTCTTTTTAAAAGCTTTCTAGCTAGTAACTATCTAGTTAAGGGTGCATTTGGGTAAGCTTTGAAAAAAAAAAGCACTTTTATGATGTAACTTTTCTATTTACCTTCTCAGAATAGTACTAAAACACTTTTTTCCTTAGAGTTTTAGCTTATTTTAAAAAGTTCAATTAAACTTTTAATCACTTTACATGACGCACATATTTAACCTAGTCCTTGCACAAAAAAAAAAAAAAAGATTTCCAAATCAGTCCCTATTCATTCTTCATTCAGTCTTTGCTGTCACATATAGGGAATGTGTCAGGAACCCATGAATAAGAGAGCCAACAGATAGAATGGAAGAAGGAAAGAATTGAATGAAATTGTTATTGATATCTGAATCTTCTAAGAAAAAGGAGGAATTCTCCTTCCAAGGGTTTCCACTATTTCACAACAAAACTAATGCTCTGTCTGCAAATGCTAACAACCCAGGATGACCCCTCTACCCTTGCGGCCCCTTATTTATTTGTCTAACTAATCCCCTTTCCGTAACTAACTAGTCTAACTGTCAATGCTAAGTAACTATTTCATTTGCCTTCTCCTTATTTTTCCAAGCACATATCTTTCTGTCCTAACAGACTGAATTTTGATCATTGTACATTCTCAGTTTTGGTTCCCGTACATTACAGCAGGGATTGAATCGAGAACAATTTCACGTATGGAACTGGGTTGAAAACATTTTTCACGCTAGAAAGTAGAAACTATACTGAAAATGAGAGTCACCTATATGGAGTAAAAGTTTAATTAAATCTGGAAAAAATATATATGTATAATTATCTCAAAAATTTTCAGAAAGATTTTTTTTAATAGAAAATGCTTCTTTTCTTATAAAAACTCAGATATACAGGCCGAAAATTGTGTTTTTCTATTATGATTTCATTTATTGTATTTCTTAGGACTTTAATTTTCATTATAGCAATATATTGATATTTAAGTGTGAAGACCCTAGCTGCTACCATGTAGAATGAGACTCACTCTATCGGCTCCCTTTTTTTCAATAAAGTTTTATTTATTATTATTACTTAACCCAGATCCTTCTCTCCTCTCTTAAATCCCCAATCAGTGTAAGGCTTAGAGTTGATTCCAGGATGCAGGGAGCATTAGAGTAATTCAAATAACTTTTTATCAAACAGAATAAGGAACAAAATATGAAAGTACAACGATGTCATGTCTTTACAATTTTAACGCATGAAGATGTTACAAAAAGACTCCTCGAAAGTCCAAACCAGACAAAAATAGCAAAGGGGTAGAAGGTGTAACAGGAGCCAGGTTTTTAAAAGAAATTACACAATAACTGGAATAAGATTTAAATCAAGGTATATCAAGACTACATTAAAAAAAAAAAAAAAAAAGCTACAACTCTGCTACACCATCATGAATGCCAAATTATTCATTGGAGCACAAAGAAAGACAGAATAAACCAGAACTAGATTGTACCTTCATGATCGATAAATCATCCATAGGACCATCAGTAGGCCTATTATTCATCATTCCCAGAGCATTTCGCAAAGAAATCTGCATTGCTGCTTCAATTTCTTTTGAACATTCCAAGGCTGTTGAATTGGCTGCAGCAACAACTGTTGCAACAGTTCCTAATTTTGCAGAACCATTCCCACTTAAGGAATTCACAGCTTCTTTATGGGCTTTTAGAACCAACTGAGTTGCACTAATGTCAGACGATAAAATAAATCAGACAAGGAAATAATTCCAACTGTTAGATAAAAAAATCTGAAATAGAAATGATCCGGTAATCATTTGAATTGATCTGCTGTAGTGGAAAGCAAGAACACCAGACAAATAATAGTTATAGTAAATAATAATGAAAGGAACATAGATATAAAAGCTGAACTATGACATGACATAGTATTCTGCGGGTCTCCCTTTCCAAGCAAATGCCTATCCCATGAATATAAAACACACTATTCAAAAGAGTTAGAAAATTGTGAAGGACTGCAGTTATGAATCTTCAATAATTATAAACATGAAAAAGAAGTAAACAAAGTTTTGTAAGAAACTAGCAAATTAATGGTATAAAACTCTACACAAATGTATTAGTACATTTACGTTCAAGAATGCAGTATATTATTTGCAAGCTACACCTCTTTATACGTTTATAAACTGATGCTTTTGAAATACAAAAGAATAACATACAGACTAATACATTCAACAACATCATGAAATAAAAAAGGATAAGATTGTATTCCATGGAACTTAGCCCAGAGGGAAAATGGAGAAGAAAGCGTGGGTTTATAAAACTTACTGTAAAGTTGACACCCACGCTCTAGCTGCAGCAGGAGTCTCAGCACAGAGGAAGTAATCCTTTTTCTGTGGTGTCCCAATATCTAAAGAAGGAAATTAAGGTAACAAGCAGACTGACTTTCATCAATTTGCTACCAACTGGTGATTCAAAAGTACTAAATGCAATAAAAATGACAAAAAGGATACAAAAGCAGCACCCATCATACTTCGGAAGCCCACTGTAATACACAGAAGTAAATAAACACCATGTCAAAAGAAATGAGTATAAAAAATAAAATCCATCCAACAAAACTTCATAAATCATATCTGGAAACTAGGCAAAATAGGCTTATGTTAAAAACACCATCCTTACTGGAAATTCACAGGAGATACGGTGATCGTGCTATTGGCATCAAATATAATCGTTCCTTTAACAGTAGGCTCATTTCGTCTTATCCTAAAGAAAGAAAAACAACACATAATATTAATAGCCAAAGCGATTTCCCCACACAAAGAGAAACCAATACGCACACACATACTTGTATTCCATTCTCCCCGTTGTCGGGTCCAAAATCACCCAACGCTCGTTCCATTTTCGCAGCTGTGAACACAAAAGCGATTCTTACATGAGCTAGCTAATTTTTATTTTATTTTATTTTATTCTAAAAGCATCAATTAAGGCACTCCCGTAAATAAAATAAAACTGGCTATTCAAACGATTATAAAACGCAGAACAGAACAGAGCACATTGGAATTGTAAGATGATCAGAATTTCGCATATGAAATAACAATTGGAATTTGGACAAACAAAAAAGAGTAAAGGCCAAAATAATGGAAATTCAAGTGAGAAATAAGAAATTGATAGCGAGATAAACAGAGCGAGTGAATTACGGTTTCAGATCTCTTGAGAAGTGGTCCCTGCAATAAGTTTCTACCAGAAGCGGAAGCGAGCTGGCGCTTGATCTTCTCCAAGCTATTCTCTGTGTTTTCTGCAACTCGCTGTAATATCATTGCAATTCAGCTCAGTATTATTAACAGCGTTTCAAAATCACAGAGAGAGAGAGAGAGAGAGAGAGAGAAGGTGGCGATTGAAGAGCTACCGGAGAAGCCATGAGCGTAGATCAAGACTTGTCGGACGCTCAAACACAAGGGTTTTTGGGTGATATTCCCCAGATTTGCGTTTATGAGTGTTTTTAGAATAGCTGAAAGAAAACTTATTTTAAAAAATTAAAAATATTTAATGGGAAAGACCGGTAGGTTATTTGGCATACTGACTTGCAGCTGTGCAGTTAGCTTGACTTTTTGTTTTTCTGTTGGTTGGAAATACAATTGAGAATGCATATTTAAATTTATTTTATGAATTTAATTAGAATGTTACGAAAGTGTAAATATTTTTTATACTGATATTCAGTTATAGTTCACTGTATATAATTAAATTGTTGATTTTTATAATAATTATTTTGAAAATTTTACCTAAAACGATTTATAATTAGTTTATAATGTAAAAATCTTTGATATCAAAATTAAATTCAAAATCAATAAGGATTGATATAGTAGTTGAGAGTTGAAATAGTTTATATGAGGTCTTAAATTTTAATTTCAATATAGTCATTGTAAACAAAAAAAGTCAAAATCAAACCCAAATTTTTTATTAAAACATGAATTTAATTTTTCAAACATTTTTAAAGTAAATATTTTTATACTGTTAATTAATTAGAAATTATCTTAAATATGACTTTTAAAGTTAGAGTTTACATTGACAATATAAAAGTCAATAAATTAAAAATCACCCTAAATATAACTTTTGAATTAATTATTACAAAAATTAACAATCTTACCATACATAATTATCAATATTGGATAATAGTATAAAAAATATTTATATTGTCAATGAATTCTAATTAAATTCTTAAAGTAATTATTACAAAAATAAACAATCTTATCATATATGATAATTTATGATTAAATGACAATGTAAATATTTTTACATTATGAGAATATTTAATTAAATTCTTAAAATCTTTATATATATATATATATATATAGTAAACATTAACCTAATATCAGGAGTAACCTTTGTTTAATGACTTTTAGAAATTTAAAATCAGGAGTTAAATGCCTCATTTGCACTCCTTTTTAGAATATTAATGCACCATTAAACAATTATAATAATTGTGTTGCACGTTGTTTGAATACCAATAAACTAGAGCAGTTACCCTGCATGCACAGGTTAGGTACATAATCATAAAATTATTTTTTATTTAATGTAGAAAATTATATTATACAGAAATTATATGATAGCGAACAATTAATAACAAGAATAAATGAATGAATTAATATTTTTGTACTTAATTAAATGTAAATTAGCTAAGTAAAAAATTTAAAATTTCGTGAAAGCAAAATATACCTACTTAACATGCTAATTTCCATATAATTTTCTTACAAGAAAAATGTGTAAAATTTTCTTACACTAAAAAATGCTAATTTTGTGTATAATTTTTTTACAGAAATAAAAGTTCAAAATATTTTCAAAAAACATCAAAGTGGATGAAAAAAAAAATGTAACACATAAAAGATATTGAAAAATAGTCTTAAAATATACATGTTTAAAGGAGGTTAGGTCTAATAAGAGAGGCTAGTATCCCATAACATATTAAACCAAGGTATAAATTTCTGCTCAGAAAATGCTCATATTTAGTGTTCGATCATATCTCAAATATGATTGCTTCTGAAGGAAAATATATGTGAAAAACCAAAAAAAATGTTTAATATGCTAATTTCCACAAGATGATTTATAGTACATAATACTAGTAGTGTTTATTATGGGGTATTAAAAAGTTGTCCTTTTAATTTTTTTTTATCATTTAGAAAACTAAGACAAAAAATATTTAAATATCCTTTTATTTACATGTTGGATTTATATATAAATATTGGTAGTGTTTAATATCATTTTATTTAAAAATATGTAAAAAAGTATACGTAAATATAAATTAAAATTATAAACGTAAAAAAATTGATTTGAATTTATCGTAACAAACAACCAATGATAGATAAAATACAAGTTTTAGTATATTAATTTTTTTTTGTAGAATTTTAGTATATTAATTAATATTTTATCACATGCATTGCACGGGGCCGAATGTAATTTGTAAAATTTATTATTATGATTGATCATCATAAAAAATATGAAAAATTAACTATATCATATAATTAAAGTAAATAAAATAAAATTTAATAACTTTGTTTGTGAAAGTACAATTTTTCTTAGATAAAATTTTTTGCCTAAAATAATTTGACTAAAATATTTATTTCTTTTTTAATCAAAATTAATAATAAAAATATTTTAAATATAAACGATAGTAAATATATAAGAATGATAGAGAACACGTAGAAAAATACCATAAAATATAATGTTGCATGAATAGTACAATTAGAGTGAAGATACAAAAAAAATGAATTAACATTTTCACTTTAAAAAAATAATCAATATGAAAATTAAAAAAATATTTATTATTAATTTTAATTGAAATATTTTATAGTTTAATTAATTATAAATTAATGATAAGAGAAGAAGATTATAGAAAATAAGAGAAAAGGAAAGTAAAAAAATTTTAAAATAAGGGAGAAGATCGTAGAAAAGAAGATAGGTTGTTGCTAATTTTGAGTTAGAGGGAACATTATTGTTGGAAAAGGAGGAAAAGAACATTGCAAAAGAGAGTGTGTGATTCACCACTTCACTAGGAGAAAGTATTTTAATGAAAATGGATGTGAGGGGAAATGGGGAAAGTCAGTTCTTCTGATAACATATAGAGATTTTAATTTAATATACAAGGTGGATTAGGTGAAAAGATAAAAAAGTAAGCAACAAATCTATTCTTCTTTTTTAGGAACAAATATATTATTTTGTTCCTAATTAATCAATATTCTTTTATCCTTAATTAATTATAAATTATTTTGTAAAAAAAATGTAAAATATCATTAACCCAATAATTGCTCAATAATTAATGTAAAATTTCCTTACATAAAAAATGTTCAAAATATTTAAGAAAACATAGCACACAAAAGATACTGAAAAGTAGTCTAAAACTATATCTATTCAAAATGCTAATTTTCATGAGATGATTTAAAGTGCATAATATTATCAGTGACAATTAAAGCATATTAAAAAAAAGGCATAAAATTGTTTCAAAACACAACCAAAATGAATGAAACAAATCGAAGAATATATCAATTTAAGATGTTATTTTCCTGATAATTATATACAGTGAAAAATATTACTAATATAGGTATATAATGCATTTGGACAAAATTAGCTGAAAAGTTAGCTGAAAACTTATAACTAATAGCTAAAAGCTATTAAGCTAGCTTATTGAATTATAAGTATTTGGTAAAATTATCTGTTGAAGTAGCTGACAAATATAAAATGACAAAAATAGACATATTTATATGATATTTTTATAAAATTTTAATTTTGTTTTACCGATAAAATAGATTTTGGGATAATTATAATTATAATTTTTTAATTAATTTTAAACTCTTGTAATTTTGTTTATAAATTAATTATTTTTAATTATAATTTTTAGTTTCAATTATGATATTTTTTCGTATTATGCATTCTATTATCAATTTTATATTATATCTTAAAATATTCCCAACTAAGTTATAAAATAAATTAACATACACTTAAGTAAATGTCATACTTTCATTATATTGATTAGTGTAATAATTAAAATATCTTAAGTATAATGTTAAAATAATATAATACATAATGCAAATAGTGTAATGATTAAAATAAATAGTATAATAAGAGAAACAAAAAATAATAATAAAATCTTACATTATGTAAAAAAGGGTAATAAGAAAATTTAATAATCATTTAAGGATAAAAAGGGGAAAATATAAAAAACTAGAAACTAGAAGCTAAGGCCCGTTTGGGGTGGGTTTTGGTTGTGAGTTTTGAAATTTTCAAAAACTACAACCAATTTTAAGTTTTTAAAAATTAGTTTTAGTTTATTTTCTAATTTTTGGTTTCAAAATAAACTCACTTTGAAAATTCTTATTCTGTTAAAGTTAGTTTAAAAATATGTTTGTGTGGTGATGATAGTGGTAGTGGTAACGACAATAATGATGATGGTGGTGGTGGTAATGCCGATGGTGATAGTTGTAGCGATGTCAACGGTTGTGACAATAGCGATGGCGATGGTTGTGGCAGTACTAGTGATAATCGTGACAGTGCCAGTAGTGATGGTGGTGGCAGAGTTGGTGGTGGTGGTGACGGTGCCTGTGCCTGTGGTGGTGGCAACAGCGCTGGTGGTTGTGATCGTGGTGGCGGCGGTGATGATGGTGGTGGTGATGAAATTTGTGGTGGTGGAGGTGATGCCGGTGGTTGTAGTAGTTATGGCAACGGTGATGGTGGTGGCGATGTCGATGGTCGCGGTGGTGACAACAGCTGCGGAGATGGCGACAGCAGTAGTAATGGCTGTGACGGTGGTGGTGACAATAACAGTGTTGGTGGCGACGAGAAAGGTTATTGTCAAATATAATGATGTATATTTTCTTAAAAAAATCAAAAACCAAATTTATAAATTCTTTTTTCTTGGTTTTGAAAATGAATGTAAAAGTGTTTTGAATTTGAGTTAAAAACCATTTCAGCTCCATTTTAGCCAAACGTGTTTTATTTTGAAAATTGCATTTGAAAACCAAAAACCAAAAACTCACAACCACCCAAAACGGGCCCTAACGTTTTAAAAAATGCTACTTAAAGTAGTGTATCAAAAAACGATACATACTAAAAAAAACTTGTTTATCAAACATTATTAATAAGGTCAAACAAGTTTTTCAGCTAGTAAAAAAAAAGCTAGAAGATAGCTGAAAATACCTGTCAAACATAGCCACAAAATTCTAACACATTGAAATTATATGTTTTATTCAAAAATAATTAAAATACAAATAATATTTAAAGAAAGTTTTGTTTTGGTACATCAAAGAGTCCTACATTACTTAAAAATCAAGGCTAATGATAGTTTATAAAATGCTTCTCTCTTAATTCACCAAGATACCTTTTAAGGACAAAACCATGAGGCCCACAAATATGTCAAAGCGCACAATATCATCTAATAAATTAAATCTGTAAAAATTCACAAATTCAAAACTTAATTAATATTGTATTGCCTCAGTTAGCTTACGTATTATTTAAAATATAAATAAATAATTATGATTAGATTATACATGTACAAATATTTAAATCATGTAAAATTCTATGTAAATAATTATCATGAATCACGATAATACTATACGAATTAACCATTGAATTAATGAAATTTATTTTTAATAAAAAACATTAGAAATATTACTTTGTTAAATATCACTTTTGAATTTAAATACAGCATAGCATTTTTCCGTTGGCGCTTTTTCATTTTGCGAAAACAAAATCCAAACCCTAGACAAACACCCACTTACAGTTTCAAATTCATTGACAGCAATACTGTGATCCATGTCGAGCCTCATCCGTCACTTCACTAATTAGACATCGAAGTGAACATCATAGTTCTCAAGTTGCACAATCAGCTAAGCATTTTGTCAAACAGAAAGCGGGCGAAGATAATCGATGGGTGGGATATTGAAACAGCCAGGCGCATTTGCAATCACGCCGCACAAAGTATCACTGTGCATACTTCTTAAGATCTACGCTCCACCCGCTCAGATATCGATCCCCTTCCCTTTCTCTTCCGTCGTTCAGCACAATCGCCTTGGCTTGTTCCTGTTAGCCCTCACCAAGGTTACCGCTTTTCTCTTTTCTTCTGGGCAAAGCAATTTACATTTCAATTAATTCTATGGTTTTTAGTATAATTTGAATTTGAATTTATCACATTCTGGGGGGAGGGAATTTTGGGTTAGTTGTATCGCAAGCGGCTTTTGTTAAATGGTACTCGTTTTTGTTACTTAGCTTCGCGCCTTGTCTGTTTTCTAGTTTAGAGTTAGGCCTGTTTGGATGAATTTCTCAATAAACACTTATAGCAGAAGAAAATAAAAGGTTTAAATTAGTTTATGCATAAACTAATTCATAGAGGTTTTCTCATTTAGTTCCTTTAAAAGCTTATATTAACTTATGCATAAATTAATTTTAACTTATAGGGAGAGCTTAATTCATTTTACCTTCTTATTTTCTTCTCTTATAAGTGCTTATTGAAAAATTTATTCAAACAAGGCCTTAGTCACCTTCTTGGCTTGTCAATGGCTTGACATTAGAATGGGTTTTTGACAGTGAGATGTCTGTTAATTGTTCAAATCAGTGGTAAAATAGTGAGTTATGTTAGGAGGTTGTGCCAATGGGATGGGTATGTAATTTTATTTCTTTTTATCATTTCCATATTCTCTGGGATTTTTTTTTATTTTTTTTTTAAATTCAGTGTTGGATCACACATTTTCTTAATACTGGTCAACAATTTCCTGTATGTTTGCGTGTTGAAAATGTTGTTAATAATGCAGTCCTGCGATGATATCTTGGAGCCAAAGTTGGATGAACTGATCCATCAATTGAGAATGATGAGCCAAAACTGGGAGGCTTCCTGGGTTATTGATCAGTTGATAAGTAGACTATCATCTCTATCATCACCTGATGACTTGTTTAATTTTTTTAGTGATATGCGAGGTGAGTTGATCAGCTTTAATATTGCTAGCTTTTGACCCCCCTTTTTTTTTTTTTTTCATGTTTTGTTGTTTTGATTTCCCTCTTTTATCTTTTTATTTTTCTTGCAAGTTGCAGCCCAGCTGGTTATTGCTTATTCGTTAGACTGAATTTTCATATTTATTAATATTAAAATGTGGTTCAGGAATACTTGGGGGTCCTGATTCAGGTGCTGTTGAAGATGACCAGGTTATTTTGGACATGAACAGTAACCTGGGGATATTTCTTCGGCGTTGTGTACTTGCTTTTAACTTGCTATCATTTGAGGTATGATGTTTTCCAGCATTCGGTCTAAATTGATCATTGTTTGTTGAATATTTATATGATCTTTATCCTTGTTAATAAAAAGTGGGAGAAGATGAAGTTGTTTTCTTTGAAGCTCCATAATATCACTAGGTGCTTCTAACAAAGTTTTGTTGTCTAAATGCTTTACCTTTGAATGAGTTTACATTGATATTACTAAAATTCATGGACTGGGGGCTCAGCATCTGATATCCTTTGTTTTCATCAGGGCAAGTTGCTATTAGGAGTTTAATATACAATTTTGAGTCTCTGGTTAAAATATTTTTTTTGAAACTTAAAAACAATTTGGAGTCTCTCTCTGGTGAAAATATTTTTTGCTTACTCTTTCTCATATGCTTAGTTTATGTGTGTAATTTTCACATTTCTTCTTTAGAACGAAATCTTATCCTCCTCAAACCTCTAATTTGAATGTCCAGGGTGTATGCCATCTCCTGACAAACATCGGGATCTATTGTAAAGAAGAATTCTCAAATTGTCCTTCTTATGAAGAACATAGTTTAGATGATTCTAGTAGTAATCTGGAGACATATTCAGAATATGAGAACATGGACCTGGAGAACTTTGTCTATGAAAAGGTTTCTGAAGAAATTGATGCAAGAAAGGAGGCTAGTGAAGTCGTTCCATTTCATCTTCATACACCCAACACTCTTCTGAGTTTAGTTGATGGTATAAGTATCTAACTTCATTGGGCTGCTCGTTTAGTGTTTTCTGTAGTTTTGAAAGCACTTGAAAAATATAGACCAGGATTTTACCAATTAACCAAATCCCAGTTTTCTGTCTACACTTGTTTATCTTGCACTTCACTTTTTGAGTTTCTCTATTTATGCCTTTGCTTTTGGAAACACTGTTTGACACAATGACATAACCACTGATGATGATGGAACTTACATGCACAGATATTGATGTGCCTGCTGATTCAGTATCCAAGCAGAGTGAGAAAGTTAGAGTAGCTAGCCCTTATGGAGACCCTTCAAATAACATGCTGCGAGATGTTGATCACAGCGGTGCGATATTTTTGCGGACAAACTGGCAGGTACAAGGGTACTTACAGGAGCAAGCTGATACCATTGAAAAGTAAACAACTTGTAAACCTAGAACTTCCCTTTTTTAAAAAATTAAAATTAACTTGTAGCAGTGCATTGCAATTGTATTAACTTTCTAGTATTGCAGGAATGGTAGTGCTGTATCTTTCAATGGGCTTGAAATTATTCTACAGCAGCTACAAAAGTTTGCACCTGAACTGCATCGGGTAGGTTTTTTGGATTTTTTAATACTATTCCTTCAATCTATTTTTTTAATTAAAGTTTGTTGTGATCTTGAGTTTCATTTCAATCCAGGTTCATTTTTTGAGCTACTTGAATGGTCTTTCTCATGATGATTATATTTCTGCTTTGGAGAATCTTCATTGCTATTTTGATTACAGGTAATTGAACAGTTATTTCTTTATTTGATCTCTCTGACAGCATTGGCCAATGTTTGGGTTCATTTGATGACTAATTACTTATAAAGCAAGCAGAAATAAGACATCATTGATTTGTGCCCGTTCATCATCAATGAATATTCACTGCTACCTCAATAACCACAATTGACTCCCACCCAACAAAATTGTTGACACTATCCTGTTGCCATTGTCTGTTATGTACTTGCGTGTTACTGAAGGCCATCATTACCTTGCCTGCATTCTGCTTTTTTTCCAATAACCGCATATTCTCTTCATCTTCAATTTGACGTTAAAGTTTCCAGTTTATATTTTGCAAATTCAGTTATGAATTCTTATTGTTGATTGGACACCCTCAGCTGAATTTTCAGTTTATCATAATATGGCATTATGGCCCTAGACTCATTTGATCACAGTTCAGTGTTGACACTTTGTCTATATGGTTTATGATGCCTAGTAATCAATCTACTCTAAACTCATAAATATAGAGGAAGGCATTGGGTGGCTAAAGGAACAATGCAAATAAAGTATCTAAAAAATGAGTTGTTGACAAAGAAGTAAATTAACCTGCAATCAAATGAATTCTGTTGCTTGGTGGTCTTCCGCATGGTTGCTAGGGCTTATCCATCTTATTAATACTTCCACTCCAAATTTATTAATGTTGATGATTGTCAAAATTTAGAATCTCTACATATGCTATTGTAAAGCTTTCCCTTATCATTCATCTATAGCTTTTGTCTTTCGCTGTGAATTATAGATCTTATAACCACATTTCTCATGTGCACATACCCCCAAGTATTGAGTGACTTAATAGCCAATAAAAAGGATAGAGGGGCATTATCGTTTACAACTGAACTTATCTGTTATTTGTTGGACTAAAGTGCAGGGACTGAAGGATTTGATTTTGTTCCTTCAGTTGGTGGTAATAGCTTTGGAAGATATGAAATCGGTTTATTATGTTTGGGGATGATGCATTTTCACCTTGGGCATCCAAAACTGGCTTTAGAGGTAAAATTTTTGAGCATTTTGATTTTGATACATGCTTTGCATTTCTACATTTTCTAGTTCTCAAGGCTTCTATTATTTGTATTATTTTGTACTCAGCTAGTTATTAAGCCAATATAATTTTTCTAGTATGCATTATTTTTTGGTGCCACCCTTACATTGGTTTGTTATGTTTAGGTTTTGACAGAGGCGGTTCGTGTTTCTCAGCAGGTAATCATATAAAAATAAGTTTTATTTATTCAATAAAATTGCCAACCTATATTCACCAATTATTTGCAAAACCTAACTGACAGCAAATGTTGCCTTACGCATGCTATGGGGGTACGTGGCAAAATAAATGTTGTTGGCAAATATTGCTATTTGAACCCAAATCTATCTTCCTGATATATTAGTCATATGTTTTGCTGTGAAGACTGACGATTTTCATTTGTGCAGCAAAGTAATGATACCTGTCTTGCGTATACTTTAGCAGCTATTTCAAACTTGCTGTTTGAAAATGGTATCTCAAGTACAGCTGGGACACTAGGATCTTCGTATTCACCTTTCACAAGTATAGGTATTTCACTTTCTGTTCAGCAACAATTGTTTGTTCTCTTGAGAGGTTCTTTAAAGAGAGCAGAAAGTTTAAAGTTAAAACGGTTGGTGGCTTCCAATCATCTGGCAATGGCCAAATTTGATCTAACGGTAATGAGATTTCTTAACTACTATAAACATTCTCTTTATACTGCTAGTACTTTTTCTTTATGAAGCTGTACATATAGCATATTCTTTGAATTTGACTCCTAAATGATAATGTAAAATCTTTGTTGTGGCTTTAGCTTCTTCAAACCTCAAAGACATTGACTTGTTAGTATAAGAATATAGGAGAGGTACAGAATTGTGCAAATTACAATCATACTCATGAGCCACACTATGGAACTATGAGAAAGAGTTATTGAGAGTTGATTAAGATGAGACATGCATTTTAGTGTTTGGGGTTATGCCAGGGAGGTCAACCATGAAAGCTTTATGTCTACTGCAGGGTGTGATGTATCTGTACAGAAGGAAACAAAAAGATTCTTGCGTAGTCATCATTGAGATAGATAAAGTATATGCTAGGATGGAACTAGAAGTCTTATGGAAGGCTTTAGAGAAGGATTGACTTTGAGTCCATATCAAGCTAAATGGATTCTGATACAGTTATGTATGTGGTACTGGACTTTCCTTGATATCTGATTGGTTGGCTATTTAGGATTGAAATTTGCTTAGAATTGGATCATGAATTCATGATACATTCATCTCAAACTATAGCATTAAGTTTGCATCCTACCAAGCAAGAAAGCATTTGTTGGGATGGGAAAAATGTCTCACTCTCAAAGAATTGAGTCCCTAAATCTGTCATTTGATCTATGTCTTAGGTACAAACTCCCTATTTTTATTCTCTCACGTCTCAATGCATGCTACTATTCTTGTTTCTATTGATACCATGTTTAAGTTCAGAACACTGCTTTGAGCGTTTTCGGTTGCAAACAACCACCTTTTGAGATTGAACATTCCCAAATGTGGGATATAAGGGATTTAAGCATAATAAGTTACACTTTCCATTATTCCATATCATTTTACCTTGGTATTGGATGTAGTTACTAGGTGCATTGAATAGCTAGTTACGTAGTGTATGTTTTTTGCAGTCAATACATGACAGAAATGGTCACAGTTGATGAGTTGAGAGAGAATGAATTCTAAACTTGAGTTGTGGAGAGAAGCTTGTGAATGAAAAGGTTTTTGGGTAAGTAGGAGCAAGACACAATGTATGGAATAACACATGTTCAGTGAGACTTGAGTGAACAATTTCTTGAAGATGAAAATTGGGGATCAGATCATACCTGATGTTGCCCAGCTTAGGTGTTTTGAAATATGACCCTAATTCTAACAAATTTTAAGATCTCATTACTATTAATTATTGTTAAAGTTGAATCCCTAGTCCTTGTACCGTATAGTATATCATCGTTATTTGTCTTATTTATTTCAAGCTCTACCAACTTAAATTAGATCTCAAGTCCTGTAAGTGGGTACTGAAACTTGAAAATTTTCCTATGCATTTTTACATCATGGTGATATCTTCATTGCAGCATGTTCAGCGGCCCTTGCTATCATTTGGTCCAAAAACTTCCATGAAGCTCAGTACTTGCCCAGTTAATGTTTGCAAGGTTGTAGAAATCTTTGCAATTATTCTTTGGTTGGTGACAATTTTGGAACACAAGAATTAAATTTTGTACTTAATCTATTTTCTTGTACGATTGGCAGGAACTCCGATTGAGTTCTCATCTGATTAGTGATTTTAGCTATGAGAGTTCTGCAATGACAATTGATGGTGCCTTTAGTACAGCTTGGCTTAGGAATTTACAAAAGCCAACAGGTTCTCTGGTTTTGTGTCAAGAGAATGGATCTGGCAACAGTTCTAATGTTTCCCAATTCATTGCACAACCAACCTCAATTCCTGGATCTGTGTTGCAAGTATTGGGTTCATCTTATATACTTCGTGCAACTGCATGGGAGTTATATGGCAGGTAAAGTTGCTATTGGTGTTGAAATATGTTTATATGAATTAAGGTTACACTAATTATTTTTCTATCTCTTTTTGGGAAATTGCTTATTAACAGGGTACAATTGATTAATTAAAATTTCATTGCTTTAAGGCTAACCTATTAATAATAATAAAAAAAATCTTGCTGTAACAATCTGGCATTGCTTTTCTGCCTTTTTTTTTTTTTGCTGGTTTTAAAATGGGAGTCTAACTATTACTGGATTTTAATCCATATAGCAATGTTTTATTATGGTAAAACCTTCAATGTGAGTGATATTTGGCACCACACCAACAACTACTCCTTCCCTTTGCAAGATAGACTGTTAAGAATTATATGAGACTTATTGGCTGCGTTAGCCATACCAATTGTTGGGAAAGGTGGGAAAGATTATTCATGGATCACAGTACTTGAATGAAAAAATGGAAGTGGGGCTGTTATAGAAGGGCCAAAACTCGGAATAAATGTCTACAGAAAAGGAACTAATAAATAGGAAAAATGACACACACAGACAAGCACATCCTCTGCTAAGAGAAGAGATAATTAGTTTTATTGGAGCATTTATGTATGGGTGAGTACAAGTGTGCTAACGAATGCAAAAGATGAACAACAATCAAGCCCTAAATGAATTTTTGAAAAGATAGATATTGTCCTCACAGTCTCTTGTCCCTTGCAACTATTTTCCTGGGTTGATCTTCGGTCAGATGATTTTCTTTCTCAGTACCCATAATAAACATTTTAATGGTCTTGCTGTTCTGTGTAGTCCTTCATGTCAAGCTTCTGAGAAGTGACTATCTTTTTTTTTTATGAAACCAAAGTTCAAAAGAGGAAAATTATCCACTTTAATTAAAGACAAAATACTTGAGAGAGAGATTCAGATACATACACAAACACATATCTGTGTAATATTATATTCTGAAAAAAAATTTAGC
The DNA here is from genome assembly GCA_004329165.1 of Spatholobus suberectus. Classification (NCBI taxonomy): domain Eukaryota; kingdom Viridiplantae; phylum Streptophyta; class Magnoliopsida; order Fabales; family Fabaceae; genus Spatholobus; species Spatholobus suberectus. Next base: position 76,065,829 of record CM014734.1, read on the forward strand.
AGTTATTGCGATACATAAGTAAACGTAAAACAGTTTAGTTACTAACTTACTATTAAGGTCTTGCTTACCAAACATGCAGAGACAAATTTTCACACTATTTTCTATTTTAGGATTGAATCAGGAGAACTTTGGTTTTCAAACTCAGCTAGATAAATCATAATGGGTACACTAGCCTCCATCTTGACCAAAATTCTTTACACCGTGATTGTATTGTACCAGTCTAGACTTATGGTTTTAAATAAAATAAAGAAGAACGTATGCTTTGTCTTTGCAGTTTTTACATGTTTGTTCTGCTTTAAAATTTTTTCATCACTTGGGGTGATTAAAGGTATAGTTCTTGTTTCATATGCATATAATGCTTCGTTTTTTTTGTTCTTGTAATATCTTGAAAGCTTTCTGTATGTATTTCACAATCTGATTTTTTTTTTTCCAATTGTTATTAGTGCACCGCTGTCACGCATAAATGCACTGGTGCATGCAACTTGCTTTGCTGATGCATCAAGGTAGCTTCTGAGCTGAACATGTTGTAGAGATCACATTCCAAGTTGTTATTTTGTATCACCTTTGTTTATGATGAAAAAAAACTTTATCATCACCATTTTGTTAATTTTTTTTGTTGAATTATCTTTGTTTTTGGTTTCCCCAGCTCATCAGATGCAGCATTAGCATATGTAAAGCTCATCCAACATTTGGCAGTATTTAAAGGATATAAAGGTTAGATTGGTTGCATAAATTGAATAGAATTCCTCCATTTTTTAAAAATATTGTATCTGATTTTTTTCACATTTGCATTTGTTTTATATTGTTTTTGTACTTTTGCTAATAGTTTGTAAGTCACCAGAGTAACTGTTTATGAAAAATAATATGATAAATTCAACTTAATGGCAATTATTTGCTGTGCAAGTTGCCTTTTGTTAATACGGAGTGGTCTTTTGCTTTCTTCATCATGAATGTAGATAGTGGATAGAATGTATTGTCCCCTATCACCCATTCAAGTTCCTTTTCTTACCTTTTATCCCTCTTATTGTTCTGACATCTTCCTTTGTTTCTAGAGGCCTTTTCCGCCCTTAAAATAGTGGAAGAGAAGTTTTTATCCGTCTCAAAATCGCAAATCATACTGCTAAAGTTGCAGCTGCTTCATGAGCATGCTTTACATCGGTAAGTGGCCTAGTTCACTTGTTGTATTGAGAATCTTGAATTCTGTTAGCATCTGAGATTTCAGCACAGTTAATAACTTAATTGAGCATCATGTAGTGGACAATTAAAGCTAGCCCAGAAACTATGTGATGAACTTGGTGTTTTGGCATCACGAGTAACTGGTGTAGATATGGAGCTAAAGACAGAAGCAAGCCTTCGCCATGCTCGTACATTGCTTGCAGCAAATCAATTCCGAGAGGTTTTTTTTATTCTTCTTCTGTGAACTAAAAATTAACTATATACAGAAAATTAATCACATGCTATTCACTGTTTGATTCTTGAATTTATAGTGCATATGTTGCTATTGTTTAAATATATCCTGTTTTGAAAGTGTCCTTATACTATATCATTTGACAAAAAGGCACAGGGTTTGAACAAGGGATCATACCCTTTTAGTATATTTTGTTTTAAAAGCATCCTTGTACTATATCATTTGACAAAAATGCATAGGATTTGAACAAGGGATCATACCCTTTAAGTATATTCTGTTTTAAAAGCATCCTTGTACTATATCATTTGACAAAAATGCATAGGATTTGAACAAGGGATCATACCCTTTAAGTATATTCTGTTTTAAAAGCATCCTTGTACTATATCATTTGACAAAAATGCATAGGATTTGAAAATTTCAAGTATGCTGTATGCAATGCTGTTATTGTTGTGTATCAAAGTAGAGTATGTGGGGATCTTAGCTCCCTTGCCTAGTAAGGAGAAAAAAGGGTGAAATAAATCACTGTTTGCTAGTGCTTATAGGAGAACAATTAAAAAATTTAATGTTTTAACTCTGTATAGACTGTTTTTAATTTTCATATAATGATAATTTTAGGCAGCTGCTGTGGCACACTCTCTCTTCTGCATGTGCTACAAATACAATCTTCAAGTTGAGAATGCTTCAGTTCTTCTTTTACTTGCTGAGATTCACAAGGTATGTTATCATATTATCTGACACACTTGGTAGTTCATGCAGTCTGAATCAAGCTACTTTTTTGTTATAATAATAAAAAGTATGGATCAGGCCATCTTTCATGCAGTCTAAAAAGAATGTTATCATATTATCTGACACACTTGGTAGTTCATGCAGTCTGAATCAAGCTACTTTTTTGTTTTAATACTAGAAATTATGGATCAAGCCATCTTGTTGTTTGCTCTCGTTTTGATAACTTGTTTATTGTTATATAATTACAAATTGCTGATGAGTTATAATTTATTGTCAAGTGACATATCTTCTCCAACTCATCACACAGAAATGAAAATTGATTATTAATCAGTAACATTAGATGCTAGCCAGCGTCTACAATATGAAAAGGAAATGATGTGGGAAAGATTAAAAAGGAAAAAAATGTTTGTGTTTTTGTTTGTAAGCACTCATCAGCATCACTTTTTATTCAAGGGAAAGTATTTGTCATGAGTCATGACTCTAACATATTTTTATTTCATTCTGATTTAACTGTATGATTATTTTTTTCTTTTCTTTTTAATGCACAATCTATTGTCTCATCCTAAATTACTGACAGTCTACGACACTGTCCCAACTCCAGCTTTCACATTGTTGTGTTCTCTACTGTTTGTTTATTGTAAAGCCTTCATTTATTTGTTTTTATCAGAAATCAGGCAATGCAGTTCTAGGTCTTCCATATGCTTTGGCAAGCCTCTCATTTTGCCTATCATTCAACTTGGACCTTCTAAAAGCCTCAGCTACTCTTACTCTAGCTGAGCTGTGGCTATCTCTTGGATCAAGCCATGCAACAAGGGCTCTAAACCTTATCCATGGAGCTTTCCCGATGATTCTTGGTCATGGTGGTTTGGAACTTCGCTCGCGTGCCTATATTGTTGAAGCAAGATGCTATCTGTGTGATTCAAACTGCAATGGTATGTCACTGTAGATTGTTGATGTTAGACTATGCTTTTCAAATTTGTTGTCTACATATATGTTAACATATTTTCACAAGTATTTCAATACCAATAGCCAAATTTCTGATTATGTAAAAGATAATAATCAAATAGGGGGAAAACTGTGCAAGAACTTTGTAACATGGTTTGTAAAATGGATTGAGTGCTGAAACTGATGTAGTTTTGACTAAACATTGAAAAAGGTTCATTCTCCATTTCTCTGTGGCGGAGTCATTGGATGTTTGGGTAATGAAGAGTTTTGGCAATTTGAGGAGGGTGATGGAATGCTTGTTGAGAAGAAATTATGTGGATTTAGTATATCTACAAATTTAAATTTAAAATATTTAAGAAGGGAAAAAGGCTAAAAGTATGGTATAGTTAGAGAATCAGTGTGACATTGTCTGGGCCTGTTAAGTGTAAACAGTAAACACAAGTGGAACACTGTTTTTGGAGAATCTGGAATCAAGAGGTGCAGGGTTTCTATCACATTTTACAGTAGTCTCTGGTTGTGTTGGCAGCTTGCTTTGTGTTGAATTCACTGTTAATTTCCATTCATCTTTTTGAAACAGGAGATTGAATTTCTCCTCCTCTGTGTGATTTTCAAAATACTTATTTACAATGTTGCATACTCTGCTCATAAAATTATGGAAGTACCCTTGTGTTTGGACAATTCTCTCTCTCTCTTTTTTCCCCTAAGAAGTTTTTTACATTATGATGTGTTTGTGATTTTATTTTTTCTCATAGTTGCCCCACATTTTCCTCGATTGCAGGAAAGTTTTATGGTTTTCTGAGGGGTTGGTCCTTTTTCTCTCCCCATGATGGGGCTTTAATTAACTAAATCTTTGCTGATTTGTATTTCTGTTTCAGTCTTTGAAGATTATGAGATCGTGATAGATTCATTGCGACAAGCATCTGAAGAACTCCAACTTTTGGAGGTAAGCAAACTTTCTGCGTTTTAATCTTGTGTGTAATCACCCTGTTGAGAAGGAGAAAAATGAGAGGTCATGTGAATGAATCCGTGTCTCTTGAATACACAGCAGATGCTCTTTTTTATAATTAGAGTCATAAATGCAATAGATAACAGTTACATAATTATATGACTAATTATATCCTTAATTACAATACTTCTTTTACACAATATATTACATAATTACAAGCTTCCTAAAAGTTTCATTGCTCCTTTTTCATTTGTAAGCCTTTTTGCAGCATTGCTGCTTTGCGTCGAAGTTCACTTGGATACATGACTGCATGCATGTGATAGATACTAGAGTATTGTGTATGCGTAAAGCGTAAATGGAACTTGAAGTTAATTCATACTTAATAGTAGGGATGACTGTTACAATGAAAAAGCAGTACAAACAAAAAGTGATACATTATATTCGGGCATATAGACACTAGATAAATGTTTTTCTAATTGATTTTATGGAGTCTTAGACATGCAAGATTTATGTTTTGTGATGTTGAAAGCTCACTAGTCACTAGTAAAAAAAATTCCCTAGTAAAATTGACTTATTTAACCCATTTTCCCGTACCACCTCATCTTCTCAATATCCAAATCTCTTTCGATTGTATTTTATTTAAGATCTGATTTTCTTGTGCTCTGCAGTTTCATGAACTGGCGGCTGAAGCTTTCTATCTGATGGCCATGGTATATGACAAACTGGGGCAATTAGAAGAAAGGGACGAAGCTGCAGCTTCATTTCGGAAACATATTTTGGCTCTCGACAATCCTCAAGATGAGGATGATCCTCTTGTTAGTATGTTTTGATTGTTCTTGATACTCAATTTTACTTATATAAGCTTACCAAATTATGTAAGATACTGACCACTGATCTTCTGTAATTATCATTCAATAGTTGTTTGTAGCTATAGTCATTTTGTTTCCTATTGGAATCTTTTGTTAAAGATGAACGTAACCATAACCAAGATGTACGGTGGAATAAACTTTGGAGATTTTGTTCCCTTTACAGAGGACAACCGTTCATGTAATGAACATACTAATGACAATTATTCGATCCGTTTTAAAATGGTTAATTTAGTTTATATTAAATTATTTGTCAATTTAAAAGATAAAATATTTTTCTTAATTTTATTCCTGTGTTTTGAAATCTGCCCTAAATGGAATGAGACAATATTAATAGAGTGAAAGAATAATATAGTTAGTTAAATTTACATTTCTTTAAAATTAAGAGTATCTATTGATTCATTTTAAAATTCTTACATAAAATTTTAAATAATTATTTAGAAAGGGAGAAATCATCGTGATCAATAATGTTAACTTGCGAACACTAATTCAATAAGGAAAATGCTAATTACTACAAAAGCTAATTTCGTACAAATAACACGAACAGCTGCTTTCTGTCAAAAACTTTAATTTTTAATTGCATTAAATAAATAGATAGCAACCCACCGGTGAATTCGTGTTTCGTACATTCTTTTCGTACTCAATAGCAGTACTGTTTCGATAATTTTCATTTGCTTTGCTGTAAGCCAGACACAGTACGTCAGACTTTTAAATTCAGTACTTAAATTGTTTCACCGATATTTTGAATTTTAAGTGCCGTGTTCTAACGAAGAGTTAGACATGATATGAATTTCTCAAAAGTGTTTACGTTTCATACGAAAGCCACTTTAGGCTGTGTTTGGTAGGATGGAAATAAGAGAGAAGGGGAAGGAAAGGAGTGGAAGATAGCAGATTGGTGTTGTTTGGTAGGAGGAAAGTGGGTGGATAATTTTAAATTTTTGTGTGGGCCTCAGTTAATATTCTCTCCTCTTGATATGGGCAGATTGGGAGAGAAATTATCACTGTTCAAAGTAAAATATTGAACGTGCCCTTGCTTTTTGTCTACACGGTGAAAATGTGGTCTTCGTCTAGCCTCTCAGCCACGAAAAATAGAGCACATGGTCTGTGAAACAAAACTGTAAATTGGTGTGTTTGCTTATTTTTGTCGGAATAGCTGTTGATTGAAATTTTGCTGTGAATATTGGTCCCGATTTTGGTCCGATTTGCACTGCTATAGTCAGTTTTGTCAAGCCTGCAGGTGGTGACTTAATCAATTAGTTCATGTTGCTAATCGATTAACCATTCCACACACACCTAACCGATCATGTGTGGTAGCTTAATCGGTTATGGTGTTTTTTTTTTCTAAGCTACACACCTTAATTGATTAAGTGTGGTAGCTTAATTGATTAACATAGGTCTTAATCGATTATGGTAACATTTTGCAATAGAACGAGCACTGTTGGCCAGTTAATCGATTATTTTGACAAAAATAATCAATTAACATATATATTTCCAGAAAAAAAAAAATGTCAATGCACAGCGGGGATAAAAACATAATTTCTATATTAATTTAACTTTTCTTCTTTTCTTTTTTCTCAAACCAAACAACCTTACAAATTTATTATATCCTATTTCTCCCTCATTTCTCTCTTACCAAACAACTTCTATTTCTATCATATTTCTTACCTACTTCTCTTTCTTTCCATCTATTTCCTTCCATCCTATCAAACACAGCCTTAAAGTAAGCTACAGATCTGCATACTTTACGAGAATTTTTATACAGGTTATCAGTTTTAAACTTTGGTCTTTATAGTTTCAAAAAGTCTCTCGTTTCGTTCCCTGAATTCAGCTTACCGTTATGATCACGCAGAGATTTAGTTAATAATACATAAATAAAACTACAAGGACCTATTTATTTGTCATACAAATCTTTTAAAAATTTTCAAAAGGAACTGGAGTTATGGGTTGTTTAAACAGAGAAATTATCATTTTGTGAGGCTCTCGTACGAACTGTAAAGATCCCAAGTTTGAACGTTGACCCACTATGAACAACCACTTCTCACTTCGGGCTGGATGTTAACAATCCCATTCTTGTCTGTTAATAAAACCCTACTCGGGCGTCATTGTCCTCCAAAGAAAAGTCTATTAATGTCTTAAATCTTGAACCCGTGTTAGGTCAGGATATCTTTGAGTTAATATTCGGATGATTTTAGAAATGGTATGATAATCACTTTTTAGTGATGTTTCTTCTTTCAATCATATTTTTTCACTCATAAGGTTCGAATCTAAGACCTTAATTAAAAGATATGAACCCAATTTTACTTGGACCAACATAATATTGATATATGATAGATTACCTTACGTTCTAGTTTGAAATAATTTTTTAAGAGGAAAAGTACATTAATTCTTTTCAAAAGGTTCAAACAAAAATTTTATCACAGTAGAAATTTCTGCAATTTAATTTACATATAATATATATTTTCTAATTAATTTATTTTAATAGACTAACATTGATCCATTTATATTTTATTTACTCATTGAGTTGAGTAAATTTAGAGTTTTTCATGGAGTCTTTTCTTCCATCAATCCTTTTAGGCTAAAGAAAGTAAATAGAATAGAGAGAAGATATTCCATAGTATATTTTATTTAGTACATGAATCTTTTTTTGGTGAAGAGAATATCTACACATTCTTTCAACAAATTAATTTTTTTAAAATGGCTATCGTTTTATAAGGAGTTAAAAGCAATACAAAGGACGAAACGATTGACGTAAAGAGTAACATTTCGTTGAGTTGGTCAATAATATTCTATATCAAAATAGATTTCTTAATTTGGTCGAGATTTTTTTCAGTGATTTTTATATCAGCGTGGATTCTAACACTAATATGAAATTTTGACGCATTATATTTCCCTTATCTGGCAATTATGAAGCCCACTAGCGATTATGAGCGAAGTTCTTTTTGTCGTTTACAACATTAACGTAATAGTCTCTTTTATAATTATATTGACAATTTTTTCACAAAATTTATTTTTTTAAAAAAGAAAAAAAATATGTTTTTTGTCTCTATATTTTTGATCAAACGTGTCAAGGTCCCTATACTTTTATATTGATAAATTTTATCCTCAAATTAAAAAAATATGTAAATTTAGTTCACTTTCTCTAAGAATTCAGCATGTTTTTAAAGTTAAGAGAAACTAATTTCACATTTTTTTAAAGTTTGAAAACTAAATTTATCAATATAAAAATACAAAGACCTTAACCACTTTTAATCTAAAATATAAAAACAAAAAACACATTATTTTCTTAAAAAGATTATAGTATCTTTTTCTCTCAAAAGTTCTTCAATCACTAAGAAGTCATATAAAAACAGATGAATTATCTTTTAAAAAAATCTAACAAACATGTTAAGTATTAAATTTTTAATCCTTTTAATATACCAAACGTTTTATTTTTCTTTATTATTTTTATCTTATTAATTATATCCTAATATAATTATAACAAATCTCATATGGTTGTAAAAATAAAGTGAATACAAGAAAAACATTAATTATATGAGAAATACAATTATAAAAATAAGATAAGATAATGCTAGGTTCACTTCCATAAAAGGGACAAAGGGTGTGACAAACCAAGACAAACGTGTCAGAAGAGAGTCCAATCCCACGTGGATTTGATTTCGCAGTTCGCATTTGATGTATCGTACGTTGAACGTGACACTAACAACTGCACGTCACGGACCAGATTTAGCTGCAACTAACGGTTCAAAGTTTTTTGAGTTATATATTTTTTATTTAATATATAATAATAATTTTTAATTTTTTATAATTAAAATTTCATCCTCTCACAAAAGTAACTGTACAGAATCCACGTCCACATCACCCTGTGATAATAATAATAATAATAATAATAATAAGGTTTAATTGTATATTTTATCATCTATTTTTATGATTTTATAAATTTTGTTATCAAACTATTTTAATTACATATTTGTCACCTAACTTTTAAAATTAACATATTTTATCACCTAATTATTTTTATTTGCATATTTTGCTATCTAACTTTCAAAATTTGCGTATTTTGTCACTTCTTTTTAGTTGACCGTTGACTGACAATAAACAATTAGGGTGATAAAATGCGTAAATTTTGAAAGTTGGATAGCAAAATCTGCAAGTAAAATAACTGAGTGACAAAGTATGTGAATTTTAAAAGTTAGATGACAAATGTGCAATTAAAATAATTTAGTGACAAAATTTGCAAAATCATCAAAGATGGATGACAAAAATGTGATAATAAAAATAAAGGTTAATTATGTTTTTGGTCCCTCATTTTTTGTCAATTTTCGTTTTTAGTCCTTAAAAATATTTTGTGCGATCATAGCCTCTCATAAATTTTCTGTCCGTGTTTTTAGTTCCTGCCGTTAACTTTAACTGTTAAGTGATGAAGTAGATCCACATAGGCTGCTACGTGGACTACTAGGCTGACGTGGTAACCACGTGACAATTTTTTAAAAAAAAATTGATAGAAAATGTAAATTATGAAAATCGTCTATCATTTTATCACGATTTACGTTTTTAGTCCCCCAAAAAAAAGTTTGATCGTTTTAGTCTCTCAAAATTTTTTCATTCATGTTTTTAGTCTCTCCCATTAACTTACACAGTGAAACTTTAATAATTAATCAATTAATTATTATTTACACTCATACAGTTTTTTCTTCAAAAGTTATTTTAACCAATAATTTATTAATTAATTATAGCTCAAAAGCTTATCACAACACTTCTCTTACCTCTTCATCGCTATGTTTCGATAATTCAAGGTATTCATAATTTCTTATGAAGAGACTAGCAATCTAACCTCCTTGATTATCCTTTACAAGTAATCTTCTTCTTCTTTTTTGCATTTTTGTTGTGAAATAATGTGTAAAATAATAATATGTGAAAATAATAATTGATTAATTATTAAAGTTTAACTGTGTAAGGTAACGGGAGGGACTAAAAACATGAATGACAAAATTTTGAAGGACTAAAACCGGTCAAACTTTTTTTTAGGGGACTAAAAACATAAATCGTGATAAAATGAAGGACCATTTTCATAATTTATATTTTTATCAATTTTTTTTTAAAAAATTGCTACGTGACTGTCACGTCAGCCTAGTAGTCCACGTGACAGCCCATGTGGAGCCACGTCATTACTTAAGGGTTAAAGTTAACAACAGGGACTAAAAACACGGACGGAAAATTTATGAGGAACTATGACTGATCAAAGTATTTTTAAGGGACTAAAAACGAAAATTGACAAAAAATGATGGACCAAAAACATAATTAACCCTAAAAATAATAATAAATCATAAAAAAGATAAAAATAAAAAATACGGCTGACCCAAACGTCCATCAACTTCTCTTCCTCGTCTATCTTCAATTAACGTCTTGGTCCTCATCCACCTATCCTCATCTCATGCCTAACGCAATGTCTATATGTTATTACAATCCACAACCGCACGCTGCCACTCCATCACTCTCCACGTCCTCCTCCTATCCCATCCCGCCACGTGTCACACTCCCACAACTCCCATCCCCGCTACATAACACCGCCACCACTACCACCTCCAAGCAGCAGCATCACACCACAAGAACCAGAAGCAGCAATAATAGCGTCACATCAATACCACAACCCAATACCAATACCATGGGTAAGGAAACCCAAGCCCAAACCGGCTTCAAGCTCGTCGGGTTCAAAAACTTCGTCCGAACCAATCCTAAATCGGACCGGTTCCAAGTGAACCGCTTCCACCACATCGAGTTCTGGTGCACCGACGCCACCAACGCCGCGTGCCGCTTCTCCTGGGGACTCGGAATGCCGATTGTAGCAAAATCCGATCTATCCACCGGAAACCAAATCCACGCCTCCTACCTCCTCCGCTCCGGCGACCTCTCCTTCCTCTTCTCCGCTCCTTACTCTCCTTCCATCTCCGCCGCCTCCGGCGCCGCCGCCACCGCCTCAATTCCAACCGTAGACGCCGCCGCCTGCCTCGCGTTCGCCGCGAAGCACGGTCTCGGCGTCCGCGCCATCGCCGTCGAGGTCGCCGACGCGGAAACCGCCTTCAACACCAGCAGTCGCGCACGGCGCTCTCCCGGCGTCGCCGCCGGTGCTCCTCGACGGCCGCACCGGCTTCGCCGAGGTGCGCCTCTACGGCGACGTGGTCCTCCGCTACATCAGCTACGCGGACGCGTCGCACGCGGCGGATGCGAACCCCGGACGGTGGTTCCTGCCGGGATTCGAAGCCGCGGCGGCGTTCCCGGCGCTGGACTACGGGATCCGGCGGCTGGACCACGCCGTCGGGAACGTGCCGGAGCTGGCGCCGGCGGTGAGCTACCTGAAAGGCTTCACCGGATTTCACGAGTTCGCGGAGTTCACCGCGGAGGACGTGGGAACGAGTGAGAGCGGGTTGAACTCGGTGGTTCTGGCGAACAACTCGGAGACGGTGCTGCTGCCGCTGAACGAGCCGGTTTACGGAACGAAGCGGAAGAGCCAGATTGAGACGTATCTGGAGCACAACGAAGGTGCTGGTGTGCAGCACCTTGCGCTTGTTAGTCAGGACATTTTCACCACTCTTAGGGAGATGAGGCAGCGAAGTTCTGTTGGTGGCTTTGAGTTTATGCCTTCTCCTCCTCCCACCTATTACGCCAACCTCCACAACCGTGCCGGTGATGTGTTGACCGCTGACCAGATTAAGCAGTGTGAGGAGCTTGGGATTCTTGTTGACAGAGATGATCAGGGCACTCTGCTTCAGATTTTCACTAAGCCTGTTGGGGACAGGTTTGCCATTTTTTGCTTTTATTTTAAGCTATTACATTTTGGATTCTCTTACTCGTACTTTCTCAATTTTGTTTTTTAACTAATCCGTAATCCTCTAAATTATTTGAAAACTTTTAATTAAGTTTATTATTAAAAACTTGAGCCTTAAAACTGTTATAAAATGACAATTTATAGTACTTTTAAAAAGGACAAAGCTTAGATATATATACTTAGGTTTTATTTGTATTATTTTCTAATGAGAATTGAAATTTTATATCGATAATATGTATAATAAAAATTTGTATTAGAAAATTATGTAAATTACTAAGGTGAAACTCAAATTTTAATTAGAGAAATTATATCTAACTTTTGTTTTTTCTAAAAACTCTAAAAATTCAATTACAAAAATTTTATAAAATGAAAGATTCAATTACAATTTTTTTAGTTTAGAAACCTAATTAAAAATTCTAAATAGTTTAGAAACTTACTTAATAATTTAATTTTTTATTATTTTAATTATGTAATTTTTGATTATTTTCGTTGCAATGTGACGTGAGTATTTTTATCAAATATTTAATGTTTATAAACTAAAATTGTGAAAGATTTTTTTTTTAATAAGCTAAAAGATTCATTAATTGCAAGATCAAAAGTAGCACAAGGTGTGCTAAGTTGATCTACAGATGCTGCTCACATGTTAAAATAGTGAAAGATTAAATGAAAAAAAATTGGGTTGCGAAGAGGGTAGAGGAATAAAAAATGCAATTAAGAATACTTTGAATTTTGTTAGTTTTGATAAACAATTTGTGAGTGTTTAGATGTTGGAGGATGGTACATAGTTAAATTTGGCTTGTGTTAAATTGGCAGGCCCACCATATTTATAGAGATAATTCAGAGGATTGGGTGCATGGTGGAGGATGAGGAAGGGAAGGTGTACCAAAAGGGCGCGTGTGGGGGTTTTGGGAAAGGCAACTTTTCCGAGCTTTTCAAATCAATTGAAGAATATGAGAAGACTTTGGAGGCTAGAAGAGCTTCGTGATCATCCATCATATGATCTCGTTGTATAGTCTGTGCTTTCACCTGCTCTCCTAGTTACTGCAATGCCTAAGCACATTGGTAGAACACTAATAATACTTGTGGGAGTAGCTGGAGTCCTTTCAACAAATTTTACTTGTATACTGAACCACCCTTCGTTCAAATGATTAACGAGGAATCGATGTGGCATACGGTGTTTATACTTGTGATAGATAATGGAATTGGAAGGATAGTCCCCTTATATGAAATCAAAGAAACTTCACTGGATATTTTTCTAATAAAAATGAGTCTACCTGATTTGTTTCTCTGACGGATACGCAGGTACAACTTTATTTTCATCTGTATTATCAGAGAAAAGGAAGATACTGAATAACATTTTGTTATTGAATGAGTTAAGATGGAAATACAAGAGGAGTCCTTATATAACAATAGGACAAGGACCCAATAACAGAATACAGAGAAGATTAGAAAACAAACTTACATAACTAAAATAACTAACTGAAACAACTAACAGAAATAACAGAAGACAAAACAGATCTTAACCAACTTTTATTTATGCATCTTTTAGCTCCAATAATCTGTGCATGTAAAGTGTACTTGGGGGCTCGCATAAGCAACTCATCTCGAATCTCCCTGTTCCACTGCATCCCACAGTTGCAACATCAAATCAGCTAACAGACTATATGTAATAAGAGGTTGGTTTCATGCCATTTAACAATTTTTTGTTTTTTTTTTGAGAAAAAGGTTATATGCAGTAATCGCTCCACATAACGATATTACAACATTAAAATAAAAATTGCCAGTGTTGTGTAGGATACGCACCAAGCTTAAGTTTAATGTATTTAATGGCCTCATGCAGCAATCCTAACTAAACTTCCTATATGTGATTTTTTATGGTATCCAAAGTTTTTCAGACAAAATGATAAGGAATTTGGTTTTTAATCTTGCATGGCTCAAATGTTTTTTGTAAGGATGAATAGAAACTAAATATATAATAATGATCCAATGAAACTCAATCTTTAATTGAATTACAATGCCACGTTATGTGTTCCTCCACTCAACCATGGAAATTTAAATAATATGTTGCTCTTCAACGGCGAGACACCCCAAGATCACAAAATTCCTTGAAGGAAAATATCAGCAAGTCAAATGAGAAAATCCTCATTTGAAGTGGCATTGTCAAACTCAGTTTCAGCAGAGGCAAATCAAACACTAGTAGCAAAATCTGATACAATATAACCCGGATCCAAGTGAGCAGGAACTGCTGTGTTTAGACCAAAGGGCCTGAAGTTGCGCTTGTTAATCGTTGGAATGTTTACCTGAATCCACTGAGAAGTAGTCTTCAAATACTGCAGGAGCTTGATATGGAAACCCTTGTGAATATTTCAACTAAGAAAAGCCATTAGGTGTATAATTTCAAGTTTTACTTGATCTTAACTAGTTTGTGCTACCAATAATAAGAGTAGAGAAAGAGCATGTGGCAAATATATGCTATTAAGGGGAGTAGTAGTGATTCACGATATATCAGAAAAAGTTTTCAGAAGTTTTCCAAAAGCAAAAACTACTTCCGTTGCCGGGAATCGAACCCGGGTCTCCTGGGTGAAAGCCAGATATCCTAACCGCTGGACGACAACGGATTTCTATGTACGCTGACGAACAAAAAACTATTAGTTATTAATATGTGTTAACTTTTAATCTGCTAGTTATCTATGCCAGTTATTTTCATTATATTTTCTTCTTTCACAGTAAATTATTTTATCGTTCATGATTAAAATTTTGTATAATTTTACTCTTAATCACTTTGAATTCTTTTAAGATTTTTACTACTTCTTTCAGAGAATATTGCAACCCAAAATGAAAAGGATTAATTAACTATACTTTGTCATCTTTGATTGTTTTATTTTTGTTTATTTACGGTTTTATTTATAAAATTAATAATATTTTACTCATATTTAACGTTTTTAACTCACTCTTAGAAATACTGGAATCAGTAATGCCAGTAACATATAAAAAGTATTTTACACAATTCAACATATCTATTTATTTTTCCTTTTCATTCCTTTTATTCTTTTTTACTTCAATGATTTTAATTATGAACATATTCTCATAAATATAAAATTTTAATCAGACATGTTTTTTAATTTACTAAAAAATTATATTTAGTTATAGCACTGATTATTAGCACTTAACCAAACTCATTTAACAATGAAGACTTAAAATTTTGATGTTGAATTTAATGAATGGGCCCAAAGGTTAAAATTTTTGTAGACACTAAATAAGGTATATAGAGTTGGGTTTTTGCTGTACAGAATTGGTGGTCTCCTGAGCCTGGGGAGAATCAGGTCACCCGATTTGCCGGTTTTTATTTTTTATTTTTTTCCATAGTTTGAGCGAAACTTACACCTGCAGGGTGTGGCCACCTGCTTTTTAAAACTTTGTTAGTATATATCTTATCCAGAGCTGACCAAGGATAAAGCTACTAGTAGCTCAAGCTTTAGGTTTTTATAAAGCAAAAATGCTTTATATGTTAACAAAAAGACTATATATATTAACAAAAAGGTTTAACATATAACTCATTAAAAATCTCTTTTAAAATTTGTTTTAAGCCTCATTTAACGTTAGGCCGGCCTTGATCTTATCTCTTGTACAATTTTAGCTTAGTTGGCCAATAACTCCTTCATGTGTAAAAAAAAAAAGGTGCAAATGCTAAAATTCAAGGGATGATTTGCATTAATTCAAATCAATAATAATAATAAATAATTTTTCCATTTTACAGTAGAACTAAGAAAACTTTCTCCTTAAATAAAATAAGATTTAGTTTCCCCGCCCAGATCAAATAACAAGATTTAGTTTGCGAGTGGGCATGCATGCAGCGCCATGCATGGTTTGGAAATTGATACATTAATTAATTTATTGGCTGATGGCAAATCAATTTGATTGAGTGTATATCTGTCAATATCTTAGTGCTTGTGACAAGGACCACCCTTGTGTTTTGATCATAGGTGTATGACTTCATAATTAAAATAATTGATAGATTACAAAACTAACCTAACCTTGGTTGATTTAAAGTCCAAGGTGGTGTACGTTTTAAGCTAAAATATTGTATTTTTAGGAATCGTATTTTCAGAAATATTATTGATTAGATTTTAATATTTTTAAAAATATGTTTTAAAATTCAAAATAATGAAAACAAAAAATAAGAATAGAAATAGAAATTATAATTAGATTTGAAAATAACTTCTATACTCTTATGAAAATATAACTTTTCAATATCTTACTATAGGAATAAAAATAAAATAAAACAAGATATTATTACTTTTTCGAACATAAATAATTTTTACGAATAATTTTTTAAAATTTATAACAAACATGTAAATATTACATACTAAATTTATATTCCAGAATAATTTTTTAAACCTTAAATACATTATTCCTCGCATCAACAAATTCAATACAATTAACTTATAAATAATATGATAATATAGGCATCTTTCATCATTGTGTACCACTGTACCTTTTGTCTTTGTACTTGATGAAAATTAAATAACGTCACCCAAGCACGCCACTGGGCACATATACAATTGGTAAAAAAATGCCAATTGCATGCCACAAGGATTTAATTAGTTTAATTTCATCCAACTGGTGAAGAACCGTATATATATATATATAGCCTTCTATATATAAGAGAAAGCAAGGTAACTATATGTAAATCATAGGAGAGTAAATAGCAGGGAATTGAAGAAATGGAAGAAGGTCGCAAAGGGTATGTTCCAGTGCTAGTTGGCAAAGGGGGGTATATAGAGAAGATATGGATACCCATCAAAGCGATTCGGCATCCAACCATTGTTGAGTTGCTGGATCAATCTGTAGATGAGTTCGGATACCAGCAAGGTGTGCTTAGAATCATATACGATGCTAACAACTTCAAAGCCGTAATTGACAACGCATCCAAGAAGTACCTAGCAAATTACAAGTGTATTTGATTTTCTGTAGGGACCAATTCCATCTCAAAAATGTAAATGGAAAAGCAATGATCAATTATTACTTGGTCGGTGTACATTAAACTTTTTCGAGTGGAAAACTAAATACATGTTGTCCCGTATCACGTTTGAAGTATGCTTTTCTAGTTCTTCAAATGATTTTTTCTTTTTTTATACTTGGAGGCCAAAGCCAAAACTACACTAACACGCTATGCACATTTTTCACACGCATGAAATTGGGCCGGTCATAATTAACCTGTTCATCATCAGTTTAAGGGTATAAAGTAATATTATTATTCTAAAGGAAAAAAGTTTTTTCTTTTGTTACTATGTTATTGGTAGTGAAGTATTTACTGATTTTATTGATAATTCATTTCTACCAAAAAACCTGATTAATCACTTTTAGTGAGGTCTTCTATTTCATTTATTTATTTTTATTCACAAGACATATCTTAAGAGATTCGAGTTTAATTTCACTAGGACCAATGACATATTGGTAAAAAAAAATAGTATATGTTTATTCTAGGGGATAAAATGTACTTTTTTAGTTAATAATGTAAAACATATTTACCAATTTATCTATATATAGAGATAAATTAGACTTGAGAACAAGAATTAATGTAACATTTAATACTACTAATACAGTATTTATATAGATACATAACTAAATAGATTTCTTTCTTTTATTGTATTAATAATTCTTTTTATTAAATATGACATATAATTAAATTTAATAATATCATTAAATACTAAATTTGGTGAATACCAAATATTTATTAGATTTTAAAAAATATAATTTATTGATTAAATGTCTAACTTTTCATATAATCTATATATATTAAAAATATATTATTAAATAAAAGTATAAATTTTTTGACATACTATTCATTGTTGTATTTATTAAATATAATATATAATTAATATCAATCATAATATTTTGTGTGTGTGTGAAGGAAACTTGAAGTTTGTATAAACGTAAGATGAAGTCTTGAACTTTAATAGCCATTGATCAGACCTAATCAAAATTAATGAACCTAATTATATTTAATGAAGAATTAAATTGTTTGCATTAATGATATTTATTATATAATTTTGATAATTTTAATTAAGTTAATAATATATATTTTTAAATCATATTCAGTCATCGTCATTGATTGAACCTAATCAAATTTAACTAACCTAATTGTATTTAATGAAGAATTAAATTGCTCTCATTAATGATATTTCATATAAAACTTTCACAATTGTGATTAAGATAATATTATATATTTTCAAATCAGATTCATTCATAGTTGTTGATCAACTTAATCAGATTTAATAGACTTATTTTTATTTAATAAAAAATTAAATGACTCACAATAATTATATAAAAGTGAAATAGATCTTTAATTATCCTATTATGGTCTTTCATATTTAATAAAATATTATCATATTTATATTTAATAATATAGTTCGTTCATTTTTTTTCTATGTTGAGAGGTGTCGTTAATTTTTAAACCACCTTTTTTTTAATCGCTACATAAACCACATTATTCTTTTTTTCTATTTAAATGACTTTGTTATATAAACCACTTTTATATAGAAAAAAATTATAGGACCTTTCGTTATCCTATCATAATTAATTAATTTTTTTTTGTAAGCCCAATGTATCGTTTCAAGTCTAATTAATTCTCTGATTTAATTTCATAAAACTAAACAAATACTTGAATTATTATCGTGCCTTCTTCCATTGAGGTTTAGGGTCGACTAATAGGTGTATTCTTTCATGTTTTGTCTTTTCATTTGCTTACCATTTTTTTCTTGGCTTTGCACTTTCTTTCCCTCATTTTGCTCTTGCGGTTTGATAAAAAGAAAATTTTGCTTAATATGTCTTAATTAACTTGTAGATAAAAAAAAGTTCTTACGACAATATCATTCAATGAATTTGATGACAGATTGGAAGTGGGGATTGAGAACTAATATTAGGTATATCATCTTACTTTGTGTTTTTTTATTATTTCTTTTGTTATTTTTACAGGTATCACCTTTGTGTGTTTCTTTTCTCATTTTATTGTTATGTTATTTTATGTTTTGATTATTAGTGTTTAAGCTTTTCATATATATTATTATATTTTTCCATTTACTATTATATTAAAAATAATGAATATATTTGTAGTATTTCTTATTTTAAGCAACAAAAATCAATAATTTTACTTTTACTTTATATCTTCAACTTACAATATTTTTTTGTTTAACAGGACATAAAGGAAGCATATTATTATTACAACTTTACTTCTTATTTATTAATTAGCTTAAATATATTTTAAATCCCTGCAAATATGACTCTATTTTGTTTTAGCCCTTGCAAAAAAATTTGTTAGTTTTAGATTCTTGACATTTTTTTTTTGTTTAGTCCTTATCATTAACTAGGGTTAATTTAGTGCTGACATGACTAACAAAATATAGAATATTAATTAAGATAATTAAGGTAATGAAAAATATTTATAATTAAGATAATTAGATTATTTTTAGGTGCATAATTAAATTAAGTAATATATTTATTATTTTATATAAATAAGATAATTACATGTAATTTACTTTTATAATTTGTTTTTAATTTTTAATATATTATCAACTATGATTTTTATTTTTTTAAATATTGTTCTTACTTTTCAATTCCCTAATTTATTTTTAACATTGTAATTTTTACAAAAAATATAATTTACTTAGGCGCTTATAATTTACTTTTAATATATTACTTTGATGTTATTTTTATATTTTAATTCATTAATTTTGATTGATTGTAATATACTTTATTTTTTTAATATATCACAAACAATGATTTTGTCTCCAAACACAAAAGCAATATATTAAAAATAAATTATAAGCGTCTAAGTAAATTATAATTTTAAAAAAAATGTACAATGTTAAAAATAAATCAGTAAATCGAAAAGTAAGAATAAAATTAAAAATAATAAAAATCATTGTCCATAATATATTAAAAATAAAAAATAAATTATACGTAATTACCTTATTTATATAAAATAATAAATATATTACTTAATTGAATTACACTCCTAGCAATAATCTAATTATCTTAGTTTAAAATATTCTTCATTACCTTTGTTATCTTAATTAATATTATTAATTTTGTTGGTTATGTCGGCACTAAATTAACCATAGTTAATGATAAGGATTAAAAAAGAACACTAAGAAAATATTAAGGATCTAAAATTAATAAAAAAATTTGTAAGGACTAAAACCAGACAAAGTCACATTTGTAGGGACTTAAAATATATTTAAGCCTTATTAATTTTATTTTCTTTTATATTTTTCATGTAATTCACTTAACATAATTTAATGAATTAATTTTATATAGTAAAATTATCCAGTTAATTATTTTTATTTTTCTACTTAATTCAATTGCCTAAGTATATAATTATACATGTTATTTATATAGTTTATTATATACTTTGATGTTTATTAAATGTTCCAAATGAATTATGATATAAAAAATAATTAATTATTTTCATAAAATAAATTAATTATCGACTAATATCTTGCTATCTCTACAAGTTTTACTTTTAATAAAGAATTAAATTGATTACATTAATGATAATAATTACACAATTTTGATAATTAAAAGTTAATAATAATAATAATAATAGACTTTTTTCAAATTTGTAAGGGTCAATTTTAACATTATAATTTTTTATTGTTATAAATTCAAACCTTAACAACAAAAACAACAACAACAATAGTAACAATAATACAATAATAGTAATAATGGTAGTCATAGTAGTAGTAGGTTCACTAAATTGAATTTCATAATTTTCCTCCCACACACACAGACACACACATAACACTTTGAAAATGAAAATTAAATTGATGCAAAAGCATTACATGTATTTTTTAGGTAAATTATGTTAAATAGTACATTAAATTGATTAATTAAATAGTACATAATTTATAACATTGATTAAATTTAATATACAATTAATATACAAATAAGATAATATTAATAATAATAATAATTAAATATAATAATAAAATAATTTCATATCGGTTAATTATAAGATTTTATGATTTTTTATTCTTATAAATTTATACCTTAAAGAATAATAAGTACTCATTATATGTCATAAATATAAAATAGTTGTGGTGTATGTAAGAATAGAGTAATTATTATTATTAATAGCATTGTCTTTTTAATTCACTTAATGAGAAAAAAAATAGTAACATATGAAAAATAATATGTAATAATATTAAAAAAATTAGTAACACATATAAATAATAATTCTTATAAATAATAATCCATATCATAGTTAAATTATAAGATATAAAGTCTAAAATATATAATAATTCTTGAATATAAATAACTTTAAAAAGTAACAAGTAATGGAATTGAAATTAAATGACAATAACAACAATAATAATTATAATAATAGACAAATCTCAATGGGCTAATTTAGGTCAACTAACTCAAAATTTTAACAATATCACGTAATCAAAATTAATATTTTCTAAATAATTAAAAATATCATTTTAAAATATAACAACTATATATATCTAATAAATACCATACTATTTAAACAAATTTAACATAAATTTTAATTTTTACAATAAATATATTTTAAATTATTAATTATACACACACAAAAATCAAGTGCTTGTTAACATAATATTTACAATAAAAAAAATAAACACTCAAATTTAAATACTTATATATTCATATTTTATTATGCTTACATTTATTTTGAATTTACATATATCATATAGGTGTTGAAAAACTATAGTTACCTGAATAAAGAAAAAATCATAATAAATTTCAATAGGTGTAATATTTATGAACACAATATCTACTCAACTAAAAATATAATTAATCATCTTTCTCAAATTTAGTGTAATTATATTTAATTTACTATTAATGTTTTAATTAAAAATGTTATTAAAGTACATATATTTTTAAAATAATAATAAATATAAATATAAAATAATAATAAATACAAATATTTAAATAAACCTGTGCAACATATGGGTTTAAAATTTAGTATATAGGCAAAGTAGACTTAAGAATAAGTATTAACGTAACATTTAATACTACTAATACAGTATTTATGTAGATATATAAAAAAATAGATTATTTTTCTTATATTGTATTAATTATTGTATTTATTAAATATGATATATAATTATATATAATATTATCATTAAATAATAAACTTATTGAATACCAAATATTTATTTGATTTTAAAATATCATATATTTATTAAATGTTTGACTTTTCATATAATCTATATATATTAAATTAAATAAAAAGGACAAATTTTTTGATATACTGTTCATTGTTGTATTTCTTAAATATAATATATATTTAAAATTAATCATAATATCTAATATTATATTTATTAGATTTAATAATTTTACCCATCTATCTATATCTATCTATATATATAGGTAAAGTAGACTTAAGACTAAGTATTAATGTAACATTTAATACTACTAATACAGTATCTATATAGATGTATAAGTAAATAATTTTTTTCTTATATTGTATTAATTTTTGTATTTATTAAATATGAAATATAATTAAATTTAATAATATCATTTAATATTAAATTTATTAAATACCAAATATTTATTTAATTTAAAAAATATAATATATTTATGAAATATCTGACTTTTCATATAATCTATATATATTAAAATTATATTATTAAATAAAAGGTATAAATTTTTTGACATACTATTCATTATTGTATTTATTAAATATAATATACAATTAACATCAATCATAATATTTTGTATTATATTTATTAGATTTAATAAATGTAATATATGTTTAATAAATATATTAATTTTAATGTGAATATATATATGCATGTATATATAAATTAAAATATACAGTATTTAATGCTTTGAATGTATTATTTATAAAAGTATATAAATAAACAGATTTTATTCTTATATAATATTACTTATTGTATTTACCAAATATAATATATAATTAAATTTAATAATATTATTAGATATTTTGTTTAGTAAATATAATAAATTTCTTAAAATTAAAAATATAATACATGTTTATTAAAGTATGACTTTTCATGTGAATATTATACTTAAATAAAATATAATTATCATAAAATTTAATATCTATATTTATATCTATATATATAGATATTAAAACATAAATTAAAAATTTTATTACTTTTATTGTTGTTTAAGGAAATTAGTTTATAAAATACATTTTAAAAGAAAAAATTCAAATATATAATAGTGTAATATATATTTCTCCCATTCTTATTCTTAATGAAAAAACAGGCTATGCACTAACAGTGTAAAGTAATTTAACACTGTCATTCTATTACAAACCACCATTTATTGTAAGTTTGTTAACTTTTATAATAAGTGCTTTAAAAGTCATATTAATGATGATTTTAGATTGGTTGACAATGTAAAACTTTTTACACTGACAGTGTATAACCATTAAACTCATTCTTAATTATTATTTGAAATAAATTACTGAACTATTTTAAATTTAATTATATATTTTAAAAATTCTTATTTGTAATTATTATTATTCATAAAACATTTTTAAAGTAACCAAAATAAGAAAAAAAAAGTAAATTGAGTTGAATACAAATATTAATATAGTATTTAATATAATTAATGTGATATTTTTATAAATATATAAATAAATTTTGAGTAAATTATACTGACATTTCCTGAAAAAATTTTAGATTATACACAATACTTATCCTTTTTCTATTATTACATTAATCCCTTTAATTGTTTAAAAAATATATTATATTGACACACCTTATATATTACACTAACTCTCCTTAATTTTTAAAAAATATTACATCGTATACTCTTATAAAAGGGTTGTTGTAAACGTTAAAAAAAATAGAAGAATTATGTGTAATTTGAAAAAATCTCAAGAAATGTCAGTATAATTTACTCGTTAATTTTTGTTTTTCATATATAATATTAAGTATTGTATTTAGTAAATATAATATCTAATTAATTTAATAATATTGTAAAATATTATATTTATGAAATGTAATATATTTATAAAATTTAGTAATTATGTTATATGTTTATTAAACATATAACTTTTCATATGAGTCTACATATATTAAAATGGCTTATTTTTCCAAAAAATAAAAATAAAATTATTCATCAAAATAATATGAAAAAAAAAACAATTTATCTTTTTGAAATTGTTTTGAACACGTTGAATCTGATTTGCAAGGGAACGTACACGTTTAATTGGAAAACGCCTTCTCAGTTACACTTTGTTTGGTATCGAGCGGAGAAAAGAAAAGAAAAGAAGAGAAAAGGTGAGAAAAGAAAAGAAGAGAAATAGATGAGAAATAGAATAGAAATTAAAGTTGTTTGGTATAGTAGAAATAGAAAAGAAATAGAGTGGAAATAAGGGATGAAGGTTGTTTGGTTTGATAGAAAAGAAAAGAAGTGAAATAACATTTTTACTTTTATACCCCTACACATTAACGTAGTTTGTTTTTTTACTAGAATCGATTTTATGGTGTTATAAATCGATTAACTGTCACAGATAAATACAGAAAGTGTAACAAAAATTGATTAAATTGCTTGGCAGAGAGCACGAGATCCTGAAAATTAACATAGAATCGATTCTCCCAATATGTAAATCAATTTTGACAATTGTGTGCACATTGGATGACACATGAAAATCGATTTTCCTAAGCCTAAAATCGGTTTAGAGATGTGTATTGCAACATGTGGGTTGCATTAATGAAGCCAAAATCGATTTACATGCAATTGTAAATTGATTTTGGCTTCCAACTGTCCAAAACGAAAGTTGTCAAAAATTGTGATATTTAAATCTATATATTTGTAAATAATAAATGCCTTTATATTATATAAATGAAAAATACCAAGTAAATATATCTTGTAATAGTCATATAGAAATTAACACAATAATTATATCAACTACTAATTCTAAATTTTAAGTTTAGTAGTTCACAACCAATTCTTCAACATATTAGTATTTACTTCACCAACAAAGACAAAAATAGAGTAGATAATTATACAAATACGAGGTAGCAAAATACATATGACAGACAGAAACAAACAAAGAACATAAGTTTTTTCTTACTGAGATGGACCATGGTAGTGGTGACGCTCAAGTGCTTCGAACCGTGCCTTAAAATTATCAAATCTATGATCTACTCTTTCAAATCCCTCACGAACTATGATGGCTAAATTGTCCAAGCTGCCTTGTAAACTTTTAATGCCAGTAAATATTCAATGTAGCATATCATTATCACAGGCAACTTGACCTGATTGAGAAGCCATTGCATCTGGTTCATGCCCATCTTCAGAGTCACCTTCATCTTGTTGTTCCCCTTGTAGCTGGTTAACTCCCATTTTAACATGTTGCCACACTCCATTAACTTGTATCACCTTCAATTTTTTCAGGGTATGTTCATTGAATCTATTAGTCCAACCCGGTTGAATCTCAGCCTCCAATCCAAGCCATACATTATGATGTTGCAATATTTTTGTTATTAGTATACCATATGGAAGAGGCATTCCGTTGTCCTTGCACTTCATCATGTGTTGACAGATGTAGTGTGGCCAATTGATTTGAATGTGTTGCTTCATGGCCCAAAGTATGAAAATATCTTCATGCTGAATGGATGCATAATTGCTTCCACGTGGGATTAAAATATGCGTGTACACATAATGCAGTAATCTATCCTCAACTGCTAAACTACCTGCATTTCTGAATAGACGTGGCTCCAATCCAGGTCTAATCATCGTAGCCAATGCCTGAGAACAATCGTAATCAACCTAGTCTTTTATGTTTGACACCTGAAACTTATGACCTTTATATTTCAATGTAGCCAACCCTAACTAATCACGTGGCCTGACTCGGATCTTAATTTTCATTACCTCCGAACAGGGGTCACCATTATCCAAAAGTTTTAAGTTAGCATAAAATGCTTTAGTCAAGTCAGGGTGAACCGTACCAGTTATGGACACAAAGTGTTCAACGCCTTATACTGAAAGTAACTCTGCAAATTGAAGCCCACTATTCTTGACGAATTCAAAATCCATTATCTTTGCTTGTATAACATCCTTGCTTGAAATTCATCAAGATATGTAACTCCCTGATCTTTTTTGCTGAAGTAACGACTGTAATCCAACATCTGTGGTAAAGGATCATTGACCTGGGATGTTCCTTCTTCGCCTTTTTTTTTCTTATTCTTATCTTTTCCATCTCTGGTTCTCTTTTCCTTAGACAAACTTGTTTTTTTCATTATGCTGCACTTAAAAAAAAAAAAACACAGCCATAAAACAAAATGCTATTAGTTACATACAATCAGTAATGGCCTTATTTCGAAATACAGCATAGGGTCAAATTTTCCATGAAAATGGGTAGGACAAAACAAAGTAACATACATTGAAAAAGCATAAATGTTCATTATCATAATACAAGCATAGCATACGTATAACCAATAAACCAAGTTGTTGGACAACATGTTTGACTGTTCAGATAGATATGAGAAATAATATACAAATGTGCCGACTTCAAGAAATTGTCATGTGATGAACACTTCAAAATATACAATCATAATAATATATCGGTGCATTACAAAAAATGTCTCCTTCAACTAAATGACTCTAGTTTCCTTAGTTCACTGAAAACCAGCATCAGTCATCATTTTGATAAATGTTGGAAGTCTCATGTGGGGAGGTACACCGAAAAGTTTACACTTCTGTCGTTCATTGTTGCACAAGAAATCCTAACACTACATTTGGTGATCATGTCCGATGTTCATCTGATCCAACAAATGCCACGCGTCTTCTTCTGAATAAACATGTGTTGTGGTTGTCCTTAGGACATTCACTTGCTCATGTATAATCTCGTTTCACTTCTCAATTGCCAATACCTGTCGCTCAGCAATAGCAACTTGTCTTTCAGCTACCTGTGATAATTTCTCGGTCAATGCATTGCCACTTATAATTGCCTCAGCCACTCGATCAAGACCTGTTGTTAGCTTCTCCATTTGAGCATCAATTACATCCACCATCGGTGCTTTTCGCTTTGTGCCCTTGATGTAGAAGTATCAACAGACGGGTTCGAACATGCATCATTCAAACTAAACATGTTAGTATTTGGAGTGGAAACATTTACATCTTCATTGTTTCCAACATTACCATTTGTGCCCATCGTATCACCATACGTGTCATTGAGATCAATGGTCTCGTTGTCCTTATCCATAGACTGATGGATTTGTCTTGGAGTTAATCCAAACTTCCCTGTTGCATGATCTGAACCATATAGCTCCTCAAGTAGATCAAAATGGCGAACCTGAGAAGTTCTCCATTTCACAACTTTCGGTTTAACCTACCAATTACAGCATGTGACATTACTTTTACGACTCTGTTACGGAGAAATAATTTAATATAAACTCATTGGAACTGATTTTACCTTTATAAGGTCTTCCCAAACCTCACTCTCCGCCTCAAACTTCCTTGTGAATGGACTCCACGCAAATCCACTTAGTCCACTGAACAGGTCATGGACTTCTCGCCACCTATCCTTCAAAGTTTTTTGCCTGTTTTTTACATGACTTTTAGTCATATCTGGAAGCCCAGATGCTCGCAATGAATTAACAATATTTGTGTAAGCTTGCGATGTCCAGCTACCATCAACCTTATTTCCTTTTTGAATTTCTTCAATCATTGCATTAACTAGTATGTTGTCCATATCATCAGTCCATCTTAGCATTTCTCTAGGTGATTGAGCACTGTCACCGACTTGTAATTTTCCCTTGTTCATATTTTTCTTGATAGTTTCCTACAAATAAATTGTAAATATTCCATCCACTAACCATATAACCAAAAATGCTAGGAAAAGTAGAAAAAAAAACGGTTCAAGAACACAGATAGAAGAAGATTAGCATTGAAATTATAACAATTTATAACATTTACAAAACATATTGTAATAAAGTAATGTCTCAAATAAGTTACATCACTTAAAATTGGAAGAAAATTAAAACACTCAATTAATGGTGATAATCATTCCACATTGCATTTGCAATATTATCCCGCAAATATACCCAAGCTCTATAATCCTCCTCATGTTGTTGTGTTTGCATTCCATCCACTTCACGATCAACCAATTCATGATCAACTTCAGCTAGCAATGATTCATCGTTATCAACCCCAACTTGAAAATTATGTAGTATACAACATGCAACTACAATATTTCTCATTGTACGAAAATTGTAATGAGGCTCAGTGCCACTAGCAACAATCAGAAATCTTTTCTTTAAAACACCAAATGTCCACTCAATTACATTTCGAAGGGATGAATGTCTATGGTTGAATAATTCCTTTGGATTCTGTGGTTCGCGAACAGAATACTCCTTCAAGTGGTAACGAACACCACAATAGGGTGTAAGGATTTGACCTTTAAGCATAAAACCAGCATCCCCAAGATAATATTTTCCTACATATGTCCATACAATTTTACTACAAAGCTAATAGCATATTTATAAATCATTTAAATATATAGAGGAAATGTTTACTAACCTTTAGGTATTATTAGAGGATCTTCCCTAGTTAAGGCATCTTTTAAGATCCTAGAGTCAGATGTTGTCCCTTCCCAACCAGCTAAAACATATGTGAATTTCATGTCAAAATCGCAAGCAGCAAACACATTCTGCGTTGGATAATCCTTTCTACCGCGATACCGATGGGCCTCTACCCTTGACACTTTAACTCGAACATGGGTACCGTCTATAGCTCCAAGACAATCCTTTGTACAAAATTCAAATCACAATATTAACTAAGATTTTCTTTGACCTAATCAACCATTGTAATAAAAACCCTATACCTATTGTAAGACAATACCTTGAGATACGGATGGAATCGATTATTGTTAAGAATGTACGGTAAGACATCCACACTAGACGGTTGAAGTAGAAGTTCTCCTTCTAATGCAATTATAGAATGTAGCACAGCATGAAAGTGGCGACTAACAGTCTCTCCAGAACGATGAAAGAAAAAACAAACCGTTCTATTCTTCACATTATGACCTACTATATGTAAAAACTTTGCCACTTGTTCCTCAACCGTAGAGCGTCTGTTATCCTTAACTATATTGGTTCCTCTAAGTTTTTGACACAAAAGAATAAATGCTTCAAGGCCCATCCGTATAATATCCCGACACCTTCGTCTATGAATTAAATAATTCATTAACTCTTGGTGCCTTTCTTCCCTTTGAAGAACATCATCACTAATTGACCTACCAATTCTGTTGGATAGTAAATGCATCAAATGCAAAGCATATCCTACAGAGCATAATAAAATCATTGTAGCAACTTGCATCCTTATTTGCAATTGCTGCTAAGCATTACTTATTATCGACATTTGAACCGCCATTCCATTACTAAACATTTCCTCCTCATCCAAGTCATCATTGTCAACATTAGCCATCTGTTAAATACATATGTCTTTTTGAGGAAGTGAAAAAGTGTGATCTGCCTCCATCTGACCATTTGAAATGGTACATAAGTTGAAAAATAAAAAATATATTGTATCAACTAAATTATTTGTTATACTAAAATATATTGATGAAATTAATTATAATCATAAATTTCTAAACCATATTCAGTAATTTAATTTTTATAAAAAATAAATAATTACAAAATAGTGATTCCTTACCATTAACATCGTTTATTATAGTGAATTTTAAATAAAAAATTACTCAATCTTTTCATTGTATAAGCATTCTTATTAATTGAATTTTTTTATTTCAAATAAAAGGCAAAATCCATTTCTAGGAAAACTATGTCACATTTTGAAATAGTCAAAATCAATTTTAGGATATTAAAATCGATTTTCTGGAGCAAAGAGCACGGATCATGGGTGGAAAATTGATTTTGTTCCTACAAAATCGATTTTCCCACTTGTATGGAGTGAGGAGAATCGATTCTCCCACATGCAAAGCCCGAAAATCGATTCTCACCAATGTAGAATCGATTTTCGCCAAGTGGTCAGCGCACAAGGACAAAATTGGTTTCCTGATGGTGTAAATCGATCCACGCTTTGTGACCAAGGGAGAAGAAAATCGGTTTCCTCCCTGTATAAATCGATTTTATATTTCATAAATGGGAAGAAGAAGAAAATCGATTTCCTAAAAGTGTAAATCGATTCTATGTCATGAAAATGGGTTCAATTCAACGCAACTGGTACACGGTAATGGGTATGGAAATCGATTTTAGTATAAGAAAATCGATTTTCTTGAACAAAAAAAATTGCAGATCTGCCATGAAAGGGGCGAGGTCCATGTAAATTTCAACTAATTACATACAAATCAAGCAATATAAGAAACAGATCTGACGCATATTAAGTAAATATGTAAAAAATCTGAAGTCTATCAATATAAAAAACGCACCTTAAATTGCAATTAGAAGAACACCCTGTACAGTAGCAACGACGAGGGGAGCAGTGTCGAGGAGAAGAATGAGTACAACACGAAGACAAGGTTTTTTTGGGTAAAAATACGAGCGTCTGTACAATTTCTCTTTCTTTCTCTTCAATTTTGCAAAGAAATAATCAGTCGTTGGTCCCACCTCATTTTTTAAAAATTTCTCTGCATTTCAACGATACCAAACGTGTCGAAATTCACCACTTCGTCTCCTTTCTTTTCTTTTTTGCGAGAATCAACAGTATTTCAACAATACCAAACAGAGCGTTAGTGACTGTGTCATTATTTTTTATTTCTATACAGACTAAACAGTCAAATATATGTACAGGATCTGTCCTATATTCCTATATATGTAGGGGTGCAAATGGTTGTACGAAAAAGCATTCAAAGATGCTTTGTCCTTAGACGTTATCAATATATATTTTATTTTTAATTGAAAACGCCTGGTGGTTAGACGTTATCCATTACTATAGAATTTCATACCTATTCATTATCCTCTTCGTCCTATTTTGTTTAATATTTTGACAAAAAAAAAAACATTGTTCCACTTTAATTATCATTTTAAAATCTCAAAAAAGTATTATTATATCCTTAACCATTTATTGTGGATTGAGAAAATATAAAAGAAGTTTAAATGAAAGAGAATCTAATTGCTATGAAAAATAAAAGGTATATTAAAAAATTAAATAATAATTTTTATGAAATCTAAGTAATTACATTTCTTAATTCTTGTGTCAATATTTTAAACATCAAATAAAATGTGACAAAGGTAATATTAAATAAAAACTCATTATTTTTTATGTACAATGATCGTATGAGATTAGAACTTATAACATTATACATACTACCCAATCTCTCCATCATTAAGTCGACCCTAGTGGTTCAAATAAAAACTCTTTATTATAGAATTTAATACCTATGTGTGCATGTACACGTACACATTACAAATCTATTGATTTTTATTATTTTTTGAAAAATTACTTCATAAATTTTAAATGTATACTAGGATAATATATAGCAGTTGACATAATTATAGAAAAATAATTTATGTCTTAACTTATGTCTTTGATTATTATTCTAAGTAAATTAATACGAATTATTCAAATTTACTATATTTTAAAAATTATGTATTTTTAATTTTTATTGTTGAAAAAACATATTTTAAAGTAACCAAATTAAAATAATATTAATATAATTTTCAAATTATTTAAAATTTATTTATATGTAAACAATTAATTTAATTTATCTTTTTGTTCTAAAAGTTCTCTTCCATTGGAGACAATCCTGTTTGAGACACAAACGGATACTAAATGTGGATACCTCTTCCGGTGCGGGATCAAATAATATAATATAGAAATTTTAATTTTACTTACTATAAATAATTAAATGAATAATTAAAACCATACACATTATTAAATTTATAGGAAATTTTAAATATTGGATAAATTAAGTCAATATTTTTTTAATACCGATAAAATAATGGAATTGAAAATTTTAATTTACAAATCTTGTCTATAAATGGAAAAATATAATAAATATTACATGTCTTACAAAATAAAAAAATTAAAATAAATAGTTAAAGAATAACTATCCATATCTAAATATTATATCTCAGTATTTATTTATTAATTTTAAAAATATTTGAAATGAAAAAAAAAAAAGGCATTTAAAAAAAAGGTTCATACTGATTTTCTAAGACCAATTATTATTTAACTTTAATCAGTTTAACCGATTCTTAATCAATTTTTTGCTTTACCAAGATTTTTTCAGACCGCCGATGACTTTACCAATTTCTATTCCAAACAATTGAACCAATTAGCCTAATTTTGGAAATTATGGCAAATAATGCTCAAAACATTTTTTTTTAAAATCGATAATATGAGCATTTAAAAATAATTATGAATGACACTAGGAGTAGTGAGTCACCGAGAGGAGAGAGGATAACATTCATGAGAAACTTATGTGGAGTATATTTTACCCAGCTTTTCTTAAGCTTATTTCCTTTTAAAAGAAGTTGGGCCAAACACATTTTATTAAAAGTTCATAAAAAAATAAGCTACTTATTTTTATAAAACAAAATTTGAATCTCACAGTTTAGGGTTTAAAAGCAAATTTAAGCCCTAAATAAGCTACTGAAAAAAGTAGCTTATAATTAAGTTTGTAGGAGGAATTTTTTCCAACTTATACGGAGTTTATTCTCGCAGTTTCCTCTTTGAATCTCAATACAACCAAAAATACAATCTTTTTTAATTTCTCACTATTTTTTTTAATTTGAATGTTTCACCAGCTTCTCCGTTAAATAATACTTACATATATTAGTTTATTTAAAGTATGTTTCTTTATTATAAGGTATCAATTTGTTTTTAAATTATTTATTTAAAAATTAAAAAATATTATTTATTTTTAAACTTTTAAAATATTCTTTACATAAAATAAAAGAGTATGATGAAATGAGTAAATATATAGTTATATAAAATTTTCATATTTTAAATATTTATAATTTTTAATCATTAAATTTAATTTAGCTGCCATAGTTTTTAAAAAATTTTAATTTATAGTTAAGTTTTTGAATTCTTAATTATAGCAATATATTTATTAAAAAAATTTAGATTATTTATTAAATACTTTTTAATACATTTTGACATTATTCAATTTTGTTTAAATAAATTATTTTTTATCTTCTAAAAATATTATCTAACAATAATATAAAAGTTTTTAAATATTTTAACTTCTATAATTAATACTTAAATTTAGTTAATTACAATTACATAATAAAATATTTGTAAATTATATTTAAAATTAATTTTTGTTAATTAAATTAATTTTTTACATTTTTAAAATTAAAAATTTTAAATATATTTATTAGATGAAATTAAAAAATGTTGCTGAAATGATTAAATAATATAATTAAATAAAATTTTTATACTTAAAAATATTTATAATGTTTATATTTGAAATTTAATTTAGATTTTAGTTTTTTTAATTTTTAATTCGTAATTAAGTTTTATCATTTTTAATTACAACAATATTATTAAATACTTTTTGGATTATTTGTTACCATTTAATATATATTGACATTATTTAGTATTGTTCAAATAAATTATTTTTTTATAAAAATATTAGTGGACAATTATACAATTTTTTTAAATAATACTTTTGTAATTATTGTTATATATAATAAAATATTTATAAATCAGATTTAAAATTAACTTTTATTAATTAAAATAGTTCTTGGCATTTTTAAAATAAAAAATTTGAATTTATATATTTTAATACTTTTATGTATTTTTGTTATCATTAAAATAAATTTATCATTGATTAAATTAATTTTACATAATTGTAATTAAAAATTAACTTTACATAATATTTTTTATTTTATTAATATGTATATTATTCTATTGAGTGAGACAATTAGTTTTAAGTAAATTTAAAATTTTAAAAGTTTTAACCAAATAACTTTTAGCTTAAAAGGAGCTTTAAAACTTAAAAAAAAATAAAAATTACCAAACAAATTCTACTTTATTTTTAAAGCTCTTATTTTGAGGTTTAATTTTAAAATAGCTTTGAAGCCAAAAAAAAAAGTTAGGCCAAACATAACTTATAATAGCATCAGCTGAAAAGCTTTAAAGTAATTGGGTTAAATATATTTTTGATCCTTGAAATTTACCAAATTTGGTTTTAGTCTTTAATTTTTTTCCAATGGTTTAAGTTCTCAAATTTTTTAAATGGGTGAAATTGGTCCCTCACCCTAACTCCGTTAACATTTTTGTTGATGTCGCTATTAGCTACCACGTGTCAACCATGTGGCAGTCATGTGTGACGTGGATGCCATGTAGCATCACGGACCAAAACAAAGTTTTTAAAAATGTAGGGATTAAGACAGATTTTAACCAAATTTTTAGGGACCAAAACCATGTTTTTTAAAAATATAGGGATTGAGACCAATTTTGACCAATTTTTATGGATCAAAAACCACATTTTACCATAATAATAATGATTTCTGGACACACTTGTCAAATTTTTAATTTTGAGCTATTATTCAAGAACCAAAAACACATTTTAACCTAATAATAATTATTTTTAATAAAATAATGCCTTAAATTAAAACGAAACTTAACCCAAAAAAAAAGTGAGAAGAAGAAAATTGATGCAAAGTGTGCACACAGAAAAGTATCAAATATAATCACTACAAGGGAAAAATGAACCGTAATGTAAAAGGCAAAAAAATAAAATTGATGCATTAAAATAATAAACCAATAACATAACCAAAAAAGGGTGAAATGAAACCGATGCAGACAACGTCGATCGAGTAGATGCAACAACACACATTTTTTTTACAAAATATTAATGTATTAGAAAGTGTAAAACATTACAAATTAAAATAGACAACTCAACGATTATGCAAAATATAAAAGAATGAGAGAGAAAAAGAGAGAGAGAGTGAGGACGATATAATGCTTATGGATGTAAAAGAATGAAAAAGCTGTAATGGAGTAAACAAAGAGAATATTCATGCCTAAACACACAAGCAATAACTCTCATGCAGTAATTTTGTATGGTTGGAATTCAAAACAAGTATTAGTTGTTGCTACTCTCTTCTTATTTGACCAATGACAATGGCCTTTGAAGCAATGCTTGGCTTTGCGACCCAACAACCAAAGTACCAAAAATCTTGGATATGAAGTGGAGGCAAGTGGTCCTTTATAATGCACAAGGTGTTATACTAGGATGTGAAAATGATAGAAATGAATCACGATGATTTAAAAACACAATATGTCATCAAAGACTTTTGCTAACTCTTCTTTTCTCTTATGGGTGTTGTTTCATTTATTTTCACATTTTTATTTTTTATAATTATTAAAAATGTAAGTTAATTATTATATTAGTTAAATGATTTACATAATAATAATAATAATAAATAAAGTAAAATGAGTTTTTAATCTTGAAGATTTAGTGAAACTTGGACTTAGTCCTTGCATTTTTTCAAAAATGTGGTTTTGGTCTTGGAAATTTTTTAAATAGGTGGAATTAGTCCTTGATTCCACATGGCTAATACATGGATGTCACATGACAGTCCTTACATAAATCTTAGTATCTCAAGGAATTAGTATCTAATTCTCGGCCTTGGATATCCTATGTTTAGCTAAAAACAATCTCTAAAAGAGAATAATGTAAAATTTCAAAGTACATACATCTTGTAAATGTTCTTTACCATATCTGTGTCCGGTTTTTATTTAAGGAAGCTTTTCTCCTAGATCGAATACCCGTAGAAGAGCATAAAGGAGATAAAAGAAGGTGCATAAGTAGTCACGGGCGGGATTGCTCGAAAATGACAGCCATATATGCATACGTTGCACCAAACTAAGATGCCCAAAGAAATACAAGTAACACGATATTCTAGTAAATGGGACAATCACACTACCACCGTGGCACAGCAATTAGCAAGACCACAGCCACACGCTCTCTATATATGTACATACCCATTGGCCAAATTATTGTTAGAGGCATCCTTCGCTTTGGCTTTGGCTTCTTCTCCATCCATGGCAATGAAACACGTGAGTCACGAAACCTTTCAATACCTGCCTCTTGTCACTTCCTGTGACTGATTAATGCCGTATTCTAGTAGATAAGCACATTTACACATGGAGAACCTTCTCATCTTTTCTCACCAACCTTTAATTTGGTGTGTTTCAGTCCCCTTCTCAAATTAGCACTTGATTCCGCAATATTAGGTAAATGTAATTTTCATGTCATGGCCCCTCTTACCGCTTATCTCTGGGTATATAAATATGTAACATATATCCTATCAAGATATGTAGATAACCTTCTCATTTTGTAGAGCAGTTAATTGCCTCATTTTCCTCTGCTTCTTCCCCCCTCTCTTCCATATATATATATAGTTCTTTTATGGCCTCGTATGAGAACAATGATATGGACTTGGTAGAAATGGATTTGGAGGTCTTTGAAATTGATGGGGCCCTCCTAAGAGAATTGCTAGAAGAAGATAAAGAGGGCAAGGATGAGAAGGATCGTGGTAACGTAGAATGCATGGCAGAATCTGTAGAAGAGAACAATGCTCATCCTGACATGATAGATAGGAAGCAAGAACAGCAGCAGCCGAATTGTTTGGAGAAGTACGAGTGCCATTCTATGCATGACTTTGAGTGGCACAATATGATGGACACGATGGAGCCAACTAATCCACTAAATGATGTGACAATGAATTGGTTTTCAGATGACAATGTTGGGATGGTGGATTTTGCTTATGCTAATGAAGAATCTTACTCTCAAAATTGTGATGGGCTTGTCTCTAATGAGGCAATTTATGGTTGCTTGTGGGAAGATTATGATATTTAGGTGCATATTAAATTTTACCGATTAGCTAGCTCTAGAAGCGAAGAGGGGAAAAAGGGAAGAACTAGCTCAAGTGTGAAAGAATCTGGTTAATAATTCGTAAATTAAAAAGAGCATGTTAGCAGGACTACCTGTGTAACTGTCATATTCTGAATGCTGCTTGGGTCAAGTTATATTAAGACATAAGTGAAAGAAAAATACTTATAATAATTAGTTTAAAGAGTCAGTTTTCAAATTATTTGCTGCATAATTACTTATTCATTTATACTTTCCTTATTTTTCTTCATCTCTTTCATTCTATATAATTTGAATGATAACTAAGAAACAAGATAAATGATTACAAAGTGATATTAAAATAGAGGAACAAAAATTAGGGTGATATCCAGACTCATTGATGGGGAAAAAAAATCATAGCATACCAATTATTATATGTGTAGCATCATGGTAAATCTATATTTTATGTAAATTTATAGAGCAAGTTCACATAATTTTTACATTAGCTTATAGGAAATTTGTGAGAAAATAAACCATTAATGAAGAATTTCATGTGATGTGTGTTTCTAAGCTTTTTATTTAAAATTATATGAATTGTCCTTAATTTTGTTGAATTTTATGTAAAGACTTAGTTAAGCAAAAAAAAGAAATCTAGTCCACAGGTATAAAGGAATATTATACTTATCAAAATGACTTAAAAGAAACCAAAACCAAAGTGAGCCAAAAAGGAGACTTGAAGCGTAAAACGGAGGTCGCACCCTGCTCGGCGGGACCTGGCCTTGAGGTATTCTACTCGGTGGATTAGATAGCCCCCCTGGCGTCAAAGCGAAGCGAATTCCGAAAAACCGCCCAGCGGGTTTCCAACCTCACTAGGCGAGTCCAAGGTCCAAGTTTTAATTTTATTTTAATTTTTAATGGATCTAGATTATGCGGAATGGACCAGGGTTAAGCCTTTTACTCCAAAATTCTAAATTGTATTACAAATAACAAGGAGCAAAACACAATGGAGGATCTTTTACTTTATCTCTATTCGTTTCTCAATTTTTCCTTTTTTGGTCTTTGGCTTTTGGAGAAAGATTCTTGAAGGGCAATAGGATACTCAAAGTCAGAAGCTGGAGAAAAATCTTTTCTTGTAAAAGATTTCTTCTTCTTTTTTCTTTGATGTATTTCTTTAAAATTAAGATATCTCTTCTTGTCATGAGTAGCTAAATTTCTTGTTAAGGTTGTGGTGTACTTAGTGTTTGGAATCCCTAAATTTTTAATTTTAATTGAATTCTTGTTTCTATTCAGTCAATTATATTGCTCTACTATTTTTATTTTCTTACTTGGAATTAATTGTTCCTTGTACGTTTCGAATCAATTAATTGAACGGCGGCCGTACCGCAATTAATTGGTAGACTTGTAGGGTAATCAAATTAGGTTTTATCATATAATCAACCTTCATTCCTAATTTCTAATTGGATTAAATAATTAATTAATCCCCCCTTTATTCCTCATGCCTTCCTAGGGTTTTAATATCTCATATGATCAAGTGAGAAATTAACTTAAAAAGGACTATTACAATTTATGACCAACAATTGACAATAAAATTTGTAAGAAAATATTGGTAATTGACAAATAGTAAAAGGTTCAATTAGAATTAGATGTGAAGGAACTTAAGAGCACGAAAAAAACTACAACCCTAAGCTTATTTTTCTTTGAATTTTTCTCTACTTACCATTGCTTGTTTTACAATTCTTGTTTCAGCGTTTATCATTATTGAATCGACCCACTACCTATTTAATTTTACCTAAACAATATACAATCTCTGAAAACTGGTAATCGTCATTTAGTCCTTTGGGTTCGATATCTGGATTCACATCCTTTTGTTACTACTGCAATAAGGGTACACTTATCCTTGAGCGTATTTTTAGCGCATTACATCATGAAGTAGAATATAA
Organism: Spatholobus suberectus; assembly: GCA_004329165.1. Lineage (NCBI taxonomy): Eukaryota > Viridiplantae > Streptophyta > Magnoliopsida > Fabales > Fabaceae > Spatholobus > Spatholobus suberectus. The sequence goes on from CM014734.1 coordinate 76,104,261, forward strand.
GATATAAGTAGCCACTAGCCATGTCTTCGGTCAACTACGTAAATCCACCACCACGAAAACCTAATGCAATGGATCTTGCCTTTGATGCCTCATTTGGGACAATATCTATATATTACGATCCTATTTGACTATGTACAATTGTGTTTTGGACCAGACAAACACAAGCCCAATCCACCAGAGTTACACTCCAACCAAAAAACTTCTAAGAGTACTTGGGCTGAAGTCCATGACAGGACCCAATTACAAAATGTATTCCATATACCCTGGAAGGGAAATGCTAGTAATACACTTTTTTGAATGCATTCTTTATTATTGGATAAATTTGTTAAAAATTACAACATTGTATGAGTTTCACTCCATATGTATTGAACCTCACTCATAATTTTATAGTTTTCAATAAATTTTAATGAATAAAAGAGAATGTATTAGAGAGTGTTTTGCTAACACTCCTCTACCTAAAATAGGGAACTAGATCTTGGCCAGAAGTAAATTAATCCCAAACGAGTAAAAACTTCACAACAAGGGCTTAAGGCCTTGATGTGAAGTCAATGGTGCCCATTTTTAACACATGCAAGTTTGGGTATATGTATATTTCCGGGTCGACTGTACTTCAATCACGTTGTGAATTGCAAAGCAGTTCCTTTATGAGTTTAATAACCAATATGATTTTTAAAACTTAGCCAAACTTGTCGATCCTAACTTATTTCCCCACGCAATGTATATGCATTACTTACAAATTGGGACAGGTATCAAGCCACGTGTTTATTTTCTCATTGTGTATAAACAGGGAGTTACTAAGGAAAGATATTTACGTGAGTTATCAAAAAAATAGTCAGTTGTTACACTCACAATAAATGTGCAGAAAACTTTGACAGCATATTCTATGTACTAACACTCACAAAAAAGAAAAAAGATGAACATAAAAAATATTGACAAGTTGATAATTACTAACGCATTTTTTCTCATATTTAAAAAATTTGAAGCACAAAAAGAAAAATATGTATTTGACACTGAAGAGCAGTAATAAGGCTTGGGAATGACCGAATAATATTTGTACGCTCCGTATCTTAATCATGTGGGACTCGAGTGTTCATCTAGTTGCATCATTAATATATAGTTATCTATTGCACCCTTAAAGTTACGCTCGATATGAGCTTCCAATAGGAGTTACAATAAGTTGACAATGCATGCGTACAGAATACAGATGCAAAATATAGAAACTACAATAATTAACATTGCCAGAACCATAATATTTTCGAAACATAGATCCAAGCTAACATATCACGATCACGAATGGCTGTCACCGTTGTATAATTCCAGCAAAGAAAAATGAGGACACAACTTCATTTTAAGGTAAGCCAGTTCCCATATCCTATCCATATTTGCACCAATAAATAAATTGGTCTGAGCATGTGTTTGTGTTTGTGTGTGTGTAAATTCAATAAAATAGAGGCTAAATTTCAATAGACAGATTTACTTCTACGTACCTCTCCAACAAATAGTCGAGGCCTTAAACCTAGGTCAGAACAGGGAGTATCAAGAAGAACTCAATCAAAACTGTCAGAAGAAAAATCTTTTGAACTATCAACCCTACCATATTATGTATCAAAAAAAAAAAAAAACCTACCATATGATATAAACATTTGATGATGAGTACAGCTTTTTTCTTGATAAAGGTAAATGCAAAATAAATTATACAACAGAAAAGCATATGAATTAAATATCTTTCTGGTTCTTCAAATTTGAATTAAGTTTGTTTTTAGTCTCTCAAGTTTAAAAGTGATTTTTTTAATTCTTGTAATTTGAAAATAACTTACTTTTAGTCCTTATCAAGAACTAAAATAATCACAAATTAGGGACCAAAAGTGCTATTTTTAAATTATGAGGACTAAAAAAATTGTTTTTAAATTTGATGAACCGAAAACAAACTTGATCCAAATTTAAAAGACTAAAAAGATATTTAAACCAAAACATATTGGTTTATAAAATTTTTCTATGGTTGCCAGAAAAGCACTATCCTATGAGGGTTCAAAACCAACTTCTCACAGTTGTGTTCTAATCTGGAGTATTTGCAGAGGAATATGGTAAAAAAGCATTTACTACCAAGGAAAACTAATAGGCAACAATAAGTCAATATCATTACATGTAAATCACTGCAAAGGAAGAAAATCAGAAATGCGACTCTAATCAATAATGCTTGGCAGGTTTTGAAGAAATATCTCTCCCTCAAGCACATCTGGAAAACCAAAAAGAAACAATAACACATAGATGAATGCATTCAACAAAACCATAAATATTTTACAAAATTTCCAAATATTTAAAGAGATCAAAGATGAATGCCACCAAGGAGATTAACCCAGGTGTGCTAGACTATACAGAGTGGGATCCTCTACAAACAGAGAAAAAAGCAACACATAGACAAAGAACAAAACAACAAATAAATGACTGCACAGCAGACTAAAAAGAAGTCCATAAAAAATTACCTGAGAAAAACCCTAAAAAAATATCCAAGTCACACCAGATTCTGTCTCACACCTACAATCACAAATCTGTAGGCTTCATACAAGCTAGACAAGTCTCCACCTCCTCCACTTACCAAGCAAGAAACCAAGTAAAATCTAATTTGATAAAGATGACCTTCCAAGATGTGCATAACAGATGTCAATTTTATGTTTGTATTGAGCAATGGCAGAAAGATCCAACCACAAACACTTGCCAAAACTCCAAAAGATCCAACTATTAAAACAATATCTAATGTTCTTCACTAACATCCCGACCAGCAAAAGATAAAGACAAACCTAAAGGTCTGGAACATCAAAAGCCTTGACAATTGAAATTAAGTTAAAGGAAAATCCCGTGCAAAGTAGCATCTCTTGATTTTCATGAATTAAAGAGCATGCATACTCTCCCACAGTCCCACCCAATAATCCCAATTTATCCATATCCCGGGTTACTTCTGCTTAACCAACACCAGGAAAATATGCCCTTCACTTGCTGCCATTGTTTGATTTTAAACTGAAAAACCATTGCACACTCAATAAGCTAGTCTTTGAGAAATGCTAACGCAAACTCAAAGCTTCAAGTTGAGATCAATGCCAACTCTTCCTGTCTCATGCCCCCCGTCCTCCACTTCTAAGAAATTATAGAAAGGTCTAGGATCTGGTCCACTTGATTCTGAATGTTGGTATGAGTCCATGTTATCCTATAAAATTTTAAAAGCAAGAAACAAATATATTCAGCTTTCCAAACAAAAGAGTGAAGAATATTGGAGCTTCCAGAATAGCCTGCAACTTACTTCAGTAACTTGGCAAGGGAACAAATCCCCCTTGGAAAGAACACCTGGAAACAAATGCATAGGAGGTGAAGGAACTTCAGGAGTATCAAATGGTGGGAAATTTGCATGACCAGGCACCGCAATGTCAGAATTGTACCTTGTATCACTGAGCTCCAAAGTTCTACCCCATTTGGCATCCCTGAGAAAGACAAGGAGAATTTGGTAACACAAGAAGAAACTATAAGCGGAGAAGGCAAAAGCTAGTGTCTTAGTGATGACAAAAGGATGACCTGTAGCACTCCTTGGTGGAATCAAAACTACTAACACCGTGACTATCATTTATGGATGATTGGTGTGATCTATTGTAGTGAGAAAAACTTGGAAGAACATGAAAGTTTGATGGCGGTTTCAGAGAGTTTTCCAAGGTTGAAGAGTGAGATCGCTTCATGCCAACAATCTACAACACATATCGGCTGTCAACATAAAAGTTCAATTTTCTGATTTCATTTGCCGTGAATGGATAAATTCTGCACTTTGCATCAATGTTACATGCAAGTCCCAATAGAAAACTGAGTTTCACGCATAATGACCGGGCTGGACATGTTTCATGAGGTCAAAGGTGAACAACTTAGTTACTTATCCAACAAATGTTGTGTATGAGTTGCTTTTATAATAAAAAAAATTAAAGTAATATTATTTTCATATAAATTGTAAGCTGTTTTTATAAGCTATTTTGGAGAGCTTATTGAAATAATGAGAACATCTCATGAACATATATTATAAAATGAAATAGGAGTAAAAGAATTAGAAAAATTACTTTATGTTCCTCTGGTATCCTAAATTTATAGTTATAATATGAATTTTGGTTCTAAGGGGGCTCTAGATGATTGTGAAGTCCAATTGACAATGATCCTAACGAAGTTGGGGTGCCAACAGTGGTGGAGCTAGACCATTTTAGTTGAGATGGTGAATAAAAGATTACTTCTATCTTTAATTATAAAATTTTATATGTTAAACAATAATCATTTTTATAAATCATAATTATAATAATCATTTAATACGTAGAATTGTTTGTATGGCAATTTTATATGCGAGGTTAGTTAAAGAAGAAAAGTAAATTAAACTTCAGAATTTTGTAGACACTTATATACAAGTTTCACATATTAAAGCATATTTGCTTAATTTAAAAATATAATTCTGATTGGATTGATATCAACGTATCTAGAAAACATTTGCAAGACATACTACAATGTAAATATAAAAAAATTAGCATCTCATAAGTCTAAGATTTGACCCTAAAATTATTATTTGAAGTAAAAAATTACGTATCGTAGTACTTGATTAAATTTTTCTTTTGATATATAGGTTTCTTTTTATACTAATTTGTATTTTTTTTTCCTATAAAAGACATAACCTATATGTAGTAAGAGATTTATCAAATTAGATTATAAAATTAAGTGATTTTTGATAAAGTTTTTCCTCTTCATAAATTTTGATAAAACTTTTTATCTTACATATACAAATTTTTTACATATAAAATGAAGAAAATTAAAAATTTTGGGAGGCCATGACCCCCTTTAAACCCAACGTAGCTCCGCTCCTGGGTGCCAAGAAATTGTTTGGCCTACGTGTAAATTTTATGCATATCCAGTAAGAATTTCATATACAAAAATAAGCAAACCACACGAGCAAAAGAGCTTTCTTCCATTTTGGAAGAGTCATGGACTCATTGTAAGTTGTGTCATAAACTTTACCGTGGGAAGTGAATACTGATTGTTTCTCTTTTGAATTGTTCCAGAAGAAGGCCAAATGTTCAACGGGGAATTGACAGAGTTATATTGATTTCCATCAATTCCTTCTGAATTTCCGTTGTCAGTTATGTCTATGCCTTTTTGCTCTCTCAAGATCCTCTCAAGTTCAGCCACTCCAGGTCCTCTTTTTGGAACTCTTAGACGTTTTTGCTGCTTCTTCAAACCAGAACTCCAAATGCTACTAACAACATTCCCACCACTGTGACAAGTATTGTTGTACATGTTTTTCTAGCACTCGGTATAGATTATGCACTTCCTCCTCTTCTGTCTGCTGCATGAAAATGCGGATGATCATACAAAATCCAATCCAATACAAATATATTTAAATACAATCGAGAGATTGAGAGAATTCAGAAAAGATCCATACTATCCGTGGTAGGATCACAGAATATAATATAAAAGGAGCTGAAAAAGATTTTCATTCAATTACTCCTCCAAGTTTTAAGTATGCTAGACAACAACAAAATTCACCTTTTTTTTTCGGTAGAAGGAAAATCAAATTCTGATAAATATAGAGAAATAAAAAAAATGAATTGTTTACAAAACGAATTATATTTTAAAACCGATCTAATCTGATAAAAATAATTGGGCTCAGTTACAACTATTTACATTAGATTAAATCAACTTATAAACATATCTATGCTAATAATACATTTTTTAAAATCTACTTTTTATTAATAGAATTCACATAACCAAATAATAAAAGTTATGTGGAAAAACATGTATTAAAAAAAGAGTTTAATAGTTATGTATTGTCAATGTAAAAAGTTTTACACTGTCAAAAAATCACAAATTATCGTTGTTATGACTTTTAAGGTAATTATTATAAAAGTCAATAAACTTCCATACATAGTAGTTTGTGATTGGATAACAGTGTAAAGCAGCTTTACACTATCAGTGCATAGCATCCTTTCTCTTAAAAAAAATGTTACTAATATCTGTCTAGAGTTGGCTCATTAAAACATATATTTTAAAAGATAAAATATAAACAATAATCATTGATTAGAAAATTAATAATTAAGATTTTATCGATCACTTAATATATTTTACTTGTGCATATATTTTATTATAATTTTAACCATCGATATTTATATCAACATTTATTATTACATTTTGTTTTCTAAAACGCACTCTACAGTCATAACCTTTTTTTTTCTTCTAGTTTATATATACGTCGGTGTCCATTTTTAAGTCCTTCAATATTCTTTTAAATAGGATACAAGTAGAAAAATATACAGATAATTGCTTTTCCTCTCTAGTTTAGCGAAATTAAGCTTAAGGCTTAATTTGCCTAATATTTTACCTTACGGAATACAACTGTTTAGCACAAGTATAAGGAGGAGAGTAATCACATACCTCGCAGTATTAGAGGAGTTTAATGGTGGATTTGAAGAGTTTGAGCTGAACCTTTAATGGTGCCCCATTGTACTCCACAATGGAGAAAGTGTACATGCAAGGATCTTGACACTCAAGTCAATGTGAGTTAGACTTAAGAGGTTAAAGATGAAGTAATGTATACTTTTTTCAAGCTAAGTTTAAGGTTTTTATAACCTTTTGTTTTTTAACTAATAAGAATAAGCTATTGAGTCTTTGGACAATAGAATATTCTAGAATAATTATGAATCATATTTCTCTTGTACAAAATATTAAAATGTCATTAATAGTTATCTCTTAATGAAAAATGTTGCCAACAAAAAAGTTGAAATGTAGTCTAAACTATGAGCGTTTAATATAATAAACGGCCTATGATGAGTTATGTAATTGATAGTGATAAGTTAGAGCTTAGAGGAACCAACAAATCATAAAGAAAGAAAAAAGGGAAAAATAATATTAGAGGGGACTCAATTTTAGTTTGGTATCCAAAGATGCACTAATTCAGCTCATTAAGTTAATTTCAGGAAAAAAAAAATTATGAGAATATATTCAAAAGATTCAGCCATTTATTTTGATTTTTCTTAGACTTGATTAGAAATATAATTCTCAAGTTAAGTTTTGTGTTAAAGTATGGAAAGAATAGATTTTGAAAAAAATGAGAAGATACGTATTTGTTAACATTGCCAAATATGTTGAGTTTTCTAAATTGAAATGATTTATTGATATATAAAAAATATAATTTGAATATATAAAAAATATATTAAGAAATAAATTTTTATCAATTTATAAATTATTATAAATGATTTATTGTAAATAGTATTTTTAAGATATTATATGTATTTTTTATTAAAATTAACCATTTAATTGTTAATTTTTTTCATGAGATCATGATTAAAAAACAAAATATATCAAATATTATAGTTCATTAAATTAATTTATGAAATATTTTCTTTTAGACTATATATCTCATATTTATTAACATTTAAAAAAGGAAAAAATAAAAAATAATTAACCTAGCTCTATAATCATTGAAGTTATGAGTCTAGTTTTTTAGTACATAATCATAATAATGTTGTGAATGATTTCACATTCATATGATCAATATAAAGAGAAAAAAAAAATGCATGATCAAATATTTCTTTTTCATTTCTTGTCCATGGGTGTTTTAATATAAAAAATAATAAATTAAAATATATACTCAATAAATAAATAATAATTTTAAAAAAATTTATATAATTACAAATGTTGGCCTAGTTTAAAACTAAAGTTATGCTACTTTAGTTATATATCATAGTTAAATTCAATTAATTTTATATAAAATTGAGAAGGAACAATATTAAACGATTTTATTTTTCAACAATATATTATATCATTAGACGTATAAGTTATTAAAAGTTAAAAAAAAATACATTATAGAATATCTCTCACGAATATTAGATTTAGTTCTAAAATGTATTAAAGTATGGAAAGAATAGATATCGAAAAAATGAGAAGATTACGTATCTGTAAACATTGCCAAATAAATTGAGTTTTCTAAACCAAAATGAATTTAGTTTCCCATTGAGATATATAAATAAATATTTATCTTGAAAAAAAAAAAAGAGTCGTTACTTTGCCAAACTATGGCAAGAAATGATTTTGGAAAACCTAAAAGATCGAGTTATTGAATATGATCAAATGGTTCAATATTAATCTGGATCCTGCAATAAGATAATAATATCATTTTCATAAATTTATAATTTATATCTCAGAAATCAAGAAACTTAATCACATTTTAATGTCATTTTGAAGAAATCGATCAACATGATCTTTTACTGATGAAAGGATCTTCCTAATTTGGTTGAATCAAATTGTATTATTATCGTTAGGTAATATATAAAATTCAAATAGATTATTAAGATTAAAATGTATTAAAACAATCTTGATTTTTCATGTATGAATGCATGACAAAGATTAACTCCACAAAAATAAAGTGTATCATGTGAGAGCTTTTTAGTAATTATGTGAAATAAAAATTATAAATAGTATTTGAATTATCAAAATTAAAAATAAATATTGCGTAAGATTTTTTAAATAGTCATTTGACCATTAATTAACTTTTAATTTTAGCCAATCCATATATGACAATATGACTTAGATATTTAGTTCTCACATTTTTAAAATGAAAACTATTCTCTCTAGATATATCATATATTTTAATTTTAGTCATTTATATATGATAGTATGACTCAAATTTATAATTGTTATATTTTAAAATGAGAACTATTCTCTCTCTCTCTCTCTCTCTCTCTCTCTCTCTATCTATCTATCTATCTATCTATATATATATATATAGGGAACGTATCTAGTGAGAGAGCTTTTTTTTATATGAGAGTGAAAGGAATGAATATTAATTATTAGATCTTATCATGAATGGTCAAGATTAAAATATTTAAAGTCATGTGAGTTTTTTAAAAAGTCACATGACTTTTTAAGTGATCACATAACATTAAATCATAACCATCCATATAGGATTATACAGTCCAAATTTACTCCTCTCACTCTCATATAAATATAACCCTCTCACTAGAATACACACACACACACACACTACATTAAGAGAGAGATTGAGTCCTTACTCCTAAAAAATAAAAAGAAAAGTAGCTATGTACTAATAGTGTAAAGTAGTTTTACACTGTCATCCAATCACAAACTAACATTTATTGTAAGTTTGTTGACTTTTATAATAAATACTTTAAAAATCATATCAATAGTGATTTCTAATTAATTGTCAATGTAAAACTTTTTACACCGACAGACAGTGCATGACCATTAAACTCAAAAATAAATTCTCTCTTTCATACAAAAAAATCGCCAATTTTTTCATGAATTTTGTTCTCTCTCTTAATAAAATTCAAGCGTATATTTTCACACTCTCTCAATAAAGGGGTGCATCGTTGATCATATTTGGTTCAAGATTACTACATGCATTAATGGGTAAAATCAGATTGCATAATGCACCAAGTAGTTAGAAAGATACTATATCTTTATTACTCCTAAATTTCTTGTAATCTAATTCTTGATTTCTTGCCTATCAATGTTAATCTACTACTCCTAATTTTGTTGTAATCTAACCTCTTATTATTTCTAATCTAGCTCTTTATTTCTCGTCTATCAATGTCAAATTATTCTAGAAAATATTACACGTGTAAAAGAGATTGCAAAAAACCAATAAGTATACCGCACAATACACGGGTTTATATATAAACATATCTGAAATTTTAAAAATAAAATAAAATTAAAAATTAATTAATTATTTTATTAGTAATAAAAAAATGTATTAATCTATAAAAACTTAAGAGAAAATAGGCTATGCACTAACAGTATAAAGTAGTTTTACATTATTATCCAATCGCAACCCATCATGTATGGTATGTTTATTGACTTTTATAATAATTACCTTAAAAATCATATCAATAGTAATTTCTAATTGGTTGATAGTATAGAAACTTTTTACACTGACAGTACATAGCCTATTAAACTCAAAACTTAAATATTTAAAATTTTATTTTGAAATATATGTCCCTAGAAAATCATGATCCCATTGGACTATTTGTATTAATATGCATTAGGATCTTGATTCATGGATCTCTCTATTCAAAAAATAAAAAATAAAAAGATTATATAATTTCTTTTGACTCTTTCAAATTTGATAAATGTTGGCTATTGTATATTTCATTATAGTATTATGATTTAGAGTACCATTTTCTATTTGATACCTTTGAATTTCAAATTTGAAGTTACGATCAAATTAGTTTTTTTTCTATGAATCGATGCAGTACATTTTTTATGTGACAATATATTACAACCCACTCTATGGCCATGACCAACACAGAGACTAACACTAACGGAAATGACCTTTAGCCTAGCAAGCCTACGAATCACCCTAAAGTAGAAGCACATACTCTAACAATCCAAAAAGTTTAATAAAAATTGATAGAGCTTTCTTTGTGTCTTCAACATCCCAAAGATAACAATCATTTATCATCACTTAATAGAGGTAACAAAGATTCATCAAACAAGGTCTTATCATTCAAATATAATAATTGTCATGAGTTCTCAAAATAGAGGTATCCAACTATAACATATCGAGCCTAATGAATTTTACGTAATGCAAAAAAAAAATCCTATACCTATGGCTGCATTTATTAAAGTCAAATCAAATACTAACCACTACCCGAAATGGAGGGGGCTACCAAAAGGTGAAACTCTGTAGAAGATTTACAAATCACAATAACTATTTACTCTTCCACTTGTGAATTTGAGGGGAAAAGGCAAGAATAAGGTAAGTCATAGAGACTCAGTGAGAGCATAATAAACAAAGCGAATAGGAAGGAGAAGGAGACATAGCACGAGTTTTTACATTCAAAAATGAACTTAAGATGACAATTAATAAAAAATAAAATATGACATAACCCACTTTGTAAAACTGATATTTATTCTTTTGGGAACTCATTAGAAATATAAAACAAATTGTAATCAAGAATAGAAATTTTCTATGAAATTCATAACACATTCTTATAGTGGGTTGCACATGAAGAACTACATCAATACAAAATGAGAAACAAAAATCTCAACCCATTAGGTTGAGTGTCATACATAAAGGTGGCAAAATAGGTTACTCGACCCATTGCAGGCCACGAGCTACAAAGGACTATTTGGTCCGAATTTAATTCTATCTTCTAAATTAATGCCCAAGCCTGGCCTATGCAGGCTGCAAGCTTTTCAGGTTGGCCTGGCATTTTTTTTGTTGGCCTTTTTTTTTTCCCAAAATTCAAGCTTGACAATTATTATGATAATTATTTTTTTATTGACATATTATTTTAATGTAATAAATAAAAGATAAATAATTATTTTATTCCATTATTACATACCATGAAACCGTAATGGCCAGGTTCATGGAAATAAAACTATGAAACCGTGAACAAAACAATTTTTCTTTCATTTTTTATTTTTTTTCAATACCAATTTCTAATTAATGGAATAGACAAACAAAACAAGCAAGAATAGCAATAGCATCGAGATGGCCAGCAGAAAACAGTGAGTAGTAGCAGTGTAGCACCGTGATGGTTAGTGGTGAGCAGCAACTCAAAGGAAGGAGGAGGTTTACTCTAGTGTAACGTAATTTGAAAGAACAAAAAGAGGATTTGACCTAGACCTAGTGACATAATTTTATTTAGTCTTTCTCTTAATTCTTAAATTTTTCTTAGTCATTCAGTAAAATTAAATAAAGAACCGAGTAGCCCATGGCTAGACTAGGCTAGCTTGGCCTAAACCCGTTTATGGCACGGGCTTTATCGAACCGGGCTAAAAAGGCCCGCATTTTATTTAGGTTCAAAATTTGAAGCCCAAGCCCTTTAATTTGTTGGGCAAGTTCAGGCTAGCTCGACAAGCCCGACCCATTTTGTCAACTCTACATATCATGCATTGGATGCCTTGCCTTACCCATATCTCATCACCCTATGTGCCCATAGACCACATTATCTATTCCTTGTGGGAAACAGTATTTAGGGGTTATGAATACTTAACTCGTAGGTTGCATTCTCTTCTTTTTTTTTGTAGCGAACGATAATTATAGGAATTATGGGTATTCAACCCATAGGTTGCATTCTCTCTTCGTTGCAGCAAACAGTGTTTTATCATAAAACACGCGATTAAAAGTCAAAATTCACATTTAAAATATATTATCATAATTATTAAGAACTATGCAAAATCAATTTCAAAAGTAGTAAAATAATTTTACACTAATCTTCATTCTCAAGTGCTCACGAAAATCTTATTAAAATAATTTTGATTATATGAATAACCTGATCATGAGCATCCCTATAGGATAGTAGAAGAATAGACGTAAATAGAGTACATCGCTAAAAGAAAATGATGTAATTTTTCAAAATACATACATCATGTAATTGCTCTTTACTATATCTGTGTCTGGTTTTCGTTTAAGGAAGCATTTCTCCTAAATCGAATACCCGTAGAAGAGCATAAAGGAGAGATAAAAGAATGTGCATAAGTAGTCACGGGTGGGATTGCTCGAAAATGACAACCATATATACATACGTTGCACCAAACAAGATGCCCAAAGAAATACAAGTAACACAATATTCTAGTAAATGGGACAATCAAACAACCACCGTGGCATAGCAATTAGCAAGACCACAACCACACACACTCTATACATGTATATACCTACATTTTAGATATTGGCCCAATTATTATTAGAGGCATCCTTCGCTTTGGCTTTGGCTTCTTCTCCATCCATGGCAATGAAAAACTTGAGTCACGAAACCTTTCAATACCTGCCTCTTGTCACTTCCTGTGACTGATTAATGCCGTATTCTAGTAGATAAGCACATTTACACATGTAGAACCTTCTCATCTTTTCTCATTACCCTTTAATTTGGTGTGTTTCAGTCCCCTTCTCAAATTGTATTCCGCAATATTAGGTAAATGTAATTTTGATGTCATGGCCCCTTATATATATATAGTGCGTGTGTAACATATATCCTATCAAAATATGTAAGATAACCTTCTCATTTTGTAGACCAGTTAATTGCTTCATTTTCCTCTGCTTCTTTTCCCCCTCTTCCATATATATCTAGTTCTTTTATGGCCTCATATGAGAACAATGATATGAACTTAGTAGAAATGGATTTGGAGGTCTTTGAAATTGATGGGAGCCTCCTAAGAGAATTACTAGAAGAAGATCAAGAGGGCAAGGATGAGAAGGATCATGGTGACGTAGAATGCATGGCAGAATCCGTAGAAGAGAAGAATGCTCATCCTGACATGACGGATAGTGAGCAAGAACAGCAGCAGCCGAATTGTTTGGAGAAGTACGAGTGCCATTCTATGCACGACTTTGAGTGGCTCAATATGATGGACATAATGGAGCCAACTAATCCACTAAATGATGTGAGAATGAATTGGTTTTCAGATGACAATATTGGGATGGTGGATTATGGTTATGCTAATGAAGAATGTTACTCTCAAAATTGTGATGGGCTTGTCTCTAATGAGACAAGTTATGGTTGCTTGTGGGAAGATTATGATATTCAAGTGCATAGTAAAGTTTACCTATTAGCTAGCTCTAGAAGAGAAGAGGGGGAAAAGGGAGGGGACGGGGGAAGAAATTGCAAAAATAGCTCAAGTGTGAAAGAATCTGGTTAATAATTCGTAAGTTAAAGAGCATGTTAGCAGGACTACCTGTGTAACTGTCTTATTCTGAAAACTGCGTCGGTCAAGTTCTATTAAACATAAGTGAAAGAAAAAGACTTGTAATAATTAGTTTAAATAGTCTGTTTCCAAATTATTTGTTGCATGTCTACATTAATTATTCATTTATACTTTCCTTAATTTTCTCCATCTCTTTCATTCTATAATCTGCATGATAACTAAGAAATAAGATAAATGCTTACAACGTAATAGTATAATAGAGCGACAAAAATTAGGGTGATATCCAGACTTATTGATGGGGAAAAAAATCATAGCATACCAATTATATGTCTAGTAGCATCATGAAGTAAAATATAACATAAAAGTAGCTAGGTTTGGCAACAAGGCGGGGTCGAGTTTTGCCTCCCCCACCACTAACTCCCTAAATCATCCCCATCTCCACCCCCAATCCCTGCTGAGGTAGAAAATAGATATCCATCCCTGCCCTCACTGGGGTCAGGTTTGCACGCCCCGTCCCTGCCCCCATATACAAGCAATGAGGACCAATCTGCTGTGCACCTAAACCTTGCTGAATGTAGCTCCCCAAATGCTCGATTGGCTTAATCCTCCCTGAGGAGAGAAGCTTCTTACTGTAAATTGAAGGTGAGCTCGTAATGGTGTTTGGTGGTGTATTGCCACCGACTCAACATCAACAAGTCTTGGGGACAAAAAAAAAAAAAAAAAAAAATACCTTTCACTAATGTCCTATTACTACTATTTTCTTCGCATTTAAACAAGCCAAAATGAAAATTCTCCACCTCACCTATATACGTTATCTAACATTCAATTGGGTAGTAGAAACACGCACGAATAGCAGAAACCTGGTACAAAAATGTGTACGTAACGACAGTCATTGCAACCCCACATATTGCATCTACCTAGAAATCTTCTCTTGCAAGCCATATTTCAGTTTCTGCCCAATGTAATCATGCAGAACAGCTAGGGCTTGATGCAAGTTGCAAACATGGAGACTTGTGTTATTTATATATAAGGCGTAATTTGAATAATATCAGGGCAGAGGTGGGGCATGCATCAGCATCCCCATCTGACTTTGACAACTGGGGAAAACCCAACCTCAGTCAAAACATATTTTCTCCATCAAAATCGAAGTGTGTTCGGATGGGTACCCACGAACACGGGATTTGTTTTCCTTGCCTATATGTAGCCACTGGCCAGGTCTTTGATGAACTACGTAAATCCACCACCAAGAAAACCTAATGCAATGGACCTAGCCTTTGATGCCTCATTTGGGACAATATCTATCTATGAGGATCTTACTTAGCTACGTACAATTGATAATGTGATAACTACTTGCCTTTTTCTGAATTTATTAATGGTTTTATTTTTTTTTAATCTTCAAGTTTATCTCTACCCTCTAAAACATGTAATGTTTGTTTGACATTATTTGGTTAACAGGGAGTTGCTAAGGAAGGATATTTAGGTGAGCTATCAGAAAATTGTTAGTTGTTAGAATCAGGATAAACGTGCAGAAATTATTGACAACATAAAAAACATTAACAAGTTGGTAATTACTAAGGCATTTTTTCCAATCTTGGAAAAATTTGATGCACAAAGAAAAGTACATATTTGACACTGAAAAACACTAATAATAAGGCTTGAGAATTGCCGAATTATATTTGTACGTTCATCTAGTCGCATCATTAATAGTTATCTATTACACCGCAATGTTACGCTCAATGAGCTTCAAATAGGAGCTACAAAAAGTTGACAATACATGCGTACAGAATACACATGCAAAATGGGAGCTACAATAATTAACATCACCAGAACCATAATATTTTGGAAACAGACTCGCATCTAACCGGAAGTATCTTTCAACAACTTCCCTTCCTTCCATAAGGTAAAACCCGTAGTAACAAGTAAATTACCTCATTTAACAAGATTCGCTGTCCATCTAGATTGTAACATTGAAATAAAGCAGTCATACTCATGCTTTCTTGATTCATTTTTCAACTGGACATATGTGAAGCTCCCAAACTGTTGTCAGAGGCCAATCATAAAAAATTTTGATGGCTTCCTTCAGTTGCAGTTATGAAGTACACATAGATCCACGCCAACATCTCATGAATAGCTGTCAGGTATCTTTAGACCCGACGAGAAATTTGGCAATGAAAAATCCAATTGTATCAAGGGGTGATGATGGATCAAACCTCTGAACAAGGTCTTCCTCCCCAGGTCGTAGCCACTCCCTGTATAATTACATTACAACATCATGATGTGAAACCGAAAATTGGCACTGAATTTTTTTATTTTGGATAAAAAGAAATGAAAGGTATATCCTCAAACACTACTAAACAGCATCACAGTACAGATGAGTGTGTACACACGTGTGTGTGTGAGAGAGGAGAGATGCGTAATCATGGACAGAATGGATGAAGGGCTTACTCTATATATCCATCAGGAAATTCACAGCTACCAACTAGACCCGGCCCTCCAATTCTTGGGTGCTGGAATAAATCAAATAGCAAATATGAATAACTCAACCAAGTGAACTAATAATCCATGACAGACAAACTAAACATCAAAATTTGTTTGTACTCAACACCTTCCCATCTTATTAATAAATTATAAGACCATTTAAGAATGATCATCCTTCAGTTAATTACATATATAATCCAATTTTAAAAATAATAATTGGGCATTAGAATTATAGAAGCCTAATCAATTGAAAAAAAAATAAAAAATAGGAAATTGAGACTGCAAAGAATCAGCATCATACCTGTGGTGCCAAGGACAGATATTTGTATTTATCCAAAGCATATCGAACTAATGCTTCATTCTCACCAGGATTAATCGTACAACTATTATAAGACAATAGCATCAACAAATCAGTTTTACAGAAACGTGTCACAAATAAAAAGGGGTAAAATAAACTTCAGAAGAGCCTGTCCATATATAACGTAACGGTTAGGGAGCAGCATAGGGACAAAAACTTCATGATAATTGGGGGGGGGGGAATCTCTTAAATCTTGTATTATGCCGTTGACCTGTACCAACTGTTTGGCTGGAAGCCCAGAGCAGATTCCAAAGAAGTAGCTTAGAGACTTAATAAAATATATTTCAGACCATTACAACAATAATGCATTTAGAATTTAGCAGTATTAGATATATAGTAATACACAGCATATCAAAATTACTAAGTGCCAGTGTAAACAAATATGCTTTGACAGATTGTGCAAAAGACAAGCATAAATAAAGTTTACGCTACTGATAGGAAACTAAATTCAACCAGGAACAAACACAATTGCAAATTCTAACAGTATAACAAGAGGGCAGGAGAAGTTGATATTGTATGATTATTTTTCCTATAAAAAGAAACTATAATTTAGAAACCAAAATAAGGTACAAGGCAGGGAATCTAATAAAAATGTCAGACGGTAGAGAAGAAACATGATCACATATCATAATAGAAAACTTGTAAGCATGCATAGAGCAATGTGATCAACAAAAAGTGCATACTGACGTGGAATAGACAATTATTCCTCCTGGTCGAACTAATTGAACAGCCTGGTCAAACATCCTTCTCTGGTATTTTGCATGGTTTCTTAAAGATTCAATTGTTTCCTGCCAAAAACAAATGCACTGCATGGTTACTACTCTTTTCTTTAAAACATAATCTTCTTTTTGTGTGTTTAAATTTCTTTTTTTGTTTAAAAAGAACAATAAAAACTAACTTAACCACCCAGACAGATATGATAACTATGCATCACACTGGCCAATCTATAACTCCTGTTGATTGACCAACTTCACAAATTACCCTTTCTGGGCAAGAAGGGTGAATTTACCATAGAAGATTTTATTTTTTTTTTCCAAATCACATTGAAATAACCATTTCTTCTACACATTCCTGTATTTCAGGTAAATGTTAAGAAACACACATATTTGAACAGGATTTAGTAGTAGAAAATTAATGGTGATATAAATCCAGAAAAGAAAAATGACACAATTCCACTTTAAGATAAGCCAGTCCCCATATCCTATGTATATTCACACCAATAAACATAGATTGGTCTGAGCATGTGTGTGTGTGTGTAAATTCAGGTAAACGCAGGATAAATTTCAATAGACAGATCCACTTCTACCTCTCCAGCAAATAATCGAGGCCTTAAACCAAGGGCAGAACAGGGAGCATCAAGAAGAACTCTGTCAAAACTGTCAGGAGAAAAACCTTTTGAACGATCAACCCTACCACCCACACTCTGATTTCTTCCAGGTCCATTTCGCGCTCTTCGCATGTTCTTCCGGATGTCAGCTTTGCTAACATAAGCTCTTCCATTTGTCATTTCACCTTTACCTTTAAATTATTTAAAATGCATTTTTAATTGTTGACAGAGAAATGCTTTTCGTGTCTATAACAAATATAAAACAGGAAATAAGTGACAAACCATAGCAAAAAAAACATCCAACAGAAATCCAATAAATCTAATCACAAAATGCTTAAGTCTACTACTTACGTCTAAGCAAGCATATTTAACATCATTATTCACTTTCCAGACCATTTTTTAACACTAAATGATACTTTGATGATGAGGATGACGCTATATGCCAACCTTCAAGAAACCAACAACAGATGTGCAAGTAAAAGAACCATGGGTAAAACAAACAACATGCAACTCAGAGTCTCAGACAAACATGATTCATAGTTGTCTCTGTCCAGCCGATGCTTTTCTCTTTCATCTTAAAAATATAAGAATTAATTTCTTTGATGTTTGCATTTAGCAAACAATACCGTGAATGAAAAACAGAATGTTAGACAACAAGAGCAATTCAATGTATAATTCTGGCAGTAAGTGTGATTCAATGTATAATTCCAAAGCACTTGATAGTACAGCTCTAGCATTGAATAAAATCTTAATTCAAGTATCTATAGGACCCGACAATGCTTTCTATCATGTATAAATGAACAGGTCAGCAAGTAGCAAATAAAGGCATATAACTTTCCTCCAGAGTCTGAGATTTTAAACCTTCTGTAACAAGGGGTGACACTCTTTCTACTTGCAAATTTGGTGAATCAAACACTTGATTTGTCACATCATTTTTGGCATTACAAGAGCATGGATCAGTAAAAGTTTCAATATCATCTCTTCGACAAACAGATTTAAGAGCATCTAATTTAAATGTCTTTATACAACTCAAGTCCATTTCAGCTGCCAATTTCTGAATATCCAGCACCTAGACAGTCATCAAAATTTGATGTTAACAAATCATTAATTTATTACAATTCTACAAGATTCATACCATTAATATCACAATCATAACAAACAAAACCAATATTCTATGTATCAAAAACAGGGTACAGAAAGCTGGCAACCAATGAAACATTGAAATAAATTAGAAAATAGAACAATATGTTAATGCAAGTAAAGCTATGATTCCACACCATCCAGTCACTCCAATATACTTTAGTTCAAACAAGCAAATAGGAATGGCAAGCATTTTACTAGAGTTCAGGATTCCAACCTTATTATGAGATCTATCTGTTGCAATGATCTCTCCTTCATCCTTCATAAGTATTGCAATTGCAGTTGTTTTCCCTCCAGGTGCAGCACACATATCTAGTATCCGCTCACCCATTTGTGGATCTGAATATAAAAAAAGAACCTATATAAAGAAATTTATTTAAGACAAAAAAAATTACAAAGAGATGAGAGGATAAGGAGCCCTTGTTAAAATATGAAAAACATAAAACAGCAATGAAAAGGGGAAAAAACAAATAGTGCAAAGTAAACATTTGTTATCATTCAGCTTTATCAATCACGTGCCAGAAAAGCTAATAATCGGTAGCAGATGAGACCACAGCAAGGCCTATCACCTGCTAAAAGGGCATGTGCTAAGGCCCACATGGTTATCCGAAAAACATTATCATATGAGGGGTTCAAATCCAACTTCTCACAGTTGTATTTTGATCTGGAGTGTTTACAGAGGAATATTGTAAAAAAGCACTTACTACCAAGGAAAACAAATGGGCAACAATAACATTACATGTGAATCACTCCAAAGTCAGAAAATCAGAAATGAGACTCTAATTTATGTACCTAAAGCATGAGCAGCAATAATACTTGGCAGGTTTTGAAGAAATATTTCTCCCTCAAGCACATCTGGAAAACCGAAAAAGAAACAATAATACATCAGTTACACACATGCATTCAAAAGTCAAAACCACAAATATTTTACAAAATTTCCAAATACATAACGAGAGGAAAGATAAATGTCACCAAGGAGATTAACCCAGGATTGCTATACACAGAGAGAAAAAAACAATACATACACAGCAAAACAACAAATAAATGACTGCACAGGCAGACTATTAAAGTCCATAAAAATTTACATGAGAAAGCCCTGAAAAAAAAAATATATCCACAGCACACCAGATTCTATCTCACCTATAATCACAAATCTGTAGGCTTCATACAAGCTATACAAGTCTCCACCCCTCTGCTTACCAAGCAAGAAACCATATAAAATCTAATTTCTTAAAGATAATCTCCTCAGATATACATAACAGATGCCAATTCTTATATTTGTCTTGAGCAATGGCAAAAAGATCCAACCATAAACACTTGCTAAAACACCTAAAGAAACAATTATTAAAACAATATCTACTGTTCTTCACTAACATTCCCAACAGTAAAAGATAAAGACAAAAGTTTAGTATACAATTCCAAAAGCAGAGAAACAGGTTTCAAGTTTCAACACTCCTTAAAAAATGTAATCTTTGGTTTCTCAAATTCCTTCATCAACTCCATACTAAAGCAACAATCATTAATAGCACCAACTAATAAGACTATGGTAATCTTAAACTAATCATGGATTGAAATCCATTAGATCAAAGTAAAGATGTCTTCCTAGCACAAATTTATTGGGGGTAAAAGTCATGTTAACGTTGTCATGCCCCATTATATCATAACAGAAAGATTTCATAAGCTTCAAGGTTCAAGCCAATTCAACTGCAGCCAAAAAATACAAAAAGTAACTCGAGCAAGCTTCAATATCTTACTTCAGCACAACCATGCGTTTGAAGAGGGGAACAACAAATTAGTTATATATATTAAAATAAATAATGATACATGTACTAAAAAGAAATAAAGAAAAAAACAAATAACTACAAGAGAATTAATTATACATGAAACTGCTTGGCGTTCAAAAATGCTTAAACACAAAAACATAAATTACAAATCGTGAAGTGATAAAAGAAAGACTAAAATAATCAATATTGCAAAAGACGAGAATACAATATCACATATGAATAAGAGATGAAATTTACTATGAAAAGAATGAAGTTCATATACTCTGTCCTTCATATCCACGCCAACTCCTTCAGAAACTCGGAACATCCCAGCTCTTGACAACATAGCTGTTCCTTGGCCAATATAAAGCCCATTTCGTTCAAAATAATAAGGATCTGCAAAACAAGGAAAACACGAAAGCCCGTTTCGTTCAACAGAAACAAACACTTATCTTCATAAACAAGCCATTTTGATTACAAACAAAACATCCTTCACATAATTTCTACAAAGAATAATCCACTCATGCCTTACTATTTAAAACTCTATTATCGTTAATATAAAAAATGTTACATGGTCTCTTCGAAAATACAATTTCATCTCCCTGATGACTGTATCCAATTATCCACTTATGATTTTTCAGGTTAAGCAATTTCGTATCCGAGAGCCAAGTTTAAAAAGAAAAGTCTAGCAAAATATCTACACACTTGCTACCTGTCTCTGATCCTTGGAGAACGGTGCCACGTGTCATACCAATCCCCCATCCCCCATCAGCACCCTGTTGCTCCACAGCAACCGAAACAGCGACTGTATCTCCTTTCTCAACATGAGCACTGCAAGCCATTACGCCGGGAACATATACCTAAAACCAAAACTAACATTAGGAAACAATCAACAAATTCTTCACCCTAAGGTAACATAGAATTTGGCAAAGACGTTATTAACCTGAGCACCTCGAAGAACTGCCTCAGCACACTTCCTACTAACAATGACCTCCTTGGGAGGCACATTACCGTAATCGATGCGGTGCGGTCCCGAACCCCAAACAAACACCACATAATCAAGGCCGGGAATCTGACACTTGGAAAAGGGAGCAGCATCAGCATCCAAACACTCCTTCAAGGGATTCGCCACGTCATCTTCGGAACCGGACTGCGCCGGTGCCACATCAGCGTTCGGCACGAGCGAGCGTAGCTTCTCGATGACGACGTCGCCGGTGGACCTGAGCGTGTTGACTCGAATGCACGAGTAGCGAGAAGGGCGCCTGCGAATTCGAAAACTCAAAATCAAACACTTACGACTAAGACAATAGGTTTGGGAAATGGGAAGAGGTGCGTACGTCAGCGCGGTAGAGATGCGAAAGAAGTGGTCGGCGCCGTAAGCTTTGAGGAAGTATTGGTGAACTTGAGGGTTCCAGTGTAGAGTGGGGTTGTAGGAGTATCGGTTCGAAGAATCGGAATCCGACATCGTTTGGTGAAACTGAGCAGGGGTAATCGGTGTTTGGTTAAGGGTTCTGTAACTGCCAACCAACAATTCCCTCCCTTTCTTCATTCAAACTGGGAGCGGATATGAAATACCAGAGCCTAGCGCCCCGCCACGGGTCGGACTAGGGCTTCAAGGGGTCTTCCTTCTATCGTGTCTCTATTTGCAAAATGTAAATAGTTTAATTTAAACATTTTTTTTTTTATGAGTGCTCCGGTGGACCAGTCCACTAAGTGTTTTATGGTGGACTAATGTCTTTGACCGGATATACTCGTAAGAATGTTTTAAGTTAAAAAGTTATCCGATACAAACATGTAAAGAACATTCAATTCAGTTCAGTTCAGATGGCTTTCACAAAAAAATTTGATTCAATCCAATCTAATAAATGCGATTTGGATTGGATAGTTGATTCAATTTTTATCGACCATTTTTACCAATTTTTTAATTTCTTATTTGATGGATACATTTACTTGTTATAGTCATAAAATCACCTATGTTTTTATTTTCTAAATTCATATATGAAAAAAATAAGATATGTAAAGAGAAAAATAAGAAAACTAGCAAATATATTAACTCATCAAATGCAGCAACAACCAAATACATCAAGTGTTCAACTAAACAACCAGCTAATAAGTGTACATGGTTTTGGTACAGCAAATTTTATATAAATGCTAGTAAGTGTTCAAAGATATATGTTTATATCTATCTATATATGCGAATTTAGAAGTGGACGTGGTTTTGGTACTGCAAATTTTAGGGAAAAGAAATGCTACTTCCCTCTAAACATGACACATATATGATAATAATTCAACACTTGCTTAACATACATATTCATAATTATCATTTGGGTTCGATTCGATTTCAGACCCACCAACTGAAAATCAAACTGAACAGATCGATTGCCCTACAAAACCATCCAAAGAAATTCAGTTTGCTTCAGTTTTCTGGACTGGTTTTCTTTTTTTGGATAAGTTTGGATGTGAACACTCCTAGGATATAACAAGTTACAACCAGTCATTACAATTTTTTAAAAATTGCAAAATGCTCCTATACTTTATTTACATCATGACCATCACTGTTTGAAAAATGCAATTTAGACATTTCTTCAAGCATTCAGAAATGCATGAGATCCTTCACATTTAGGATGGCCAATGTGACAACCAGATCAGTGCCAAGTTCTGGGAAGTGATTTGCATCAACCTCGCTGGAAGGTACAATGGCACAAAGATATTAAAAATGGTGGATTTTATTGTTGCTTGTGTTGTCAGGGTGCTAAGGCTCCCAACCCAAAGTGTTGAAGACACAACCGAGTACATGTTTCTCAAGTTCGTTGCCTTTGAGCATCTTCACTCTAGAGCAGGCAACATGGTTACCTTGAACATATTCATCATGCATTGACCTTGCTAGACAATTCACACTTTCTTTATTGCTTGTGATGCTTTATTATGGTGGGTTTTTATCCTTCCTTTGCTTTCCCTACTATAAAGATTGGAGCTTTTTTGGGGTTTGTGGGTGGGTTCAAATTGGGTATGTATGGGGTGGTTTCTTTATTGCTTGTGTTACTCTATTATGGTGGATTTTATCTTTTTCTTGCTTTCCCTACTGTAAAGATTGAAACTTTTTTGGGGTTTGTGAGTTTGATTTGGGTTTGGGGGGGTTGTTGAAAAAGTGAAGGAAGATGGAATGGGGGAAACGGGACACTAAGAGGGTTTTAGAGGAGGGAAAAATGAAAGAAAGAAGAAAAGAAGGAGGATGGGGATGGTTTGTTCACCTTAGCAGCGATCATAGCGGAGGTGAGAGAGAGCGAAATTAAGAAGCACAATATTGAGAGAAAGAAGAAGAAGGGGGAAGAAGAAAGAGAAAAGATAAGAAGAAGAAAGGAAAGAAAGAAAATAGGTGGTAGGAGATTGAGAATGTGGACAAAAATGGTGATGATGTAAGAGAAATGTAAGTAGAAGGGAAAGAGGAAAGGTTGAGAATGGAAGGTGTTCGAGGGTGTTTTGGTACCTCGAATGAGGTGGATGGTCCGGAACAGAAGGGGAAGAGGGATTTGTCATGTCATGGAGGAAGATGGTGAAGGGAGGGTCCGAGAAGGCATTCATGAGGGGGAATGTGCAAAAAAAAAAAATTGGCAAAAACTGACAACATAAGTTACAAGCAATCAATCTCCATCGTTAAATATTTAATCAATAAATCTAACAGTCATTATATATTTGTCCACCATAAACCACATGTGGCACTTCCCCACCTTAGCCACCGTCTATTCTTTTATTAATAGTATAAATGCAAAATATGTAGCAATTTTGCTAATGACTAATCTCAACTGAGAACTTGGCTGGTCATTTATTGGTGTGTTCGGTTTAAGAAAGAATATGTAATAAAAGTAAGTGAAAGAAGAAGAAAAAAAAGAATAGAAAGTGAAATGATTTTCTAGATTTTTCATGGAAAAGTTAGATTCTTATAAATGATTTTTAAAATTCTCATACCAAACATAAGAATTTAACATTTTCAATCTAAGATTCTTCAAAAACTTAAAAGAATGACTTTAAGATGTTTTTAGTCCCTCAAATTTAGGGTGAATTATTTTTAGTCCCCTAAATTTAAAATTAATCTTTTTCATCCCTATAATTTGAAAAAAAAAAAATTTTAGTCTCTCTGTCTAAACATTATTAGTGAATCTGTTATACAAAACTTATTTACTACTGAATTTGTCACACAAAATTAGGAGTGGCAAACGGATGGATTGGATAAATTCTTAGTCGGATTATAATGGATTGGACAAAAATAATCCATTAATCCATTTTGATTCATTAAAAATTCATTTAAAAAATCAAATCCATCCATGATCCATTTAATAAAATCTAATCCAATCCATCCATTAACAATTTTTTGATGGATGGATATCTAATCCATCCACAAAAATAATATATTTTAAAAATTAAATAATTATTTTTTTAAAAATATTCTCTGCCCCTTTCTCTCATTTCTCTCTCTTCTCTTTCTCTCTCCTCTCTCCCACTCTCTCTCTCCTCCCTTTCTCTCCAATTTTGTCTTGTTAAAATAATATTCTTCTAAGTTATCACAAAAATTATGTTCAAGGAAAAATAGAAAACAGCTACAAGGAATCTTCAAAACATAGAAACTTGAAATTTTTTTACCATATTTCGAAATAAAAACATATTTCAATAACTTTAATTATGTGTAGGGAGAATTGACAAAATTTAAATGTAATTTCTTAGCAATTCGCATAATAGCCAAGATGCATATTTGAATCACTAACTAGCTATATCATAAATGTTTAGGTTTAAGGAATTATTTTTTAAACCTGATTATAAATTTTTTATTTTTTTAATGGCTACTCTATTTTTTTAATGGAAATCTGTTTATAAAACCAAAAAACAAATTATTTTGAAAAAAAAAACTGATTAGACATGTCTTTTTATTTTTTTTATCCAATGGATTTTATTTTCTTATTTAATGTAATCCAATAGATTTTGAAAAAATAGTAGATGGATCACTAACCATCCATAAAATTAAATGGATGAATTGGATCTAATCCATTATTATTTTTTTGTGTAATTGATGGATTGGATGGATTTACTTGTGGATGAATTGGATGGATGATGGATAAATGAATTGTTTTGCCACCCCTACACAAAATTCATCTACTAGTGTTCTTATTAATAAAAACATCACACCAAAATTAGAAGATGTTGTATAGCTGATTCAATCTGGCCGTGTTGATGATGTTGTAGGTGGTCCTAAGGGATTAAAACACGTTTTTTTTCAAATTACAAAAACTAAAAAGATTAATTTTAAATTTGAGAGACAAAAACAAACTTATCCTAAATTTAAAGAACTAAAAATATATTTAAGTATAAAAGAACCCTTCTATTAAACACCACTTAGTGGGCAAATTCTAAGGTGAAGGAATTGGACATATTCGCCACCATGAAAAAATTGATTTGGACCATTAGATTTATTCATTTTTAAATCAATGGATAGGATTTTTTTCATTTTTCTTTTTTTCTTTCACTTTTCCAATTTATCCCTCCTCCTTCTTCTTCCTTCTCCACCGATAGACACAGTTTCTTCAAAAAAAAAAAAAAAACAACACCAAATGGCATGCAAAATAACATAATTTCTTCTTCTTCCTTCTCCACCGACAGACACAGATTATTCAACAACAACAACAAAATCAACAAACAACATCAAACACCATGCAAAATAACACAAAAAACATATCTAGATTTTTCAGATCCACGGTGTCACTCGCGGTAGTTGTTTCTGTTGGAGAAGGTGCGTGCGGAAACTTGGTGCTGGAGATTTAGGACACATGCCTGTGTTGTTGGCTTATTCCTCTATTGATATGTATAGTTACAATTGTGTTGTTGGTTTGTTCCTTTGTTGACATGTATCTTTCTTTCTTTTTCTTTTTTTGCAACCTTCACTCGCTCTCGCTCTCTTTCTCTCTCAACCCAAAGAGGTCGTGAAGATGGTTTCGGAGTGTGGATCCAATGAGTTGGTCGCCGTCAAACATCGCTCGCCGGTGGTGCGACAACTTTATTGGATGATTTCGTTGTAGCCATCCATGGCAATGTTGCTTTTTCATGACCAATCTTCAATGGATGAGCCAGTTTCAACGAGGTGTGGTCTTCGATTATGTTAGCGAGATTGTTGCCGGGTGTCAAGAAGATGGGGAGAGGGACAAACTAGAAAAAGTAAGGAAAAAAAAAAGAAAAAATCTTAACCCTTCATTAAAAAGTTAATATATCTAACGGTTTTAAAACACCTTCCCACGGTGGGCGACTTCACTTGCTACCCCACGCTAGAATCTGCACCACTTGACGTGAGGCCAAGTTATTTTATTCATTCCTTCACTTTTTATGTGTGTTTCAATTCGTGGAAGTGATTTATAATACTTTTTGTCTTTTTTTTTTATTTCTTCCTTTTTTGTTTTCTTTGTTACCAAACATTATTAGTACAGTCTTTTTCATTAATTACACTTTTTTTATCTACAAAATTCAAGCATGAGTTTTAACATGTTTAACAGAATGAAAGATCTTATATAACATATTAAGTGTTTGTGTGGCATATTAAATAAGTATCTTAATATTAAAGAAATATATTAAATATTAACACGTTTTCATGCATTGCGGGATTATTTATAAAAGTAAAGTAAAATAAAAAAAATATAAATGAAAACATAAAGAAATTAATAAATATTTTTATTATCAACAATGAATATTCGATCTATTATATTAAAATTAAATACAACTAAATTAAAGAGATTATGATTTTTTAATTAAGGAAATTATAAAAATAAATTGTTAAAATTAAGATATACTAGTATTTTAACATGTGCATTGCACAGAATTAATATTTATTTTATATAACTTAAATTTATAATTAATAAAAACTTCTGAATATATAAATTATATTATAATTAAAATTTATAATGAATAAATATTTTTAAATATATAGATTATATTTTAAATTTATAACAATTATTATAATATAATGTTAATTTTTATTTATTGATAATTTATTTTAGAAAAATGTTAAAATTCAATTTAGAACTAAAGATATTAAAAATAACAGATTGAAAGAGATAAGAGATTGAAAAAATTCCTAGAGACATTCTCATTGAAGAATGACAGCTAATAATGCTTTAGTTAAAAAATAACACCTAAAAATGCTCTTAATCAATATAGTTGTTCTCATTTAATATATATGGTGAATCATATGATTGTGAAAATTTAAAATTTAATCAAATTCAAATTAAGGTTAAAATAATCTTAAAATTCAATTTATCTAAAAAATAAAACTTGGTTTAAAAGTTAAATTAAATTAAACTTGGAATTTAGACTAAGAAATAATATTTAAAAGGAATATAAAATTGACAAAATAAATTAAATGATCAAAGTAGGAGAAACCGTGTCACTTAAGGAAAATAAGAAAAATTCTTTAAAATATTTTATTTTAAAAGTGAGGACTAAAATTTATAATATAAAGGTGAATTACAGTAATTACTAATTACATTAAATTGTTGTATTACAATTTTTTATGAATTTATTTTTGTCGTATTTCAATAATACATTTGATTTTTTTTAAAAAAAATATGTGTATTTTAATTTAGACAAATGCTAAAAGTAGAATTTTTGATTAGAAAGTGTTGCATTGCACTCTTCCTATAAATTTTAGGTTAAACTATTGAGTAGGTCCATGAACTTTTAGAAAATTTTTAATTAAGTTTCCGTACTTATTTTTTTAATTGAGTATTTAATTTTTAAAATTTTTTTAATTGAGTCCTTGAAGTTAACTTCTGTCTGATTGTCATTTGCGAAGTTAACCCCAAGAACCAAATTAAAAAAAAATTAAAACATTAAGGACTCAATTAAAAAAAAAAAATTCTACAGAGACCTAATTAAAAATTGTGTAAAAGTTTAGGGACTTACTCAATAGGTTAACCTTCAATTTACTAACATTATGCTAGTCTAGTAAGATTTTGAGTCTGAGCTTTGTGGATAAAAAAATGTAGTTGAGATAAGATACCTCATTAAAAGTGGTTAGCCAAGTTTTTCGACAGGGAATAGTTATCAACAAAACTAATAAATACCTCACACCTATAATATGATAATAAAAATATTTAATTCTTTCATCAATAATTAAGTTTGCTTCTTTTTGTTTATAAAGTGGGATTTTTTTTTATGCTTTATAAAGTGAAAAAATAATTTAGAAGAACCAAATCATCCATTTATATACTATTTAGAATAAAAATATATATAACATGTAAAATAAAAAAATATATATGTACATTAATAAGATATAGCCTTTGTATAAACATTATTTATATAACTTGATAAACTTAATTAATTAACAAAAAATATCACGTGATACAAAAAATTTATGTAATCATTTAATTTAAATTGTTTAATTTATTTTATTATTAATTTATTTAAGTTATTGTATAAATTATGTCTACGCAAATATTTCACTATATTTCATTCAAGTCAATGCTCAAGTCCTTAAAATTTTAACCACACAATAATAATGTAACACATTTGGATATTGAGAGATGCTTTCTATCCCTTTCTACAATTTTCCCTTTTTTTCTAAAATAAAACAAGGAAGATTAATATAATAGAATCAAAATAAAGTTAAACTATTGAGTAGGTTTCTAAACTTTTAGGTAATTTTTAATCAGGTCTCTATACTAATTTTTTTTTAGTTGAATCCTTATCAAGGAATATTCCATCTAAGTTAACAAAATATTCATAGCAATTTAACTCTAGGGACTAAAGTAAAAAAAAATTAAGAGATTAAAGACTTAATTAAAAAATATTAGTACAAGGACCTAATTAAAAATTACCTAAAACTTCAAGGACCTACTCAATAGTTTAACTAAATTTTAACGCACCCTCAATGTGATTTACAACAAGGACAAAATTTAGATGACTATTTTAAATGTTTTTGACATTATTTTTTAATTAAAATTGGACATTCACCTCAATAATCTATAATGTATTTAATGTAAACCTTTACACATGGATTATTGTGAACACCCAAATTCATCTGGTTAATTATAGCTTAAAATAGATAAATAATAATAATAATAATAATAATAATAATAATAATAATAATTGGGTTAAGTATGTTTATCTTTTATTCTTATTGAGCTAGAAGTGTCCTAGTCTGTAACTAAATATCTTGTTAAATTAAAATTTTTAAGCCCATAACCATACATATTCATTCATAATGGCACTGCAAGAGTTCATTATGATCATAGAAAATAAATACAGGATAAAGAATCATAATAATGAAAGGAAGAGAAGAGTCAGGAAAGGGAAACGATTACAAAACTCGTATTGAAGATGGGGTTATAAATAGAGAAAAGAAAATGAAAGGGGGGGCAGGGAGGATTGATTTTGGCATATTCACGTTAATTTCAAAATTTTGGCCGACCTGTGGGATGGGGGAATAGTTGGGTACAAAAAATAAGTTTCAAATATCTCTTGGTCTAACAAAAATAAAATAAAATTTGGGGATCCTCTCTTGCTGTGAGACGAAGAGGTACATTACTTTCACCTTTCATCTTCTCTCCAGCTTTACTTCATCAGGTAGCTTTTCATTCTTTTTCTGTTTGGTTTCTTCCCTTTTCGTTGAATCATGTAATAAATTGAATCTAGTTTCCTGTTTTCATTACCAGTACATTTGCGCATTGATTCTTACTGTCACATTATTGTATTTATGGTTTCTCTTATTAAATATGAATCTGTTCATTTTAGTTGGTTAAATAGTGATTTACGCTCTTCATTACTGTTATAGAACCTCGCTTATCGATCTCTTCATTCTCCATTTACCGTATCACGTTTTTACACGTACTTCATCATCTATAAATCCACGATCAATAGCGTCCATTATAGTCACGAACTTTCTCACGCAAAAACACAACAATAGAATTACGATTCGCGTTCTCTGAAACTCAATTAGTGGTTCGATTCCACTATTTATAATTGTAAATATTGCTGCTGTTGAGACGAAAATCAAAGCAGAAAACTCGCATCTCCTTCATCTACATTTTTGTGTCCTTCATTCCTCCATAACTATGCTTGGGTTGAAATCGCGACGCCATTGTTGGTCTACAACTACAAGGTTGATTGCGTTTTGCAAAGATGGAGGCACGTCGTGTGACAGAATGTGTATCAGTGGCAGGAGGCACGTTTTGGTCCTACAAGGATTCTTTGGGAGTTGATGGTCTTCACAGACTAGACATTATGCCCTTTTTTTTCTGTTCATTGAAGTGGGCTTGGCCCAATGCTGACATAAAATTTCATTTCTTCTCTGAAGGGAATCTCTCCTCGTTAGTGTACATGAGTGATGGGTTTGGCCTAGCAAATCTGTTTTCTAAATTCATTAATCCAACTCTTTTTTTAAAAAAATAAATAAATTAAACAATTAACAAGAACTTAAAAATATGAAATATATATATTTTATTTTATCTAATTTATTCATTTTCCCTTCGCAATAATTTTGTAAAAAAAAATACATAAAGAAATATAAGCTATCTTTCGTTTTAGCTAATATAAGAACTTTAAAGACAAAACCGACATTTTCTTCTCATCCTTTTTTTTTGCGTCCAATTTAATTGAAGTAAATAGGTTATGGTGCCTATTGAATCTTTATTTATGGCTAAATATGAAATCCTTTGAGGACGTGATTTTCAAATTAAAATTAAACACTTTAAATAAAAATAAAAATAAAAATATAGATTTAGTGATTATTCATGTTGGGTTTATGATTCATTTGAATATCACAAAAGTTTTATCTAAGTTTAAACTTAGTTAATAATTTGTTAATTGAAAGTTCTTTTTTTAATAAAAATAAGAATGTAGACATAGTGATTTATTATGTTGAGTCTAGGACACACTTGGATATAACAAAATCTCATTTATAACTTTGTTTTGCAAGAGTATTTCATATCTGTTAGACCGCCTATCGTTGTGGATAATACTCTTAATAATTCTTATAAAAATAAAAATAATAAAAATAAAAATAAAAAACAAAGCTGAAAAACATTAACCCACAAAGCGATTTTCTTCCCAAAGAACTACGTGAGTCTGATTCCTCATTGCACCTGAAGATATGTAGGAGTAGGAGCTTACCCCTGTCGATCTCAAAAATAAAAAATTTAATTTCTTTATCTTCTTAATTAAAATTCTTCTGATAAAATAAAATAATAAAATTTGTAAACTTTTTTCCCCTCTCTTCTTTAAGGGGTAAAATAAATATTGTTAAAGTTATCCATTTTGCACATTTAGTTAGGGGTAACCATCTTTATGACGGACGTCGTAGGATGCTAATACCTTCCCTACATGTAATTGATTCTCAAACTCATATTTAGTTTCAAAGACCACATTCTTTTAAGGTGTTTTTCCATATGTTTTCCCTTAATAAAAACTATGGTGGCGGCTCTTCTAATTTTATTCTTTTTCGTCGTCCGGTTGTGACCCTGGTTGCGACAATTATTAAGGTAAAATTTGAATTTCGATTAAAAAATGACACTAAAAATTCCTAAAATATTACATCTATATTTTGTCGTTTTAATAAACATTTTTTATTGATTAATTTTTTAACCTGTACGTTAAAAATACTTATTAGCAGAAATATTTTATTTATTATTAAAAAATATTGTAATAAAAATAATATTAAAAAATTTTAATTTAAGTAAAAATCCCAACGGGTAATTGGTTCAAATAATATATGTTTGATTTTTTAAGTAAAATCTTGAATTTGACTCTTATGTATAAAAAAAAAAATCTTTATTGAAAGAGTTAATATTATCATATTGCGAATGTTTTCAACTTGAATATAATTACTGCAGATGAAAGATACATGTGATCTAGATAAAAAAAAAAGTGATAAATAGCTAAATTTCTATTAAGGTATTAAATTTAATTTATAAGTAAAATAGTTAAATTTAATTTTGAAAAAAAAAACTTTAACTAATTATCATCGCAACTCGAGGGATAATATCTTTCTTTACACTTTATATTTTAATTTTATAGAATCTCAAACAACCGATTAATAAAAGAAAAAAATTTCCTTCAAGAAAACATATATCAAATCTTAGAAATATTTTGTTTACGTTATGAATTGAAAATACCAACCGAACATGTCATACCTGCAAGGCTCCAACTCAATCTCAAGGTTGAATTGACATTAATCTTGCAAAATTTCCACCGTATCCCCCGCTGATGTTACTTGTTGACCAAACTAAGTACAATGACGAGTTCTTAACCTTGTCATATTGAGTTTCTTTTTTCTTGAAATAGTGACTGCTGCAGCTTTGAGTGCAACTCACATTCTAATAGGAAAACTGAAGTTGATGTTCAAGATGTCAGTTCTCTGGGTCATGTGCCGTATACGAGAGTTAATTGAAACTATAGTCTCTAGTTGGCCAAATCAATTGGAAATTGATTGAAAGAAATGTAATCAAACAATATTGATAAGGATGCTAATTTCGTATTTATAGGATAAAAATGAATGGAAAGATGATATATGATAAATTCATTTTGTTAACTAATTACAACTGCCCTAACTTAGGGCATAAAGAGTTGATTGAATAGAGGTAAATTTAAATTGTGATAAATTATAACTTTTTATACAATAAAAAAATTCTTCGAACACGGCAGGAAAGGTGTAGGTGATAAACAAATATTGCGTTATCATGTTTCTTCTGTTTAAGCTGATGTAATGTTAATAAATTTTCCATTTAGGGATAGAAGTAGAAAATGACATCTAAACGCCAGTTAATAGCAGACTCATTCAAATACGTGATAAGATAGAGTAGAAGAAATACAGGCGTAGATCGTGCAGTCTACGCATACAGAGAATGGCGATTTTCATAGTCAAAGCAAAATACAATGTGCTTTGACAAACGAGATCAGGTGATATTCATTAATGTTGTTGAAGCGTTCAATTCTCGATGGAGTTTGAGATTAGATCTATACATTAGGATACTTAAAGTGTGAGAAGTATTGTAAACAAATTACAGCATATTTGTTAAAAATTATTACTCCCATTGTCACAATATTGTATTTGACTTCTCAAAGCACAAAAAGTGAAAATAGCGAATATTCGGAACACATAGTTAACAAATGGATTGATCTCTAAGTGTGTCATTTTTTTATTATGTATATAGAAAATATTTTGCTAAAGAATATAAAATCTACTTTAGTAATTTTTGCTTTCTGAAGAAATTAATTTTTAATTAACCGAGAGACACATTAGATATAAAGATAGTGAGAAGAAAAAATATATATTTCTTTACATGGCAATGAGATATATTTACCAATTCGTGTACGTTCTAAAAATTTAACTTTATGAAATTATTTATTTAATTAAATCAAAACGCTTAAACTTAAAAAAATAAAATTCAAATTGTGATATAAAATTAAATAAAGAATTTTATATAGATGAAGCACAATGCATGGGTTGGGATGAGTTATAAACATTTAAGTTCAAGCTCTGATCCAACCCAGTTCGAATTTTTAATAAAAAAGAAGGAAACATATAAAAAATAAACAACAAATTTACTAGTAACAAATAATTATAATTTGTTTTATGTAAAAGTTAATATTTATATTAATTTGTTCATGCATTATATGTATTGAAAATATTGCACTCGTTATTTCATTGATTATTGTATATGAGTGTATGAAAGTCATGACGATTTGGAGAAAAGAAATGAAAAAAAATAAGAAATATGCACGCTCCATATGTTTGTCTCTAGCAAGATTTGAAAGTAGGTCTTTTCATAAGCTCTGTATAAGTTATTCCTAAAAGCTATTTTTGAGAACTTATGAAAATAAGCTAAAAATATCTTATGAATTAGTCATACGATATTTTTATAAGTTTTGTCAAACATTCTCACAAATACTTATAACATAAGATAAATCCAAACAATGTTTTAATACTCGAACCGATCATCGACTCGGTCAAGGCACTAGGTTAGTGGTGGAACCGGAAGGTCACTAATTGAACAGCAAGACTTGGTTTCAATTAAAAAAATTTAAAAATATTTATGACATATAAACTTTATACCGATAAAATTTATTAAATTAAATTTTAATGGTGATGTGTAGCCCAAAGATAAATAAAAAAACTCGACAATGGTATTTGAGATGAGGGTAAAGGAAGGAAGGACGGAAAATTACATATTCAGGTCAAACAAACAAGAACAAGTGAATGAAGGTTAAGCCTTCAGGTCAACACAAGAAACATTTATGTCATACGCACATATACATTCAGATTTATGGTTTTGGTGATTATTATCATTTCACATATGAATATTTTTTTTTTATAATTAAAATTCATAGTAAATAAATATTTTTAAATATGTAAATTATATTATAAGTTGGGATTTATATTTTTCAATAGTTGTAGTTAAAACGACATTGTTTCACACTTACAAAAAAAATAAAAATTCTTTGAACTGGTTCAGGTCAACTTGCTGGTTCACCACTTCAACCATAAAACCCACCGAGTTAAATCGGTTCATATTGGGTCAATGACATATCTAATCTAATCATTAGCTTGAACTGGTTGTACCACCGTTTCTCGGTCCAAGCCAATTTTTAAAACACTGAATCCAAATAAACTGTTAATAAACTCTTCCAAACGGGCATATCATACAGTGAATATTATTTTTGACATAAAAATTGTATATTATTATTTGATGAATTAATAATTTTGTATATTATCATCTCTTTTCTAGGTGAATCCATTTTATTTTTTTCAAAGAACTCTTCAAATAATGCTATCCAAATAAAAGTGAAAAGTAAAAGCCCGAAACAAGCCAAACCACGTCTTAATTGAACTCATTTGAACAAGATTAAATGTAAAGCTATTTCGGATGCAAAGAAATTAAGAAAGTAAAAGAACTTTAAATAAAAATGCGTAAATTTGAAATGAAAACATACAAATCTATAATTGTATATGTTAGATGTAAAAACAATTTTGAATTGGTAAAATATGTTTTTGGCCCCTCAAAATATGTTAGTTTTAGTTTTTGTAAAAATTTAATATGTTTTTAGTCCTTACATTTATCTAGAAACACATGTTTTTAGTCTCTAATGAATGACTAAAACCACATAATTTTTTATAAATGCAGGGACTAAAAGTGTATTAATTTTTATAGGGACTAAAATCAACGTTTCGAAATATTTTGAGGGACTAAAAACATATTTTACCTTTTTGAAATTAAGGTACTGCAAATATAAAGAAATGAAAAAATCTAAAAAAATTTGAAATATAAATTTGAATGGAGTAAATTTGCAGAAATTGTAAATAACTAAAAATGTAAATTGAAATAAGAATAAAATGAGATTGGAGGAAAAATGACTATAAGTAAATTGAAAGTGGGTAAATTGTAATGAATTTAAATGAAAAGTAGATATAAAGAGTGTTGGAACATAATTCAATAAATTAAAAGAAAAGAAAGAAGTAGAGGAAAGCTTACAATAAATTAAATGACTGAAACCATAAAGAACTTAAATGTAAATCGAAAAGAGAAGAAAAATTGACATAAATGTAAAGATTTTGTATTTAAATTTAGTTGACAACATATACTTGACTCTTTAAACCAGTAGCCGTTGATGTGTAGCGTGTGGGTGTTACAATTTTGTGTAGTGTGTTTCAACAATAAAAGTCATTTTCAAGGGGTCTTATTTATAAATTTTCAACTCTTATGGTCAAGAAATCTAATACAAGTAAAGAGTCAAGAAATCTAAATGCCTAATTTTGACCAAGTAAGATCTTGACATTTGACTCAATTTAAGGAACATTCGATAACCATTAATAACAACCACTTTGTGACTTGGAATCTCAAACCCTTGTCTTGAAATATCCTCTTTTTGACACTTAGTCATTTTCTTCATCAGACTTAGCTACCTGGCTCCAAACTCAAACTTGAATTGATCCTTTTCTCAAAATCTTTGTCACTTGAACAACTTAACTTTGATCAATTTCAGACTTCAAATGTCATGGCCTTTCTAGAAATCATAATTTGGCCAATCTCAAAGTGATGCTTCCAACACTTAGACGAAATCTAAATTGACACCAACACATATACTTTAAAATGTATGGTTTATGTTTAGAAGTATTTAAAACAATTCAAAATTAGATTTATAGGAAAGAGAAGTGTTAACAACACATCCTCAAACACACATCTTCTAACACATTATTTATTATTAGTTAAAATTTATTGAAAATTATAAAATCAAGACTAGAATTTATTAAATAAGAAGTGAGACTCACAAAAATTTATGATTTCTAATAAGTCAGTCAACAAAATAAAGTATGTTCAAAAGAGTATGTTAAAAAATGTGTTGTTAGCATTTCTCTTATAGGAAACTGTATTTTTAACCATGTAACTAATATATTCATTGACTTTTGAACATAACATGGATTTACTGAGTAAGTACTCTTTGAATAGTATTTTAATCTTGATTATATGTATTAGATCTTTAGAAAGATGCATTAAAGTTTAAGGATAGTTCTATAAAGGTTTTGCACTTTAGAAGATTACTTGAAAGTTGTATATAACTAAAACAATTTGAATAATATTTTTCTGAACACTTTTTTCTTCTTCTTAAATCTACACTATTTTTAATACAGTAAACGATTAATTATTACGGTAATTTTGATGTTTGAAAGATGGTTTATAAATTTCTATTATGGTTTATTATCATTAGAAGACTGGACCATTTGATACTCAACAACATTATTCAGAAAGGTTTATGATGATTATACAAATTAATAACAAAGGTGAAATGATTATAAGATATACATGGAGTCATGAAGGTCTTTAAAACAATTTTTGAGTATTCTTCAAAAACATTCTCTTGGAACATGAGAGATTAAGTCTTCTAAAGTTCAAAAGATTGAAAATGCAGAAGTTGAAGTTGCTCAAAAGACTCAAAAAAATAAATAAATAAAAATTTGATGGTAGAGAAGAATATCAAGAGATTATTCATTAGTAGTAAGAAGTTTGGAAAGAAAGATTCTAAGTTGAAAGAAGACCTAAGAAGTAACTCAATTTATTAATTTTTATGTAGTTAATTTTTATTGGATCACAATTTATTCCTTGTTATATTCCTTCACCTTCACTTTTTAGAAGTTACTCTTGATCTTCCTTATATTAAGATATGTAGCTTACATTGAATATTTAACATTAGTCTTTCACTTATAGTTTTTATTCCTTTTAACTATTACTTAATTTTAATTTGATTTAAATTTTAAATTTTAATACACTATATTAAATTAAAGATATATTTCTTTTTAGATAAACTAATTTTTAAGATTATAATAATCTTAATCAATCATAAGCTGAATTTAATTTAAAATTTTGAATTTTAACGCAGTAGGTTGTGTTGATTCAAGTAATTTATTTTCATAATTTCCTCCTCAATTTTAAAAGCTTTATCTTTTTAGTTTATTTTTATTTAATAAAATATTCATTGTTAATAATAAATACATATACGATTCTTTTTAATTTATTTTTATTTATAAATTTTATTTGAATTTTACACTACTCATATATTTAATTTTGTATAAAGTGTGTAACAATTACATTTTTTGAGTGAGTTATCAAAATAT
The DNA here is from genome assembly GCA_004329165.1 of Spatholobus suberectus. Classification (NCBI taxonomy): domain Eukaryota; kingdom Viridiplantae; phylum Streptophyta; class Magnoliopsida; order Fabales; family Fabaceae; genus Spatholobus; species Spatholobus suberectus. The sequence continues at coordinate 76,142,642 of CM014734.1, forward strand.
TATTTGAGGATGTATAAACTTATTTTTTTTATTACAAAATTCAACTCCTATCATTATTTTATAGCCTGTACTATTAATACAACACTACAACTGGTACAAGTAATCTATAACAATAATAAGTCAACTTAAAGTGGAAGGTAATTGGTCGGGTGTGGACATCGAATAAGACGTGGTTTTGGCTAAAGGTTCCACAAATCACTACTATCAATGCATGTCACAAGTGAAAAACTAGACAAGACAATGGTCGTACAAGTTAGGTTTCTTTTATTTAATTCTTCACGGAAAGCGTCTCTAGTGATAGGATTTCCTGCAATCGTGCATATTTTTCTTTCATTTTAAGCTTTTTGACACTCAAACCCACAACTCATGTTACTATGTTAATGCTCATCGATCAGATCAATATTTGGAAATTTGCTACTTAGTCATGCCTCGAAATGTTGAGCATCTTCGTTAATTCCATAAAAAACTTGGAAGTTATACAGCCTAAACATAATTTTTCTGTTTTCGGAGTGAGGAAGTATCACGTGGAAGAAAGATTACAACATGGTAAAATCCAAGATACAGTAGCACAAGCATGAGAACATAAATGAAAGAGTTTATCACTTTTCAAATTAAAGTACTGTACCTCTCCCTACCCCGGAAAAGAAAAAAAGGCACTAATTTGATGTTGATTCTGGGCACGCATGTTCGCGTCAAATTTCAACAACTCTGCTCATTTTTCTATGATCTCAATGCTCCTTCACACTATTTGCCTAGTGATTCAGATTTCTGGGTTTTCACAAACAGTTCAAGGAACCCGTTTTGCACACTACAATACCAAAATCACGTGTTCACATGCTCCAACAAGAGAACTGCCTTGGTGTGTAGCCAGGGACGGATCAGAAGTTTATTAAAGGGAGGGCCAAATTTTTTGTAGGTTTAATTATCTTTTTTGTTTTTATAGTTGTGTAGATTTTTTTTTAGTTTCTATGGTTAGAAATAATCTGTTTTAGTCTCTATATATGTATTCTTGATATCAATTTGGTGTTTGCCATTTTAAACTGCCACAAATTGAATAAAAAACGTCAAAAAATGTCAATTTGCGGCGGTTTTACATTGCCAATTTTTTATTTTGTAACGGTTTTATTTTAGAGTTAAAACACATTTGATGATAAGGACTAAACTGATATAAAAAATGTATGTATATGGACTAAAACAAATTATTTTTAACTATAAGGACCAAAAGGAAAATTTTGCATAAATATAAAAACCAAAAAGGTAATTAAATATTTTTGTAATTCATCTCAATAATTGTTTTTTTCAAAACTAATTTATTGTTGTATGTGTTTTTCATTAACCTTTATCAACCTATAGAGTTGACTTAGTGGTGGGATTGGGTTGTCTGCTAGCTTGTTGCTGCTATTGTCTATGATAATTGTTGCATCCTTGTTTGACTGACTGGCGGTCGGACCGAAACCGGTGGGTCACCTAACGGTTCAATTAAAAAACGGTCAAGACCGGAAACTAGTAAAACTCAAAACCGGCTAAACCGGTTCCCAGCGGGGTCAAAAAAAGGCTTAAGATAACATTATTTTGATTTTTTTTCTTAAAAAAATAAAAACCAACCTAAGTAATTATCATTTTCTTTTTTATTTTAATATAAACTTGTTTTTATTAATAAATGTTGGATGTGTATATTAAAACTTATACTTAAGTATCATAAAATATTTGATTGCACTTATAGGTATTGTAAATGTAAAGAAACCTTATAAATTATGTGTTATTTTTAATTTTTACTATTACAAAAGTTATAATATTATGCTTTTTTAATAATTATTTATGTACTATGGTAATTATTCTTATTATTAGTTGATTATACCGGTGTCGACTACGGTTCAACCTGGTTGAACTATTAAACCTTGAACCAGTGCCTTGACCGGTTCATGACCGGTCCGGTTTTAAAAAACATTGGTTGCATCTATAAGTGTTGTTTTTTGTTTTTTTTATCTCTTTCATTATACTTTGGGTGTCTACGTACACTCCAAAAGGCGGTGTTTACAAGTTGTGTTCATTTTTATTATGCACGTTTTACCTGAGTCATTGGTTTAATAAAAATAATAATATATCTAAGCAGAGACTTAATAGAAAAAATTATATTGCTTATGAAAGTGTGATACATAAAAGGGGGATGTACAAAATATATAAACTTAATTTAATTGAATATTTTTGTCAGAAGAGTTTTTAGGTTGGATTAGGGTGACAGTGTCACTGTTCCTTAGTCGTAGATAGTAGATATGCAAACTTCAAACTAAAATTGATGTGCTAATACACGCACACACGATATAGAGATTCTTATAACTCTTTGCAGGGTAAGTTCAATATGCTAAGTTGATAAAAGATTGATATGATATCATTTTATATTGAATAAATATAAAATTGCTTGAAATTCGTTATACACATATTAAGAGTTGGTTTGAAAACTTATATTACAAATTAATGTTTATCTTTTTTTTTTTTTTCCATAAACTTATATGCAAGGCAACTATTTTATATTAAAATTAAGTTTTTTTAATGAGTGTTGACATTGATTAAGGATTTTTCTAAATAATTTTAATATATTAATTATATTTTTTTCTCGTTTCTTAAAAAGTAGTCTAAACACTTATTTAGAAAATTTTTAAGATAATGATATGTTACAACTTGTATAAAATAAATCTGTAAAAGAATTTTTCCAAGTTGTGATAATAAAGCTTTTAATAATTTAATATTACACGATTGGATAACAAGATAAAAGTCAATAGTTCGTTAAAATTAAATTATTTTTTTTTCCTACAAATCAAATGATCTTTTTGAGAAAACTTACCGATACTAGAACTATTTTATTTAAATAACTTTTACTCCCTCAAAAATCTAATTATTATATAGTCTTTTACTTTAAATTTTTCCTAACTCTACCCTTTCATTAGTTTTCTATTTACTTTTTCCTTGATTCTTTTAAATATCACCAATTTTTTACCTAATTCTTTTTTTTTAAGACTCAAATGAAAAAATCGTGATATTTAAAAGGATTAAATGAGAAACTTGTAATATTTAAAAGAATCAAGCAAAAAACAAAAACTATATACTTAATAAAGGAATCATAGTAAAAATATGTTTTTATTAAAACTCATTTTAAAAAATTAAAATGAGGAACTAAGCAAGAAAATTTCACATTTCTAAATGATCAAAATCTTAATTAGCCTATTATATATTTTTAACTTTTTAGAATATTGTTGGCACATTATTACGTACCTTTTTAAAATACAAATTCTAACCCCGTAAAAAGCGTCGATAATGATCTCATTGTCCTGAAACACTATGATTCATTTTGCCCTTGTATAATTCTCTTCCACTTTCCAGCGCGTAAGTGGGCTCCCTTCAAATTCTTTAGGATTTGTTTTTGGTTATTTAAGTCACAAAGGTGTATTTGTCTTTCTCTATGTTCCGTTCATTAGCAACTAGCAATAGCAGGACGACTGATTCAAAAACTCTGACCAACGACCAGAAAGTTTTACTGCTCCAATTTGTTTTTTGGGTCCTAACAACCTCAATGTCTTTGACTTTTTGTAGTTGCAGCCCAGCGAGGTCAGAGTAATATCTGTCACACAATCACGAGCCCATGAAGCAGGAACCAGAGAGGAAAATTCCCTGTAAGAACACGACCAGCTATTATTATTATTATCATTTTTGGTGCTCTAAAGAATATTCTGTAACACACTTATTTTAATACTTTCTTTATTATTAACTAAGATTTCTTAAAACTATAAAATTATGAATAAGACTCACCGTATATTTGGATCTGGTGGCAATCCCCAAAGCAACTATTAATTACTTTTACCTTTTTTTTATGTGAATTTCATAAAATATAGATTGTAGCAGCTGAACCAAACATGTCCTTATAAATAAAATTTTATAATTTTTAATAAATTTTAACAATATTAGAGAATATATTAAAAAAGTGTGCTAGAAAGTATATTACAACTATATCTCTTATTATTTTTATATTATATCTTGCGTTTGAGATTAAAACTTTTGTTTTAAGTCTCTTTAGGAACTTTATAATTCATTTGAAAAGGTTAATAAATATTAACACTTTATTGTGAATCAAACCGCGTTGTTGGGCTCTACCTTTGACAATAGGCTACCTAGTTCCTAGTCTTTCTCATTCGTTGTTACTAATAAAGTCACACGATTGAAAGCTCAGAGTTACACCACCTTCATTTTCATTCTTTCTTTCTTCCTTCTCTCACCCTGAAAAACAATTACCCATCTGCCAAACCAAAGTTTTGGCCTCAAAACTCATAACTTCACATTTTTAAAAATCTCCGTTTACTCTGCCAATCCCCATCTTCATTCATTTTCCTTTTAAGATTTTGCTTTTGATTGATTGGCTTTGAGAGAAACTTTTGAACTCAGCTCTTTCCCCCTCTTGACTAAGCTCAGAAATTTCGATAAAGAAATATATTTTCTCCCTGAAATTCTGTAAGGTGCTTGATCTAGGATTTTCCCTGGGTCCAGGAAAGGGGATATGGTTTTGAAGGTTTCTCTCATTGTGGTTCTCTTTGTGATATGTTCCTGTGTTGTGGAAGCCATTTCTAGGAATCACATCACAATCACAATCACAACCACAACCAACAGTCTCAACCAAAATGGATCTTCTCTGGCTGCCATAAAGTTTCCTGATCATCCAAGTTTCAGTGATGTCTCTTCTTCTGGGGACACTGATTGTAGCCTCTCAAATTCTGAGCAACTTGGGCATTCTGGACCTACCATGACATCGGGTGAAGAAACTGATGAAGAGGGTGAGGCTTTTCCAGCACCAAAATCACACAAGCAATTGGTGAAACTCCACCTGAAACACAGGTCAGGGAGCAAAGATGCTGAGCCTAAAAAGTCGCTGATTGATTTCACTGTCAGGGATTTGACCAGAATTCAGAACCTAAACAGAAGGGTCATAGAAAAGAAGAATCAAAACATCATTTCAAGGCTGCAAAGATCACAGGATCAACCAAAGCAGTCCTACAAGCCGGTGGTTGCTCCGGCGGCTTCACCGGCAAGTGTGGTTTCCGGGCAGCTTGTGGCAACGTTGGAATCTGGGGTGAGTCTTGGCTCTGGTGAGTACTTCATGGATGTGTTTGTGGGCACACCCCCTAAGCATTTTTCTCTGATACTTGATACTGGTAGTGACCTTAATTGGATCCAATGTGTTCCTTGCATTGCATGTTTTGAGCAAAGTGGGCCATATTATGACCCTAAAGATTCTAGTTCTTTTAGGAATATAACCTGTCATGATCCCCGGTGCCAATTGGTTTCATCCCCGGATCCACCTAAGCCTTGCAAGGGTGAGAACCAGAGTTGTCCCTACTTCTACTGGTATGGGGATGGTTCCAATACAACTGGGGATTTTGCACTGGAAACCTTTACTGTTAATCTCACCACTCCTTCTGGGAAGTCAGAGCTGAAGCATGTGGAGAATGTGATGTTTGGATGTGGCCATTGGAATAGAGGCCTCTTTCATGGGGCTGCTGGTTTGCTTGGATTGGGGAGAGGACCATTGTCATTTGCTTCTCAGATGCAATCTCTCTATGGTCATTCCTTTTCCTATTGTCTTGTGGATAGAAATAGCAATGCAAGTGTCAGCAGTAAATTGATTTTTGGTGAGGACAAGGAGCTGCTCAGCCACCCCAATTTGAATTTCACTTCTTTTGCTGGTGGCAAAGAGAATGCAGTTGATACATTTTACTATGTGCAGATAAAGTCTATTATGGTTGATGATGAGGTGCTGAAGATACCTGAGGAAACTTGGCATTTGTCAGCAGAAGGTGCTGGTGGTACCATAATTGATTCTGGCACCACACTAACATATTTTGCTGAGCCTGCTTATGAGATTATCAGGGAGGCTTTTATAAAGAAAATTAAGGGCTATGCACTTGTTGAAGGCTTTCCTCCTCTAAAGCCATGTTACAATGTGTCTGGAATTGAAAAGATGGAGCTACCTGACTTTGGAATCTTATTTACTGATGGAGCAGTGTGGAATTTTCCTGTGGAGAATTACTTTATCCAGATTGATCGTGATGTTGTTTGTTTGGCTATTTTGGGGACTCCTCGATCTGCCCTTTCAATAATTGGAAACTATCAGCAGCAGAATTTCCACATACTGTATGATATGAAGAAATCCAGACTTGGGTATGCACCAATGAAGTGTGCTGATGTTTAACATTTTGTTGGGGTTGAAAGGTGTATACTGTATAGTCTCATAATTGTAAACATGGTGAGTCGGGGTAGATTTTTGGGTTTTCCCTTAGATGGAAATTGGAAAGTGATATACACAAAAAAGAATTAAATAAATAAAAGGTGATTATAGAACTAGGCTTCAGGTAATTACTGAAACTGGGTCATGACAAACATAAACATTTGTTTTGTACACATTTTAACTGCTTCAATTTTGAGTTTCTCTCATTTAATTTTATTAATTTTTTTTTTTCTATTCTATATGATGTTCTCTCTGACTATCATTCTTGACATGTTATTGTTTTATATATTCTCAAAGGAAAATTGCTCCGTGCATATATGCAAGAAATAAAGAAACTTGGCTTTCCAAACGGGCAATGGCAAGTTTTGTATCCTGAGTATAGTCAAGGGGGGAAATAACAGTTCATGCTTTGCTGCAACATCTGTTACTGTTCTACTTTTTTGTATAGTATTTCCTTTAAAATTTGTACTTTTTTTTTAATTAAAAATACTTTTAAATGAAAAAACAAATCAAATGACATATAGTTGTTTCCCAGATGTCACATCAATGTATTATTCAATGGCTTTTCTTTTTGGTACACTGCCAACTTTTTAACAAAAAAAAAAATGTATGAAACGAAAGAATAGGTCAACTCTATTGTTTGGACTCTGGAGCCTCCGCAATACTTATCATTCATTTTCCATCTTTTTCTGTTGGCTAAGGTACTTAGACAGTAATCTAAAGAATAATACTACTTACACGTCAATTTTATATGATACATTTTACAATTTACAAGAAAAGCAAAAAAAGAGAGAAAAGTATTAGGGATCATGATCCTTTCTGTCTCTGCTCCCAGGATGTTCTCTGTAGCCACACTAATAAATAAGATGAGGTATGTGATATAGAAAAACAAATTATAAAAAGTATTATAAGCATTTATTGTAAGCGTATTATTACTCTATTCTAGCTCTCTGCTTTTCTTCTGTTTCGAATAGTTATTTCTTTTTTTTTTTACATTGTGAGAGACGTTTTTTCTTATTATGCCATTTCAGTAAAAGGTAATGTTTAAAGGAAATTCTAAAAGGTGAAATAGCTCTATCAATATAAATTCTATATGTTTCTCATAAAAAAAATATAAATTTTACATGTAAGCTTCTATTTAATAAGATGACTACAAGTATTTGACTGTTGTCCTTTGGTGAATTGGTCTGCATACCTAAACGTAAAATTTGCAGTTTATCTACTTCGATAAATGTTCTGGTACGTTCATTTATTATTTTTCATTATCATTATCTTAATTCTGCATCAGCAACCAGTACGAACTATGAAGCTTATGTTTAAGTTTGCATTTGGTCTTGTCTCTATAAGGCGAATAATCGTAGACTATCATCGTATGTTTATTTTCCTCCAAATTCCAAGCAACAGGATTATAGTTTGATTCTTTTTTCTGGTCCATATTCAAACCTAGGGTTGAGATATGAAGCGGGTATTATTTTTCAACTCGAGAGCCGTGACCATATTGGTAGAGTGAGACATCAATTAGGTGAAAGAATTTTTAACGTAAATTTATGTTTGAAATAGATTTGCTTACTGAGTTTACTAGAGTGGTCATAATATAACTGTGTGACCATTGACGTGATAAAAAAGTGAACGATTATAGTATTAGTAGGTGTCATTATTGTATATTCAGAATTTTATCCGAAATAATATTTAGACTTTTGCCCCAAATATTATTTAAAATACCCCCCCCGTTAAATTTGTTTAAATTATTTTAACCTGATAGTAAAGTAGTGCCGAGTTGTGAGTGTGACGGAAAGGTAAAATTTGTTTGGCTTGGCCTTTTCGCATTTGCCATGTCAACCACTTTCTACATATGCTATCCCGGTGCAGTCTTCCTTCTAGAACACTACATTTTCATGAGTAAAATTGTTCATTTTTTGCTTTTTTACCTTATAATGAAGACAACAAGGGTAAAAACTAACACTTTGTGTATACTATCTAAACCCCCCACCATCCTGGTGAGTTGAGTAAAATTGCTCATAGCGCTTATGGATGCTGTTCTTCTTGCTAACTTTCCACGTTTTGGGCCGTGGGCCTAAAAGATGGAGTTTCGGGCTTCTTGCCTTACTTCCTCATCAGGTTGCCTTAGGTAATCTTACCCACATGTAAGTTTTAATAATAAATCAACGGCTATTGGACCAAGGACCATAGATGGTCCGTAAAACTATAATGACCATTTAAGAAAGCTATAACTTTTTTATTTTTCACGTATTTAAGTGGACTACAAGTTTTATTTTTTCTTTATTTTTTTTTCTATTGAGGAAAACAATGTACTTTTTACAGCACGATTTAGAACATTATAGTTTAAAGAGTTCCGTTTGACAGAGTGGTGCATGTAAGATATAAAATGCTGCTACCTACGCGCCTTTACAAATAAATTATCTGACCTATGTACCATTTCTATTACGTTTTACTATTTATCCCACTTAATATTTTATAAATTTATATTTTGATTTTGCTACGTACTCACAAACGTAAGATGATTTTCCCCCCACAAACGTGTAACACGCTATGGATGATGGATGGTGGAGGGGAAGTTGGCGAGTCCACAAAAACAAATTCTAGGTGCCCGATTCAAAGCGCGTTGTTTGCATACCTTGGTCCAGCATGGATGGTGGAGTGTGGACTGACCCGCGTCCATCCAAGTTGAATATTCATGGTTCACCTCATGTCAATACTTTTAAAAATATCCAATGGAAAAGATGGAGAGATAGAGAGAGTTTTGCGTAGTAAACATTTTACTTTTAAGCATTCATACTTTTCTTATCTCTAGGGTATTTCTTGATTGACGATCTGAACCTAATATCTCAAAAATCTATTTAAAGATCTATTGAGGGTTTAACTTTTCTAATAGATATTTTTTTATACATATGAATTTGAAAATTGAATCTCCAACCACATACTTAAAAAATATAGTTATCTACCAACTATATCACACCATGCTAGTTGAGCACATATATTTAACTATCAATTTAACTTTTAGTTCTTTAGTTAAGTTATGATTATAATCTCTTTTAGGACCTCTACCGTAAGGACATTTTTACTTTTGTCTCATTTTCTTTCTTTCTTTCTTTTAAAGCTTTGATTGTGGTTAGGACTGGAAATTGGATTAGACAAGACTTTATTCAAATAGATCTGATAAGTTTATAGAATATTTTAAGAGGCCTAAGCCTCACCTATATGTTACTCTTTTTTTTAATTTTGTTTTTAGATTTGACTTGATATTTTTAAAAGTCTGACTTAACCTATTAATATACTTAAGAGCCTATTTCATATTAACATTTTTAGATAGGTTTGGTCTATCGCTATATATATAGTCAACTAATAAGTTAATGGAAAAAACTATATATAAAATAAACTATACAAATTAAAACCACCACTACTCAAGACGCAAGAAAAGGATAAAAATAGATAGTTTGACTTTATAAGAGGAGAGTTTGATTTGTTTATGTAATATAAGGCTATTTTTAAGGACTAATATGACTTCTATGATAAAAATTCATTTTATAATAAGATATTTGAATAGGACATAAATTTATCTTTCAATACGTTTGTAATAGGTTTGACTATTTATGTTAGTAAACATGCTTAATATTTAATAAGTAAATAAATATATGATTTTAATACATTATAAAAATTTAATATAATAACAATACTAACAAAAATTAGCATTTATATGTACTTACACAAGCCAATTTGTTAGTCCTAAAATATTTTTTGAATAGTCTAAAATTTGACTTTTATCACAAAATATATTTCTACCAAAGTCTTGACCTAATTTATTTTATAAAAAATTTGACTTGACCTAAATTTGATATAAACTAGGTTATAGGTCCCGGTCGGACAACATATCCTATTCTCACCCCTAATTATGATTTATTTCCACAATATTATAGTACTCATTGATAATTGGTTGAAAAATAATTAGACAAAAATGCATGAAGCAATAATTTGACTAGTTATATTCTTGATGATCATCCATAATTGGAGGAGAACAAATGTTTGTTTTTGCTAATATCTTGACACATTAGTTTGTATTAATTCAAGTGCGTGGCTAGAAAAATGACCTACCTTTTATTGTACCTTTTTTTTTTATGACAATATAATTTTAGGAAAAAAGATATATTGCTTCACTTCACTAATTTCTTATGATATATCTTGGAGTGAGATTTTGGAAAAAGGAGAGTAAAATTTTTACTTTTAATAAATATTTTCTAATTTGAATTTTTCAAAATAAAATAAAATAAAAATAGTATCAACTTAATGTCTCAATTTTTATTTTTTTTATAAATATAATATAAATCTCTTAATTTAAAAATATAAAAATTCCTTCCAAAATTCTATTCTCAAATATATCCTTAGAGTTTCTTATTTATATCCCCTTTTTATTATTGATGTTTTGGTTTGATAAGATTTATTTTTTCATACAAAAGTGGTAATTCAATCTACAAGGATTAGTGAAGTATGGTAAACTAGTCACATTGTTTAAGAGAAGAATAAATTTCAAACTCTGAATAAAGGTATTAAGCACACGTTTGGTTCGGATTATTTTTTGAAGAAATAGTTTTTTTTTTCTAAAAATTCTTTATAGAAATTTTGAAAAAGAAAGGGTTTGTTTTTCAGAATAAGTTGAACTTAAAAGGACTTGTAATTGTAATAGTGCAAAAATTAAATGTTCAATCTCACAATAATATTTGTAAAAGTACATTGTGAAAAAACATTAGATTGATTTTAGATTATAATTTGTATTTAATTTCTAAAAATAATGATACATATACTCTTGTAGAATAAAAAAAAAAATTGTTTGAAATGGATTTTTGAAGAAAAAAATGCAATATTGAGAGTGTCAGTCAAATGTAGAAATTGTCAATGTGGGCCTCGGGCTTTGAATTGGGCCCAACTAAGGAAGGGCACCCCGTCCATTAGGGTTTTACACATATGATATGATCCGTTGTTGGTTAGCGCTGAGCAGTGCAACAGCAATTGACGGTGGCAATCGAAATCGGGGAACATGGTTACAATGAGGGTGGGTAATGTTAATGTTAACGGGTTTTGTGTTTGATTTAGTTTGGAGATTGATTTTGTGGATTTTAATGTGGTTGTGATTATGGTTGAAGCAGTTTCACCAGTACCAGGTTGTGGGAAGGCTCTTCCTACCGAAACCGATGAGCATCCTAAGATCTACCGCATGAAACTCTGGGCCACCAACGAGGTCCGTGCCAAATCCAAGTTCTGGTACGTTTATTTCAAATGTTGTTTATTTGCATTCGTACTAATTCAATAATAAAAAAAAATTGCCATGTTTTTTTATTTCCGAAAACGATGGCCATTGATCACTTTGTTATTATTATTTTTTTGACAATGTTAATTTTTGCAGGTATTTCTTGAGAAAATTGAAGAAGGTGAAGAAAAGCAACGGGCAAGTGCTAGCCATCAATGAGGTATGCACTTCTCAATTGTCCTGGTATATTCTTCTTCGTCTCAGGCTCATCAATTATTGCACTAAAATGAATTACTAGTATATAATGCTATGCAGTCTTGCAGAGACCCTGTTAGGTCATAGGTGTGAATTTGACTAAGGGAAGTCATTTATGCTTAACTATCTGTCGGTAGATCATTTTTTTTCTCCTTTTACGTTTTCTATAAAATTTTACCATGGTTATGATGGAATCTAGAGACTTAGGGGGGTTGGATAAATGGAATGTACTCAAGTCATGCGGTGTATTACTTCTGGGTAACAACCTAACACTAGCACACATAGTTCGTCGTGAGTGATCCATGTTTGGGGTTTTGGCAAGTTTTATGTTGACTGTTGATAGCTTAGCACAACTCTTCCGAGACATCAAAAACATTTAATACTTTCTTCATTTAGTAAGTAGGAGACTTAAGTAAGATGTTGTAGGGGATTTAACATTATTTGTGACTTAATGAATGGAAGTCTGACAGAGTTTTAATAATATAATTCTAAATTCTCCTACAACAAGTAGATAAAAAAAATATTGAATGCTTTTTATATTTCCAAACATTAAATGCATTTACTTTTTTCATTTAATACTTTCTTTGTAAATTATTAGGAGGATATACCATTACTCTTCAGAAATAAACTCCTCTCACCCGAGTTTCAGCAACATTTTTGCCTATTATTACTCATTAATTTGTTGGCTGGAGATGAAATTATATACCTTACGAAGAGAGGAAGATTTTGGGTGAAATCAGTGAGACATTTTCATAGTTGAACATTATGACTGAAATTTATTCATATTGCATCTTGTTTGCAATTGTCCTACTTATTTAGACAGTAGGAAATGGTAAATGAGGTAAAAGACATTGAAGTTTGGACATTGGGTGAATCATGGTCTTATGTCGGCCCCTGTAGGAAAGAAATACTTGGACAAATATTTGTATTCTAGGTTCCAGTTGCAGTCTTGTTGGACAATGGACATGAAGATTTGATTTTTTGTACTGATTGCAGATTTTTGAGAAAAATCCTACCAAGATTAAGAATTATGGAATTTGGCTGCGTTATCAGAGTCGTACTGGTTATCACAATATGTACAAGGAATACCGAGATACTACTCTAAATGGTGCAGTTGAGCAAATGTACAATGAAATGGCATCTCGTCATAGGGTGAGGCATCCATGCATCCAGATAATTAAGACTGCAACCATCCCAGCTAAGCTGTGCAAAAGGGAGAGCACCAAGCAGTTCCACAATTCTAAAATCAAGTTCCCGTTGGTGTTCAAGAAGGTTAGGCCCCCAACTAGGAAGCTGAAGACAACATACAAGGCATCCAGGCCAAACCTTTTTATGTGATTCAGTTGATGGGACTTCCCTGCTTCTCATCTTGGGGCTGCTTGATTCATTGATAATATATATAGGAAGAGCGTAGAGAGGGTGATCATGTAGTGACAAACTTCATTACCTGTAACCATAGTTTGCATTCTTTCAAGCTCTGAAGACTTTGTTTTGAAAGATGGTGTTTTATTTAATTTTATATTTTTGCAGAGTCGTCTATTTTACACATTCTGATGTATTCGTTAAAGGTTGCTTTTGAATTTAGTGATTGCTTTTTGGTTTCGATTCTGACTTTATCATTTGTTGTTTGATATGTTCTCTCTGATTTCTGGTAATAAATATTTTCACACAAGCATGGCCAATAAAGGGCACAGCTTAAGTGTAGAACCTTATGTGGTGTTTTATAATCAAATTAGATTTTTATCTAAAAATTCTGCGGTGGTTTTTTAATGCAGACCGTATTTATATGCTATTGACTTGAAATTGAAGAATAACACCAAAAATACCTTAATAATTGCACCGTAGTTTTGTTTGCAATTGAGCTTGATTCCTTGAAAGAAAGATGAACAAGGCATTGTTGTCAATTGTGTTAAACTTATTCATTTATTGCTGCTTCGTTATTTATTTGGAGTAGGGTTTCACTTCTGTACTATTTCTTAAATAGCTTATTAGGGGAGAGCTGAGAACATGAATTAAAAGGTTAATATTAAGTAAAACAATGAAAATGAATAAAAAATCAAATAAATGATTAATTAGATTTTAAACAATGTTATAAAACTTGAATCGGTCATTAACCTGGTTAATGGTCAAACTGGAGAGTTACTAATTGAAACGCATGACTTAGTTTCTATTAAAAAATTTGAAAATTATTCATGACCTATAAATTTTATATCTACAAAATCTATTAAATTAAATTTCAATGGTGATGTGTAACTCAAAAATAAATAAAAAATCAACAATTGTATTTGAGATAAGGGTGAAGGAAGGAAGGACTAAAAATTATGCATTTAGGTCAAACAAACAAGAGCAAGTAAATAAAGGTTACGCATTCAGATCAACACAGGATACATTTATGTCGTACGCATATGTGCATTCAAATTTATGATTTTGGTGATTATTATCATTTCACATATGAATATTTGTTTTTTTATAATTAAAATTCATAGTAAATAAATATTTTTAAATATGTAAACTATATTATAAGTTGGGGTTTTTATATTTTTTTCAATAGTTTTAGTTAAAACGATGTCGTTTCACGCTTTAAAAAAAAACAAATTTCTTTGAACTGGTTTCATTGATTCAACCCTTCGGTTCACTGGTTCAACCACAAAATCCGCCGAGTCAAATCATTTCATACCGGGTCAATGACATATCTAGTCCAATCACCGACTTGGACCAGCTGTACCACCAGTTCTCGGTCCAATTGATTTTAATAAAATATTACTGTTTATTTTTGTTAAATTGTATGATGTAGATTAACTTATCTTAAAAGTACTGAAAATTGTAGACTCATTTCATTTACTCAAACGGCTATTTAAGAATTTTGAAAATCTTAAAAAAGTTACACACTCTTCACCTGTATCTTATGATTAGTGTGAAACTTCTTTTAAATAGGTCTACTTTGTGCTTGTGCATACTCCTGACGGATTACGTACAACAATCATGATCTTAGTCTAAGTTAAATCGTTGCAATTTGCTAGTTTAAACTTTTGTATTTTTTTTCTTTTAATGAAAAAAGCTCACTTGGGTAACTTGAACTAAACATGTTTATTACTTGCTGTGCAGGATTTATCCTAATGACGTTGCAAGTAACGCAAAATTCCATTTACTAAAGAAAGATAATAGATTGAAGAAGGCTGTAATAGTAATAATTAATAAACCAATAATAAGCAACGTTGAATCGTTAGCATGAGGACCACGTGCTTCTGCAAGGCAACCTTGAACCTACCTTGTACGGTTGAGCATTAGCACCTGTTCATTCTCAACTTATTCTATTCTCAGGACAGGTGGGGATATAATTTTAACTCACAATCAAAAATTGGTTATGCGAGTTGTGACCGTTTACTGTGTTTTCCATATCCTATAATCATTTTTTGTGACCTACCATTGTCACGCAGATACAAGCATGAAATAAAAATATAGGAAAAAAATATTGAAAAACTTCTAATTGCAGGTCTGGTAATAATTAGAGGAACACCTCTGAAGATTTGGCTAAAAATTTTAAGTAATGTGAAATATCTAGAGTAATCACAAAGAAAGGAATATGTTTTGATATGAACAAGAATGCTATGTCTAAAATTGTTACATTTTTTTTTCCCGAAAAGAGCTAAACTCGGTAGAATTTGATTTTATTCACCTACTTTTAATGTTCTGTTCAAGCATGTCATAATAATGTGTGTTGAGCAGTGGGAAACAGAAGATAGTGTTTACCAGGGAAGTCTGCCGCGACCAACTTTGTCTCTCAGAACCCTCCATAGAAATCTGACATGCTTTTTTCTTTTTTTCTGAAACTCCACATTCTCTATCATAAACTCAAAAAGCTTGAGAAAGGTAACCCCACAACCACTTGTGAAAGTTAACCCCACAACCACAAGTATGAAATCTCATTCCATTATATAGCCCCACACCCCACTTTTATAACCATCATTTTTCATGCAACAATCACTGCTATGAACCTATTATATACTAAGAGTCTCACTTTAAACTGATTTTGAAGGTTAAAACTCTATTTTCGGCTTATTGATGAGTTCTCTCTTGTTTCGAGTTGGTACCATTCCCTCCTGATTTGGATTCAACTGTTTAGTTGTGCTATCTGAGAAGAAAGAGTGCTATGAATCCTCAAACACACATACACATATAGAATCATGCAAGTTACCTTGGCCAGCTTGAAGAGAAACACAAACACATTTCAGAATGTCCTAGTTTTTCTGC
Source organism: Spatholobus suberectus (assembly GCA_004329165.1). Taxonomy (NCBI): domain Eukaryota; kingdom Viridiplantae; phylum Streptophyta; class Magnoliopsida; order Fabales; family Fabaceae; genus Spatholobus; species Spatholobus suberectus. Next base: position 76,158,679 of record CM014734.1, read on the forward strand.
CTTGAAAACTTCTTCACTAGCATTGGAGATTGAGCTGACCATCATCATATTTTCAACAAAAGAAGGAAGAATGGGAATTCAGCAAAAGCTCAATGCTTTCCTCTTTCAAGTAAGTATTGTTTTTATCATGTTTCTCCCTGTTAGCGCATCTCAAGAGCACAAGAAAGCTAAAGGCAGACATTCAAGCGAAAAAGACCATAACATGAAGGTATTCCATTCCAGAATTGTATTCTTCCTGATTTCGATTAATCAAGTTGGTGACAACATTTTGCTTATTCTTCCTCTTGTCTACATTGCTATCCTTATAATCCTCTATTTCATAAATATCATGTTTTGTTTGTGAAGCTACCTTTTTTATGTGGTTGTTTTATGTATGAAGATGAGTCCTAGACTTGAGTTCGAAATCACATTACACGGGTTTCTCTTGTGGGCTTCAATGGCGTTCTTGATGCCTGTTGGTATACTAGTCATTAGACTGTCCAACAGAGAGGGGAATCGAAGAAGGCTTAGAATTGTATTCTATGTTCATGCAGTTTTGCAGGAAAGTGTATCTAAATTCTAAACCTCTGTTACATTATAATTTTAAATCAAATATCACAGTTTTCTGTATATTTTATTTTCTTTTGCCTTTGCCTGGCAACCCATGTTTGTAGAGGAAAAGAACAATTATTTTTATGGTTTCATTTTAGTTTACAAGCGTCAGTTGCCCCACTGATTAACTTTTAATGATGGTGGAATGGATATTAGAATAGCAAGATTCCAGTTTTACAATTAATTTATTTGTCCTAAAGCTTGTTTGTCACTACATAAGGTCAAGTGAGGGGTATTGGCTATTGCATCTTTGTTTATTGAAAAGGACTATAATGGATGCTTTGAAGACAAGAAAGGAGCTTTAAGAAATAATCTTTTTGGTTATTAGAAGTTCCAAGCTTTCTTTTTCTCATTTTTTTAATAGAGCATGTGAAAAGAACTATGCAATTATGCTGTTGGCTGTATCATTAACCAAGTTTTGACTCAAGTTAAATGAAGGCCAGAAGTGAAGATAGCTCTAATATTAACAAAAGTAACTAGCTTTTTTTAAAGCTTTCTTGCATTGATCTTTGCCTTTTTATTAATTATATGCACTTTTTGTATTTCTGTTCAACAGAAGCTTGCCGTACTTCTTGCCACTGGAGGAGCAATCATGTCCATAAAAAATTTCAACAACTCCTTCAACAATAATCATCAAAGATTAGGGGTAGCATTATATGGAATTATCTGGCTGCAAGTTCTAGTTGGTATTTTTCGACCACAAAGGTGAACCTGTGAATTGCCTTTTATTAATAAAATCCATGCAAACTCTGGATTAGGCCATTTAACCTTAGCTAAATACCAAACTTAGACAATGCAATCACACTTTTCTTGCCTTTGAAATTTATTTAAAGATTATTCATGTTCTATGTACATATGTTCTTGAAAGACAGCTTTGTTAACTGATACAACTTTCTGTTTACAAAGCATGATGATTAGGGTACAATTATTTTCTTGTTCTTCACAGGGGATCCAAAAGACGAAGTCTGTGGTTCTTTGCACACTGGATAATGGGAACTGCAGTGTCATTACTGGGTGTCCTGAATGTATTTATTGGTTTACAAGCCTACCAAGAAAAGACATCCAAGAGTATAAGAACTTGGAATATACTTTTCACTGTTCAGATATCTTTGATTGTGATCTTCTACCTTCTTCAAGAAAAATGGGTCTACATACAAAACCAAGGAGTGATTTGGGACACGTAAGAGCACTGATGTATCAATGCCTTGCCATGGATACAAGTATTTGAAACACGTAGGAGCACTGATGGACGTGAATTTCTTTCCATGAGATAAACTATGTTTCTGTTAGTTGCTTTTTTCAGAGAAGGCAGTCATTGAAAAGTTTGTAATATCTACCTGTGAGATACATTTTTTGTTGTATTCTCCTAACAATCAATTCTGATATTTTTTTTTTAAAACCTTGAATTGTGGACACCGGAATACTTCATGGAAATAGATCAATATATTATCCATGTTTTTGAGTTTTTTCCAATGTTTGCGGACATTGTTTGTCAGTGGTTCTAAGCATTTCAAAATAAAAATAATTTGCCAACCAAAAGGGAAAGACAGACACAGTCACTAAAACAGGAGAAAACAAATAAGCTAAGAAATTCCATTAATATCACATTAGTATATGACTAAGTATCGTTAACTATATCATATTTCAAGGAAAAAGCTGTACATAGCCGGTTAATATAGCTATTCCTAGTATTATAAAAGGTGGAAGAATCACGAATGCTCCTATGGTTGCAAAGAAAACTGAATCATTCCTTTGAGACACTTCATCTAGGTAAGCTTGTCTCGTGATATTTCTCCTTTGTGAAATGGTCAAGAGCTTCGCACTCACTTTCTTCAAGTTTTTACCTAAGGGTATGCTGAAATCATCATCCCTTTCTCCAACCAACTGCGCAAGCTGCTCTCGGATTGTAAGTTTGCGAGAGCTGCCATCACTTTTATAACCTATAAACCAGAAATGTTCCAATCTTTGTAATCCTTTTCTCAAAATTAAAGGAAAAAGAACCAAATACAAGATAGAGGATATAAACAGACATGGTCATAAAATTTCTATTCTCTCACATAACTCATAAGACAAGCATGCATATCAGGAATAATTCATAACATAGAGATAAAAGGCATGGGAGAATTTCAAAAGTTAGACAATGCAAGACGGGGAGAAATAGGCATATTATCATTCCAAAAATATGGATTTTACTCTTCTAAAGTGAGAAACTAAGGGTGCATTCACAATTGATTTAAATCAAAATAACTTGTAAATTTAAGCCACTTCAAATTAAGGATAAATAAATCCTTACTTTCTCACTTTACTCATTTTTTCACCTTAGAGGAGCCAAAATTTCACTCAATTTTCAAACTTTCATGCTAGCTATTTTCCTCCCATACAACTACTACTGCTAAACAAACGCATTACCTTAACGAACAATTCATATTACAACACCCAAATTTTACCATGAATTTGGTCTATGCTGAATGGTACTATGTGATTCCAACGTCATTGTATCTATTCTAAATCTGTATACTGTGCGGTTATAAGGGGGGAAGGATAAGACAAAATCAAAGTCGAGCTCTTTCAGAGTTTCATTTATTTTTTTAAATGATGTGGCAGCAACATAATCACTTTGTAACTTGTGATTTCAAAGGTACTACACTTGCTTCCAATTTTTTCCTTTAAGATTTTTTTTTTTCATTAATAATGTTAGAACAAGTACATTCTCTAACCATGTGTATATCTTCTGCATATTTCATTTAAACTAACAAGTTAACAACAAAACAAAGTGATATTTAACAGGGATAAATTGGCATTACAAAAAACAGAGGACAATTAATTTGTCTCCCCTACACATATCATTGATTTAAAGATAAAGAGAATGTTAGATTACATACCACTGTTAGGTGAGCTTGTAGATGTAAGTTGCTCCAAAAGATCCAGCTGTGCACGAGAAGAAGATAAAGATCCTAACAATACAAGTCCTCAAAAGCCAAGTCAGAGATGAACGAGAAAGTCATATTGTAACATGCAGAAGTATTTTATAGAAATTTAGACTGGCAAGATAAAAAAAAAATTGAAAGAAAATTTGAAACACAGTGAAGAAATGAAGCTGTTTTTTATTTACTGCTCATACTCCTCTTTTATTTTCCTTCCTAGTTCCTGCTATTTATTTTTGATAATTTCCTACAGTTTTTTATTTTTATTCTCTCGCTGAAATTAAACACATAACTTTCCTTCCTGCAAAATATTTCAAATTTAATAAAAGTTCTGATTGATTTTTCCCCTTGTAGAGCCACGTGGATGCAACAAATATTAAAATATAACTGACATAATTTGTTACTTCTCTGAATACTTGTGGAGTGCCAATCATCCCAGAAAGCAGAAGCTATTTTTTTATGTATAAAATATAAATAAACAACTAATATGGAAATTCATGTTTGAATTCAATCCAAAAAAAAGAGTGGGTAGGAATTGTAAGCAATTAGCATATATACCAGCAGAAGCATCCTCCTGTGTAACTCCAGTGTCAGTCCCTTGTGTTTGAGCACATGTTGTGAGTAAAGAGGAAGGTTGGTAGAATTTGATGAGGTTGTTATGTTTGTGGCTGACAAAGGAAGGCTTTGAGTGAAGAGAAGCAGTGCTGAGATTGATGGCCATACAGTTTTCCTTCAACAGCAACAGTGGGTACTGGAGTTAGTTGCTATTTGCTATTTGCTATTTGCTAATGCCCTTCATTCATTTTGGTTTCAGCTTTGCATTTTCAAGTCGGTATTTTATGATCTAATTTAATTGCTCAAAGGCGGCGCCTCTCTGCCACAAATATTATCTGTGGAGTGGAGGATTCTAGTGCTATGTAGGACCGCAAAATTCAGTCTTTTAAAACGCCACCGTTAATTTTTTTTTCTTTAACTAAATAAAGACACAAACACAATGTCCAGTTATAAAAGTCTTTGTCTTACGGAATTATTATTATCTAGTCACTTATGTTTATCTTAATATTTTATAAAAATATAATATAGTCATTTTATATATATATTTTATTATCTTGTATTAATTTATTGCTTAATATGTTGTATAATATATATATATAATTCTTACTGATTTAATCATGATTTAACTATATCAAATTAATGAATCATGAATTAATACCTTCACTAATTTAATAACCATTTTTAAAAACATTGCTAATATGGATTTGCATTATTTTCCTGAACTAGATTTTAATTGAGTTTTCAGGTTTGTATTCCACACAACACAAAAACCTGGAGGAAAAAAAAATTTATCAGAAAAAAACATGTAAATGTCAAAATAGAAAAGACAAAGGTCTGTAATGGGGAAAAAAGAAAGGGAATTGATTGAGCCGTGTATTTGTTAGAATACTTTTATTAGTGTGTTCATTCCATTCTTAAATGGACCGATAAAACACAGTTATTATTCATCCGTTTGGACCGATAATTTATGATCTTGTTTTTGGCTGAGTTAATAATTGAACCGAGTTTAATATTATCATAGTTAACAATTACACAAAATCTTCAATATGTATTTATTTTTTATATAGTCAGTTTAATTACGTCTTAAATAAATCACTTCTAAAAGATATATTAAATTTTTTAAGAATACATTAATAATAATAATAAAAGAATACATTTGAAAGAATACAATGCCAGTGTCTCTTTCGAAAAGAATAAGTTCCAATTCCACTGAAAAGCACTGAAATAAAGCAACAGGTGCATGTATTCTTCCAATTAGTTGCAACCATAAATACCGTAATTTATAAATGAAGTATAAAGGTACGCGTAAAGTGCATTGAAATGAAAACTGATCGCTGATTGCGCGAGTTGGCACCTTTCCTTTAGAAGATGCACGCGGTCTCTTTCTCCACCGTCACCATGCAATGCAAACAACCCAATTAAGAAACCAACAAGGGTTGTTGTGTTGTTTACTACGTTAATGGCCAACCAGGTGGTTCCTCGTGAATGTCACCCATATGCCTTTCATGTCTCTGGCCCTCGCAAATTCACTTCCCTTAATTGGAGGGACCTTATCATTTCCAGTTGGTCAGTACTCATTTAAATTCTCGCTTGAATTTGGTCTTTCACTCTTGCATTTGATGATTCTTCGTCACACTTTGTTGATCCCTTGACTTGGATGTGAAAATGTTTTAAGTTTACTACCGGTGAATGGTTGTTGGGGTGTTGAAAGAGAGCAAGCAATATTGGTAGTGTGCGTGGTTTCTCGTGTGGAGTATTTGTTTGCTGATCGATTTGGAACACGTTAGCAAAATGGGTTGGAACATATCAGTGTAAAGTTGTAAACTTTACCAAATGGGTTTGCAAAATTTTTGAATTCACGGTTTCTGATTGAAATGGAAAATGACGGCAAAATTTATCAAGCGGGTTCATCTATCTTAATAAATTAGAGATGGGTTGTTCGGACATCACAGATCTAAATGATAGAATTAATGGGTTCTCCAAATCTGCAGAGGTCAATGACATGTACTTTGTTTTGGTTGCCATATATGTAAATGTTTATCATTTTACTCCTTGCGTTGTCAATCAGGGACTGCCTTTTTCTTTTTAATTTCCTAGTTGTTATAATTTTGGTAATTCTTGATTCAGTATATCTATCTGTTGGTTGTAATCTTCATCATGATACCCAATTTCTTGGTTACCTTAATTATTAAGCATTTGGAATAGAATTTGGTGAACTTAATTGGTATTATCATTATGATTATTTTCTACTGAGATTTGGCTTGGATAAAGATTGAACTAGATCACTTGACGTTATGAATTAGCTTAATTTGCTGTATCTGGGTTTAGTCTAGGCTTATTTTAGAGAATAGCTTATTTTATCAGCTTTCTGAAAGAGACTTTTAAAAAAATAATAATAACCACTTCTCATAAATATTTCGTTCCCAAACATGTACAACAGCACAAAAAAAAGAAAGCGTTTACAGATTTGTGTGGTGGATATTTTTTTAATTAAAATAACCTCTACTGCTTGGATTGCCTTGGAAGCTTTTTCTTTTTCTCTTTTGAATATGTTCCAGGTCAACTTAAATTTGATCCTTACAATTGGTCATTCATTTTATGAATTTTGTTGTTGGCATTAACTCTAGCAAGACCCCTTTATCCTTCATTAATGAACCCATAATTTTAGTTTCATTCACATTATTTTATAACATATATGACTGCTGATATTGTTTTTGTTAATACAGGAAGGATGCAAATAATAAGCGAACTGTCATTGCCTGCTTTATACAGGCAGTATACTTGCTTGAAATTGACAGACAGGAGAAGAGAACACATGGAACTGCTCTTGCTCCAAATTGGTGGATTCCCTTCAAGTACAAGCCTAAACAAACATTAATTGATGAAAGAGATGGATCCATTTTTGGTGCAATTCTTGAATGGGATAGATCTGCTGCATTGGCCGACTTGATACCAATTAGACCAAGTGGTGCCCCCAGAGCTGTCTTGGCACTCAGAGGAACATTACTCAAAAGCCCTACAATGCGAAGAGATATCGAAGATGACCTCCGTTTTCTTGCTTGGGAAAGCTTGAAGGGTTCTGTGAGGTTTAAAGTAGCTTTGGAGGTACTAAAATCAATTTGTGAGAAATATGGAAGCAACAATGTATGCATTGCTGGGCATTCCTTGGGGGCTGGTTTTGCTCTTCAAGTGGGAAAAGAACTAGCAAAAGAAGGGACTTATGTGGAGGCACATTTATTTAATCCACCTTCTGTTTCTCTAGCCATGAGTCTCAAAACTATTGGAGAAAAGGCTGAGTTTGTGTGGAATAGACTTAAATCCATGCTTCCTTCAAGTAGTGAAGCTCAAATCAGCAATGATGGAGACAAAACATCAGGTGTAGGATTGAAGAGTAAGATGCCTCAACTATCTGGTTCTGGCTTGAAAGATGCTAGTTTGGGGGTGGCAAAATGGGTTCCTTATTTGTATGTTAACAATGGTGACTATATCTGTTGCTCATACAATGATGGTGCTGGCTCAAAGGTAACTGTAGGAACTACAAATGGACAAGTTGCAGCAAAGTTGTTTGTTGTCTCTAAGGAGAAACAGAAATTTCTTGAGGCTCATGGCTTGGAACAATGGTGGTCAAGTGATGCAGAAATTCAGCAGGTTATCCATAATAGCAAACTCATAAGCAGGCAGCTTAGATCTTTATCCACTGCTACTCCTTCCCAACTAAACTCATGAGCAGGAGAAATTATTACATGAGTTTACTTGGAATCATATGGTCCCAGATAATTTCTCTCTAAGCAAGCGGTGAAATGTAATTTAAAATAAAAAATACGAGATTTGTATTCCTATATATTTTCACCAAAATTTGACATTTGTTCGTCGAAGTTCATATATTATTTTACGGTTTTTCAGTTTAGAAAAATAAAAGTAGAGAGAATGTGTTAGCGAAGGTATCTTTTATTTATCAACTAGTAATCATAATGTTATAAGAATTGTAAAAATTGGTGTAATGAAAATAATGTGCTATTTTGACCAATAAACCCTACAGACTACAGTGACTTGTTCCGGGAAATGGATTTGAAATTTTACAGTAAGAAATGTTGAATTTTTTATTTTTTTTAACTCAGTATCTTTTGACTGAGAATCAAAGATTAACTCTTTGAGGCACCAAGACTTATTTAAAAGATTAACTTTTTTTAACAGATTTTTTTTATATACACAGACTTGATGATCGAATAAATATTGAATTCCTATTGCATATTTATACCTTTTTTATTTTCTAAGTTGTATGTATTTTTTTTATTTTGAAGACTTTTTATATCTTGGACTAAGGTATCATTCTCTTTTCTTGAAGTTTTTCTCACCAAAAAATAGAAATAAAAAGAGAAAAACAAATGAGATGATTGATATGATATAGAGATAAAGTCAAAAATAGTGTTAAAAAATATAATATAAATAATATAACTCTTATAATAATTGCAACCAATAAAATAGAATAAAAGATAAAGAAATTCATTAGTTTTGAAGAAAAAATTGTATGTGTAGAAATATCATGATACCACCATGTTAAAATATGTCCACTTGTTAATAATTTATGAAGTTTTATTAAAATTGGGTTAGTGGTTGATTCAAATGGAAGTTAAAAAAGTGATTTGTACGTATGAGTGGATTAAATTTTAAGTTTAATTGTATTTTTGTCTCTTTAGTCAGAACAGTGTATAATTTTGGTTTTCAATTTTTTTAACTAAGTATGCCTTTTTATTTTTAAAATTAGAAAATTTAGTCTCTCACTAATTTGCTTCTATCTAAAATTATCAAACTCTCACTTTTTACTCAAAATCTTTACAAATTGAATCAATTAAATTATCCTTTGTTCAAAATTCACCCACTATGACATCAAATTTCACCCTAATTAAAAAAAATCTCAATTTTTCTCTCTTCAAATCTTAATCAAATATTTCATAAAATCCTTTAAATTTTATCAATTTTTGTTCTAAATTTCTTACATTAAATTTTTAAAATTATTTCATATCTCAATTTCATCATAAACTTCCAAATAGTCGGATAGAAAAATAATAATTTGAGGTTTTATGTAGAAGGAAATCAATGAGAGATCAAAATTGCTTGATTTTAAAACTATAAAGACTTAATTAGCTCGAAAAAAACTTAAAAAACCAAAACTGTACACAATCTAAATTAAAGAAACTTAAAAAATAATTAAGTCTAAATATTATTAAATTGAACTCTCATTAAGCAATTTAGGTATAATCGATTTTTTTAGTGTTCTATGATAGAGGGTTTGTTAAAATTGATATTGGTTTGTGTTTTTTTGGAAACAAAATTACATTTATTTTATAATGCATTTTATCACCTTAAATTATTAAAAGTAGAAATTTTTATTTCAAAAGTATTTAATATGATTTTATATTTTTAGTATAGTAACTATATTTTTAATATATTTTATTTTAAGTAGCTTAAAATCAGCATTAAAATTTGATGTTATTAAAATCTTATTTTTTAATTGGACAGAAGTTAAATGTAATTCTTTGTGTGTTTTCGATATTATTTTCTAATTAAAATTAAATTTTACTTTAATAATCCTCATAATATAGGTTGACATTAAAAGTCAGTGGAAAATACTGAGATAAAATTCTATGTCTAATCAAATCAAACAACAGACTTAAAAATACCTAAGTACTTTCAGCAAAAAAAAAAAACCTAACTACTTGAAATTAAATTTTATATCCCTTTTAATTGGAGGACATGGAAAGGAATAGAAAATTATATCATGTCTCTTTCTCGCATGTGTTTTTTTATAGAAAAGACTCAAAAGAGTTCTGAGGGGACGAATCACAGCCATCTATTTTTTCTTGAAACATGTACCAAGTCTAAGATGTACAAAATGTTATAAACACTAATTCATATCAAATGGTTGTACTAATAAAAAAATTAAAAGTAAAAAATATTTATTATAAAATATTGTTAATACACTTTATCGTGATATTCAGTATATCCTTAACATGATTTCTAATAAAATTTTTATATAATTGATTCTTTAACTTATTAACAAGACTCATACTAAATTATGAATTTTGTTTTAAAGTTAAATATAATTTATTTTAACATGTTAAATGTAACTAACTATACCAAAAAAATGTTAAATGTAACTAAAATAGAAAAATACTATTTGTACAACAAATTTTACAAAAAAAAGAAAAAAGTAAAAGAGAAAGTAGATATAATAGTGAAATATAATAAATGTTCCGATAAAAAGAAGGATAAAACTTAGGTGCAGTTTCTTAGGTGTTTTTAGTGTTATTTTTCAATCAAAATTGGAGTTTTACCTCAGTAATCTACATGCATTAAAGATTAATATATATTACCGAGGTAAAATTACAATTTTGATTGGAAAATAATACCAAAAACACCTAAGGAACTACACTTAAGTTTTTCCCAAAAAGAAATGAGAAAATAGGTTATGTACTGACAGTGTAAACTGTCATCTAATCACAAACCACTATGTATGGCAAGTTTGTTGACTTTTACGATAACTAGCTTAAAAATCATACCAATGGTGATTTCTAATTAGTTGACAGTATAAAATTTTTTACAATAATAGTGCATAGTCATTAAACTCAAGAGAAATAGATATACAAAATGATGTTGCATAAATTATTATACAAATCGTTGAATGAATAACCATCTCATTAAAATATGTGTCTAAATTAATCTAAATTTCGATAAAAAAAATGTGAGAATTAATTTTTTATGCATCACCGGACGGGTTTTTTTACCAAAATAAAAAAATATTATTTCCCAAACTACACTGCCCCCAAACATTATTTTCCAATATACACTAATTTACTATTCATGTTGAAACCCCCCCCCCCCCCCCCCCCGAAGCCGACTTCTCTCCTTTTTTTTTTGCCCTGTTGGGAATTCGAGTCCTCAAGACTCGACTTCTGAACAGGGTTTTTTTTTTTTTTTACTTTTATTAATTTTATTATTTTTGTTAAATATAAATTTAATTAAATTATTAATATAATTATATGTTAAATAATATGGTTAAATAATACATTTAGCGGTTAATTAAAATAATTATACTTGGCCAACAATATTAAATATTAGATAATCGTATTAAACTAGTTGTTATTTTTGGCAAATTAAAATAATTAATATTGTCATTCGTCATTAAAATAATTAGTTGGAAATAAAATAAATAAATAAATATTACATAAGGGGCAGGAGACTTAATCTCTGTAATGGTGTCCAGTTCCACACAATGGAGGTCGCCTTCTATGCGAAGGATTTCGACGGATTTGTCTTTGTTGTCGTACTAAATTCTCCTCGTCATCAATAGTTGGCTGAGAAGTTGCATAATGGTCAACGTGTGGTGTTGACGAACTTCCAGCAAGCTGATGGTGAAACGATGGAACAACTATACTCTGCATATAAGCATGAGCCGATTCCGAAGTTCGAATGTCTGCACCAAACAAGTTGCTCATTAAGTTCGCTAAACTAGATGCAAATGAGTGTCGATGATACTCAACATTTTCATCAGCCTGTTGTTCTGATGGAGTGAATGCAAATGAATGACGAAGTGGTTCAAAGTCTTCCTCTTGCATTGTTTGAACAGTTGGGGGGCTAGGTTGGGGAGGTGTACTCTGCCGCCATGCACGTTGTTGTGTTGGAGTTTGCTGTGTTGCATGTGTTGTATCACCAACATTCATGTTACGTGCAAGTCGTGGGTCTTGCAATTGTTGTGGCACAGATAGAAAATGTATCGAATTTGCACAATACCATTGTATATAGTCACGCGTGTGCAGCAGAGGTCCTTGAACAGATTGCCCTACTAAGACGTTGTTGTGTTGTTCTATCCAAATCCAAGCTAGTCAGCATGCTCTTTTGCCCAGTTTATGTAATTATTTCCTCGCATGTCTAACTGGTGAAGGTGATCTAAATTATTAGGTGGTTGTGGCACTTGTTGCCATAGTCCAAATTGGAGCTTTACCTTATCCGTTTGTTGTCATTCTATAATAGAAAAACAAATTAAAACAGTACAGACACTTCACATAAGCATGGTTAGTAAATGTCTCACATAAGCATGGAATCTTGGAATGCATGTGGTGGCATAAATGTCTCACATCCTCTGTATGGCATCCATAGGAATTGCAAACATAAGCATGGTTAGTAAATTGATAATACATGAATGACAAAGGATAATTTAGTATATATAATAACCTATTCAAATTGCATGTGATCGATTCTTGATCTGTGTCTTATAATATCGCCATGAGGGGTTCCTGTAAATTGTAATCCTTTGTCACTCCATCTAGTAAAAGACATTTAATATTAGTAGAATTAGTGGATAGGTAGGTACACTTTAGTTTGAATTTTTTATTTACTTAAGAACAAGTGGATATTTTGGCTGACGATTAACTTGGGGCGCAATGAATGACATGCGATACCATGCCTAAGATTGCAACAATTATGCACACCCACCCACAGTTTGAGAATTCAAATAAATAGCCCTACACATTTCTCTACACAAAGTTGTTAAACAAGTTGAACCCCAACTGTAACGTGCAGCACGGTCAAGATCTGCCAATAATGGTAGATACATTAGATGAACTTTGTTGTCAGATTTGTCAGGCATTAATACCCCCCCCCCCCAATCAAGCTTAAAATGTAGGCTTTATAATGGGCTTGTAACTGTTCACGTGTTGGTTCTGCAAGTAGAGGCATCATATTATCTTGCAATCATTTAAGTTTGATTGTTGATCCTTTTAGTGCTGTCCTTTTTGGAGGAATAGCACCCTGATATGTCTCGCACATTTCTTCCTAATTGAAATATGTTGGGCTAGTAACTGGTTTTCCATCGACCTTTAGCCCTAGTTGGAGCGCCACATCTTCCAAAGTTATTGAGCACTCACCAACTGGAAGATGGAACGTGTGTGATTCAGGTCTCCACCGCTCTGCTAGAGCAGTTATCAAAGAATGATTGACCTTGAAATGTCTCATCTTTGCAATCTGGGAAAACCCAGCTTGCTCCAACAACGGTTCTATTAATGAATGTGGAGGGGGCATTAAATGACAATATGATTCGATTAGATCTTGTTTTGTGCCCTGCATATGGAAAAATTGTATTTATTACTACAACACGATTAAGAAAGTGTAGAGAAGATTAATGTAATTAACATTTGATCTGAACTTACTGGATCAGGTATGTGTGCAGATCTGTGTATATGTTGTTTCCAAAGCAAGGGTGCAGGTTCCATGGTCGAAGTTATTTGTATGTTACGAAATGGAAGAATGACTGTGAACTACTTAAGTTGAGTGTGTTTATTTGGGACCATTAGAGGTTTTCTATTTATAAAAGTGTGTGGGCGATCTAGATCGTTGATTCTATCAATGCGATCTCGACTATTGAATATTTACCGACGCAAAAGACAAGACCCTGCAGGATTCCCTGACGGATGAACAGTGAACGCATTTGGATCGGGGCGATCTAGATTGTCAATTTCGTCGGTGCCATCACGACCATTGCTTTTTCTGCCAAAGGAGACAAGACCTTGCAAGATTCCCTGACGGATGAACAGTGAACACATTTGGATCAGGGTGATCTGGATCGTCGATTCTGTCAGTGCGATCACGACCATTGCTTTTTTTGCCGAAGGGGACAAGACCCTGTAGGATTCCTTAACGAATGAACAGTGAACGCATTTGGATCGGGGCGATCTAGATCGTTGATACTGTCGGTGCGATCACGACCGTTGCTTTTTCTGCCGAAGGGGACAAGACCTTGCAAGATTCCTTGACGGATGAATAGTGAACGCATTTGGATCGGGGCGATCTGGATCGTCGATTCTGTCGGTGCGATCACGACCATTGATTTTTCTGCCAAAGGGGACAAGACCTTGCAGGATTCCCTGATGGATGAATAGTGAACACACTTGGATCGAAGCGATCTAGATCATCGATTTCGTCGGTGCGATCACGACCGTTACTTTTTCTGCCAACATAATTATAAATGTTTGGATCAGGTAAACAATGTATAAATGTAACATATGTGGATGTTAAATTCGACAACACATGCATCATCTCAGCTATCACCCTAGGTCTAAACCTTAAGCCGTACCCTAGCCATGGCATCCAGACCTGTATTTGCTTTTGTATATTACAATGGGGAGACGAGAGAAACTGAGCATGGGTCAACCTTTGTTAGTAATGACCTGAAGATACTCCAAGTCAACACAAGTATGACACTTGATGTGTTGAAGCAAGCCATTCAAAATAAGATTAGACCGGGGGATGGAAAATTGGTGGCGCACCTCCATTTTCGATGTCCAATATCCTTTTTAGGCAGTTGTTTTCAATATAGGGCATGCAAACTTGAAGAAGATGAGGATGTACACATAATGTTTGTTGTATTCGCTAAAGTGCCTAACCTCACGTCCGCTGAGTTATACGCGACTATCGAGGATCAACAAACGCAGGCATCTAACCAACCACAGTCTCATTCGTCAAGCTTATGGTTCTGGGATGGCTTGTCAAAATATATTGATGAAACCATGAATCTTGGATCACATTATACGGAAGATGAGAAGATTTGATAAGACCACTTTGTGAACATGAATCGCATGTATCAAAGTGTTATAATTTAATGAAATGTTTTGTTTAGTTGTGTTATACATTAATATTGTTATTAGTATTATTTTTCTAAAATTTTTAACACAATTTAAGCCATAAACAGAAACAACAAGAAAACAATAACATTGATGAATTGAATAGAGCAACTTGTACATGGATGCATAGAATTGAAAATAATAGACATAAGACAACAACAACAACATTGATGAACTAAATAGGACATGTTCTACTTCGATGTAGTTTATTGAAAGCAGTTGACGAAGGGCAATAATAACATTAATCATGGTTCAGACAAGTTGGTAGTGGTCTCCTCGTCATGGTTGGTTGATGTCCGTGGTTGCATCAGGCACACCATAATTTGGTCCACCGATCTAGGTTGCCTCAGGCGCGCCATTATCTCATCAACAGATCTCGCCAGCGTAACATAAAACTCGATAGGCCCAACATGTCTATGTTGGAAGAAAATCAATAACATGTCAGCTAAATCGACATTGTTTCGAACTTTCATAGCATTGTATACAACACAATGATCCCTTATACTTGTAGGGCATCAATAATAAATGTCCAAGACCCTTTTATGTCCAGGAAGCGCGATCGTTTCTATTACTTTTTGTTGGAGGCCAACAAATGTGATGCCATGAGGTATCCTAAATGACTTAGGATCAAGAGACTGAAAGTAGACATCTTCAAAAGTTATTGTCATATGACTGTTGAAGTGCACAAACGCAAGTTCTGAATCCATGTTTTTCTAAGGAAAAAATAGTAAAATAAGTGAAGGAAGAAAGGTTTCGTTGCATTAGGAAATCCTTACTTTGCGTCAATGCGTCAGGAAATCCTTACTTTGCGTCAGTGCGTCAGGAAATCCTTACTCTGTGTCAGTGCGTTAGGAAATCTTTACTTTGCGTCAGTGCGTCAGGGAATTCTTACTTTGCGTCAGTGCGTCAGGAAATCCTTACTTTGTGTCAGGGAATCTTTACTTTGCGTCAGAGCGTCAGAGATTCCTTACTTTGCGTCAGTCTAAAAAAATGAACGGCCCAGATTGTATTCACGAAGCCAATGGTCTAGATTCAATCCTTCTCCATGTCTATATATAGACCACGACTCAACTTCAATTTGCAAACCAGAAACATATCCTCATTCCACATCCATTCTCAGCCAAAAAGCTTAAACTCTCCACCTTCGCCATGACTTTATCCAACTTCAATCTTATTATCTACTACAACGGCCAGATGCTCGATCTGAGGAGGGGGCAAAGTTCGAATGCACAAACCCAGTCATCCTCACCACCAAGAAAGGCCATTCACTTGAGACCTTAAAGCGAAGAATCCAACAGAAGCTCAAACTTCAACCAACAACAACGGTTGACAGTATCTTTCATCGATGCCCTTTATGTGTTGGCAAAGGAGTTCTACGTTATGAGGCGGTCAAACTTTCCAAGGATGAGGACGTCCACAGTATGTTCACAATTTCTGCCCAATACAAGACACTTGGATGTATAGAGCTCTATGTCATGTTGCACGACACACCCTCTACAACATATCCTGAACCTGACAATGCTTTCTTCCCCACATCATCATATGCATTTCCCACATCGTCGTATGCAACAACATTTGATCTTAACCAACAGTATACCCACCAAAATGAATGGGAGACAGCCCCTTCTTCTACCCTACTCCCACTATATGCCCATTCATTTGATTTAAACAGCACGCAGTTTTATTTTTCTAAATTTGCGCCAACCACCTCCTTTTTCACCCAACTACTATCAACACCTCCATACATCGAACAACCACCATCCTAACCCAACGAGCCACAACAAGTTAACGATGCTAGGGCTGGTCCACATGACGAATATGTTGGCCCTTTTAGTAATAACGAAGAAGACCTGCTCGAACACCATGTGAATGACAACGATGATGAAGATGACAACCACCAGCAAGACGTAACCCCCTCAGCAACCAACAATGCTTACAATCTGCCCCCACACATACATGCTATCAAACTGGACGCAACAGAAGACGATGCAGAGTTTATGCACGTCTTGGATCGTGAAGGCATTTCATGTGTAGTACCTAGATCCCTTTACATTGGGATGCGGTTCCATGACAAAGAATCATACCTGTTTGCAATTAGGGAGCATTACATCAGGAACCATGTGGACTTCAAAGTTGTAAGTTCCAACCAATAATTATTTGTTGCAAAATGTTGTGTTGAAGGTTGCGCATGGAGGTGTAGAGTAGCATACGGCAAGGTTTGCAGACAATGGGAGATCAGAAAACTGCAAGGACCCCATACATGTGCGTCACCAATGTTGTCTCAAGATCATCGTCAACTTATGTCAATGATGATCTGTAACACCCACTAAAATAAGACAAGTACTTAATTGATTTGTAAAATGTTAACCATGCTCAATTCATTACCGCACTATTTTTTTTTATTTTTTTCTTTGCAATTATAGAATAAATAAAGAGACATCATATAGAGAATTGTAACCGTGAAACAAACATCATCATATATATAGGTGTCAAGCCTTTGTACAAGGTCAGATATTAAGTACATACATCAGAAATACATAAAAAGGAAATACATCAAAAAGAAGTCTAAATACCTGCCCATAGCTATACAACAAAAATGACCTATGTTAGAGCAGTATAACCTATACTAGGCTACCCTATCCCATGCAAAAAGATCGCAAGCAGAATCGTCGTCATAGCGAGTCCTCGGAATCCATCATATCTGTGTCCTTTGAGTCCATCATATTGGTGTCCTCGTCATCAGTAGGTAAATGTCCATCGGGTAACTGTCCAAGGTTGTCGTAGTTGCCAACACTGCTAATCTCGAAAGAAAAGGATACCCATCCATAGTTTTCACCCGGGTGATAGGAGGGACTGGATGAAGACTCAGTGGTGTCGGGGTACGGTGGGATCTCGATTGGTGGCTCATAGTACTGAAGGTATGGTGCTAGGATCGCCATGATGCCGATGTTGGGAACAACATCCATCGGTGGGAAGGGAGCGTCATCCATCTCATCGTCTACAGGTGATGGTGGAGGGGCCTGCGGTCCTCTGACATAGCCGTCAAGAGCGGTAGTAGATAGGGTCATAGGTAACGTCAGTTGCTCAATAGGTAGAAAAACGTCTGGGATAGGAGACATAAATGTAAAGGTCACCTTCCCGTGGAACGTCGAATACTGAGTAACTGGGTCATAGACCTAGAGTCCCAGTGGGCAGTAGGATATGTGGACGTTCGCCATCTCGTGGAATACATCCATCTGCTCGTACCACAATCGTATATGAAAAGAAGCAAAAGAAAGGAGTGAGGTTTTTATAAAAGCCTCATTCGTTTCTTAATAGGCTACAAACAACAAATTAAACAAGCAATCGGGGGAAATTGTAAGGTCTGACCTACGTTATTACAACTCAATCTCAACCTTTACCAGACGTATGGATCCATACCTATCTTTGATGATTTACTTTAACCATCAGGAATCACTGGGAAGCGATTGGGAGTTCGTATAATTCCTCACAAGGTACAAACATTCATGTCGTAATCATCATCCTCGAGGAAAGGGCCACACACCCATTAGGGATATACATTACACCAATCATGGTGATGCTGAGTAGGCGTCAAGGTTATCAAGTCGGTTTACGTGATTTACCTCGGTTCAGGGTGTTAACCTAACCATTAGGATTTCACAACTCAGCACCTTTACCCTTAAGACCCAAACAATGGTCCCTGTCTTTCATTCCACAGTGTACCAAACTGTGACTTCCCAGACATAGGCACTCATGCTTCTCAGCATGGTCCTAACTTAATCAGGACTTTCCTACGACTTTGTTTTCTAAGTTTCAAGACATATTCTCTGGATAACCCAGCAAAGTTCCAGAGTTACTCATTATAGAGATTTCATTCATCCATCACACTTTTATAAAACTTAGAAACAATTCAATATGAACATCACAAGGAAGGAAATATCAATAACCAAAGTGACATGCATATTCATTTTCATACGTTTATACATTTATTGCGATTCTTATTTTAATTATTTTGATTTGTCCTTATCCTTTTCTAACTTTTCAAATTAGACTATTTTTAAGAGAAAAACTTTTGTCTACAATTATGATTAGGACGTAAAATTTTAAAAGAAGTTCTTTTCTCATGTGGAAGGTCAGACTATGTTGCAACCACAGAGCATACTTAGAGTTTCTCTCCAGTTATTTCCTTTTTACTAAAATTTGGGTTGTTCATCTTACAAAACCAACACTCCTAATTTCAAAAACGCGCAATTGCATGCATTTTATTAAAACCTTTGTTAACATTATTTACTTATTTCCATACTAGCCATAATTTGTTCAAAATGATGGTAATAATTTAAAATTGTCTAATAAGGTCTTTATTCTAAAAACTTTTCCTAATTTGGGCCTAAAGTCCAAAACTCTATTTCTAAAAACTTAGTAGAACTTGCTTTTTCAAGAAAACCTTTTCTTCAACTTTCCTTAGGATTTATTCTTACCAATTTTAACCAATTCAAGTAATTATCAAAAATGCTAAATCTAAATGAAAAATTCATTTTCTTCATTATTTCATTTTTCAATGGGCCGAATGCCCTTCTTTTGAAAAAGTCCAAATTTTTGTTTTTTTCTTTTTAGAGATTAAATTCATTTTCTATGTGGTCCAAAAATTGATTTTATAAGTAATTATTATTTCTCAATCATCTTACCCATTCTAATAAGTTAATTGACATCAAAAAAATATTTCTTACCCTTTTCTTTAAATATGGCCGAGAGCCTTGTGAGGAGAAAATGGGTTCCAAAAATTATTGCTCCAAGTGATCTTGAGGCTTAAAATTGGTTTATAAGAAAATAGCTATTTTGCATGAAAATAAGCCCATAATAGTTATTCATAATAGGATATTAAGTTATACCAAAATAAGAGTGAAAGTAACATAAAAATAAATAATCGAGATAACAATAAAGTGAAACTTAAGTAAATAACAATAGAATAGCAATAACAATCTTAAGACAACAATAAAGTAAATGGCAATAATTTAAATGGGTAAAAATTAAATGATAATAAGTAAAGCAAGAAATTAAAGAGCAAGAATTTAAATAGCAAGAACTTAAACAACAAAGTAAATGACATAATGTAAATGGGCAAAAATATAAATAAAGCATAAAATAAAAATAAATGGCAACATAATGGAAATAATAACAAGACAAGGAAATAAATTGCATTAAAGTAAATGACATAATAGTAAAGCAATAATTTAGATAACAAGAATATAAATGATTATATAGTAGTAGTAGAATTAGTAGATTAATTGGGTTTAAGGGATAACTCACACACTCATACACCCATTAAGAAACAAACTTAGAGGCTAAATCGCACTCCCCCTTACCTCTAAATAAGGCTTGTTGGTAGAAGATTAAAAGAGGAGAGGTGGCTTTAGAGGTTTAGGACCCTAAAACTTGGTGGAAAGCTTTTTAATGGTGATGGAAAAAAAAATGCAAGAGTTTGGGGAGAAGAGAGAGCTGCACATCCAACAGCTGGGAGGGGCAGAGAGAGAGCTCTGAAATCTGAAGTGGAGAGTGTAATAGTGGAATGGTTGATGGGGTTTATTTATAGGTCAAAAAGTGGGTAGTTTAGATTAAATTTTTGACTCAAAAATAGTATAATATCAATTTTACTTGTACTTTACACATGTGGGCTAAAGGGGAACGTTTGGACCAGTCAAAGGTCTGAAAAAAAATTTAATTTTTTTTATATAATTATTAGATATTAAAAATAATTAAATATTAATTTATAGCAAAAAAATTAGATAGGGATTTTGGGCAGGTTTTTGGAAAATCTGGCCACACCACGTTTTCAAGTATATTTTAGTAAGCCTTACAATTTTTTTTTCATATTTTTCTCATCTACATATTATTTATAATAAATTTTTTCACTAAAAATACATTTATTAAGCAAGTAAATCCAATTTTTGCCAAATAAATATATTTTTTGACTTTTCACTATTTTTCACTTAAAATAATATTGGTATAACTAAAATATACTCAATATAAATTTTTCAAATTTTTTTGAGGTTAAAAAGTCTCTTGTTGGTTTTCACCGTCGGCTAAGGGTATATCGGTCATTTCACAAAAATTGTCTCAGAAAAATTCCCAAAACTTTATAAAATCATTATTAATTATTTTGAATATAAATATGGTTTAAAAATAATTTTTAAACCTCTCTTGCTAATTTTTATCATTTTATCCTATTGAGCAAATTTCTAGGGACGAATCAGTTGTTTTATCGCCTCCGGGCCTTAACCTAGATAAAATATTAAAAATATAAACTAGATAGAACTTACTAGTATGAATATAACCATGAGAATCATACCTTTGATATTTCCATTTGATTTTTCACAGTTAATCATAGAATAATTAGAAAAACAAACAAGTAAGTTAAAGTGGGGGTGTTACATGATCAGTAAAGAGATCGAGGCACTTGTTAGAAATGATCCCTCGGTCTTGGTGCCATTGTTGATTGAGCATATAAAAACAACTAAGTAGTTGACCACCTCCTACAAAAAAGCGTGGCTAGGAAAGCAAAAGGCTATAGAAAACAATCTATGGCAATTGGGAGCAATCATACAAGGATTTACCACAACTACTCCAGGTAATCCAAATGACTAATCCTGGGATGATTGTTAGGATGCAGACGCTGCCATGTAACAACCAAGATGGTGACATTAACGTTTTTCATCATCTTTTTTGGAGTTTTAAACCATGCATCCATGGGTTTTCCTACTGTAAGCCCATAGTTCAGGTCAATGGCACTTGGTTGTATGGAAAGTACAGAGGTACTCTTTTGGTGGTAGTTGCATAGGATGGGAACAACTATATTCTTCCGATAGCCTTTGCCATAGTTAAGGGGGAGACAACAGATGCTTGGTTCTTCTTCTTCAAGTACTTAAGAAAGTATGTCACATCCCAACATGGCCGATGCCTAATATTAGACAGGCATGAAGTGATAAAGAGTGCCTACGCACGATAGGGGAATGGTTGGACAGAACAAGATTCAGTGCATGTGTTTTGCATTCGACACATCGCACAAAATTTCATGAGACACTTCAAGAATGCTGATCAAAAGAAACAAGTTGTAAATATGGGTACGTATTGCATACATGTTAATTATTATTTTTTAATATTTTGATCATAGCATTACTGACAATCCTTCATTCCAACTCCTCAGCATATGCCATGACGAAGAGAAACTTTTTATACTACTACAACAATCTTCGTCACGTGCATCCAGAAGCCACGCAATGGCTTGATGAAATCCCAAGGCCAAAATGGACTCTCGCATGGGATGGAGGGCAACGTTGGGGACATATGACCACCAATCTCGTGGAGGCAATCAACTCAGTACTTAAAAAAAAAAAGAAACCTACCCATTTCAGCATTGGTCGAAGCAACATACTTTAGGTGTAATGAATTGTTCGTCAGAAGGGGGAGGGAAGTGACGACGATGATAAACTCTGGCCAAAAATATACAAAGATTCTTAACAAGACTGTACAAGATGTAACAACAAAGGTGAACACGCACTACGTGAAGGACGTCGATCAAGACGGTTCAACATTCTGGGTGCACGAGTTGATTTACCCATTAGAAGGGCGACCTGTAGGGCATTTTGGGGTTAGATTGGAACAGTAACAATGTGAATGTGGAAAGTTCTAGAAACTACACATCCTATGTGCACATGTCGTTGCTGCTTGTAACCAAATTCACCATGACTACATGCAATATGTGAGTCTGGTGTACACGTTGGAATATGCATCCAACGTCTATAGCGAAAGGTTCCACATGTTGCTCAATAAAGGGTCATGGCCAACATATGACGGACCGGAATTGTCCTATAATCCCACTATACGCAAGAATATCAGTGGACGCTTGAAATCGACTCGAATATGTACTGAGATGGACCTCAGAGAAATGGGTTAACCAAAAAGATGTTCGGCATGTCGCACATCAGGACATACCAAAAATAAATGTCCTAACCATGCTGAAACGTCAAGGCAGCCCCAATGATTTTTAATGCTATGTAACTTTTATTAATTTAATTCATTATTAATTTAATTCTTTCCTGTGTTTTTTTTAAAATCATTTGCTTATTTAACCATAATTTCATTTTTCCATAAAATTACCACATTAGTAAAACTAAAAATAAATATTATTTTAATTTGCCAAAAATAACAACTAGTTTAATACAATTATCTAATATTTAATATTTTTGGTCAGGTATAATTATTTTAATTAACCGCTAAATGGATTATTTAACCACATTATTTAACCTATGATTATAATAGTAATTAAATTAAATTTATATTTAACAAAAATAATAAAATTAACAAAAGTATAAATAAAAAAAAACCTGTTGAGAAGTCGGGTCCTGGGGACCCGAATTCCCAGCGGGTCCGAAAAAAGAAAAAATAGGGGTGAGAAGTCGGCTCCTGAGGGGATTTTCAACATGAACAGTAAATTAGTATATTTTGAGAAATAATGTTTGGGGGTGGTGTAGTTTGGAAAATAATGTTTTATTTTATTTTATTTTGGTAAAAAAACCTCACCGGACTACCAGTATTTTACTTACTGGGAAACGGAGACTAATAAGACTGGTATTCAACGGAAAGCTTCCAAGTCCCAATCTAACATTATTGGAAAATGAAAAAAGTTGCTCATAATCGACAACCGATTAAAAAGAATGTTTATGGAATTGACTATACTGCACATGAAATAATGCAAAGCGTGTATGAACAGAAAAAGCAAATAAAGAATCATCTTTTTCTAGTGCCATACTCATCTATCGACATGCCACGAAGAAGAAATTTTGGTAGCAGTCCAATGAAGCTGTAGTGATCGTATATACTATTACTGAGTGTTGACCTCTTGCTCATCCTGCACATAGCAAATCGGATTCATTGCCACACTGTGATGGTGGTTCCACGTGAAACTCACCTTGATGGCAAACCATCTGGCCCTCCCAACTTGAGAAGCCTCACTTGGAGGGACCTTATCAATTCTTGTTGGTCAGTGCCCACTTCTATTCTCAGATTAATTTAGTCTTTCACTCATGTATTTGATGATCCTTGACAACACTTTATTGGTGCTTGGCCTTAGCTGTAAAATTTGTTAGTGAGGCAATATTGTTACCATGCGTGATTTCTTGTTTTTAAGTTTCAGTTTTTGTTGATCAATTTTGAGGATGTCAGCACAGTGCATTCTAACACGGGTATAAGGTTGCGAACTTTACCAAATTGGTTTGCATGGTTTTTTAATTTACCGAAGTAAACCATCATTTTAGTCATCGGAAGTGTATTACGTCATATTAGTCCTTGAAACTAAAAATTTCAAATACGTTCTTAAAAGTGCACATTAGTCCAAAATTCAAAAAAAAATGTGAGATTTAAGTGATAGTATTAATATATGTTTAAGCATCAAAATGGCAGTAAGTGATTAAGTTTAAGAACTTAAATGAAACAACTAAAACTTTTCAGAACTTATTTGGAATTTCTTTAGTTTTAGGAACTAATATAGTAAAATGGTGATTTACTCAAATTACTGTTTGTAAGTGAAGGAACCAACATGCAATGGAAAAGGATAACAAAAATTATGAACTGGATTCTATGATTGAGTGAAGACGGTTTGTTTTGATTTCATAGAACAAGGTTTTATTTGGATAAATTTCTTAATAAACAAAAAGAAAATAAAAAAGAAAAAATAATCAAACTCACAGAGTTGCCTTTATAATGTAGAAGTTATATTCATGGATTTTTATTGATAAAAAAAAAATATTCATGGATTTTCTAATTTGTCAACGTGTTACACTTTTAAGTGGTTTACTCAATTTACTGTTTATAAGTGAAGGAACCAATATGAAATGGAAAAGGATAGCGAAAATTATGAACTAGATTCTGTAATAGATTGAAGACGTTTGTTTTGATTTCATAGAATAAGGTTCTATTTGGATAAATTTCTCAATAAACAAAAAATAAATAAATAAGAAAAATTAATCAAACTCACAGAGATTGCCTTTATAATGTAGAAGTTATATTCATGGATTTTCTGTTGTATAGCATGTGAACCCGAGAATGACATTAACTCTAGCAAAGGGCCCTTTAGTCTTCATTTGCCATCTTAAATCCGATGGAAAAGCACTAATAGTTTTGGTGGCAGTTTTACATTCTTCCATATGTGCACGTTGCCAATAATTATTTTGTTATATGCAGGAAGGATACAAATTATAAACGAGTTGCCATGGCAAGCCTTGTACATGCAGTTTACTTGCTTGAACTTGATAGACAAGAGAACAGAACACAAGAAAATGCTCTTGCTCCAAGTTGGTGGATTCCCTTCAAGTACAAGCTCACACAAATATTGGTTGATGAAAGAGATGGATCCATTTTTGGTGCAATATTTGAATGGGATCGATCTGCAGCATTGGCTGACTTACTACCAATTAGACCAAGTGGTGCACCTAAAGCTGTTTTGGCACTCAGAGGAACATTACTCAAAAGCCCTACAAGGCGAAGAGATATTGAAGATGACATCCGATTTGCTGCTTGGGAAAGCTTGAAGGGCTCTTTTAGGTATAAAGTAACTTTGGAGGCATTACAATCAGTTTCTGATACATATGGAAGCAGACATGTATGCATCGCAGGGCATTCCTTGGGGGCTGGATTTGGTCTTCAAGTGGGAAAGGAACTAGCAAAAGAAGGGATTAATGTGGAGGCACATCTATTTAATCCACCTTCTGTTTCACAGGCCATGAGTATTGGATATATTGGAGAAAAGGCAGAACATGTCTGGAATGGACTTAAATCTATGCTTACTTCTTCAGGCAGTGAAGCTCAAGCCAACATTGATGAAGACAAGACTTATAGTGTAAGATTGAAGCGATTGAAACATCGATTATCAGGCATGATGGATGCTGGTTTTGGTGTGGGAAATAGGGTCCCTCATTTGTATATTAACAGTAATGACTATATCAGTTGCCTTTTTTCTTATACTGATGGAACAAGAGAGGAGATCACTGACAAGGAAAATATGGGTCATACAAATGGGCAAAATGCAGCAAAGTTGTTTGTTGTCTATAAGGAAAACCAGGAATTTCTTCAGGCGCATAGCCTGAAACAATGGTGGTCAAGTGATGCAGAACTTGAGCAGGATTTCCATAATAGCAAACTCATAAGCACGCAACTTAGGTCTTTGAACATTGCTACACCTTCACTAGTAATAATTTTACTTTATCCACATATTGTTTCACTTGCCATGACTCACATTCACATTAGAGAAACGACTGATTTTGTCTGGAGTATACTAAAATCTGTGCCTCTTCTAAGTGGGAAAGCTAAAGTCAGCAATGATGGAGACAATACTTCAGGTGTAGGTTTGAAGGGTTGGATACCACAGTTATCTGGCTTGAAGGATGCTAGCTTTTGGGTGGGGAAATGTGTTTCTTATCTGTATATTTACGAGAATGATGGCACAGGAAAAAAGATGGTTGACAATAAGGATCCTACAAATGGGCAAATTACTGCAAAGTTGTTTGTTCTCTCCAATGAAAAACAGAAGTTTCTTGCAACTCATGGCCTGAAACAATGGTGGCCAAGTGATGCAGAACTTATGCAAGTTATCCATAATAGGAAACGCACAAGTGGGCAGCTTAGATATTTATACACCAGTACACGTTGTGAAGTGACACATTTATTAAATCTACCTTCTGTTTCACTTGCGATGAGTCTCAGTCATATTGGAGAAAGAGAAGAATTTGTCTGGAAATGGAATAGTCTTAGATTTATGCTTCCTTCAAGTAATGAAACTCCAGTGAGCATTAGCAATGACAGAGGCATGACTTCAGATGCAGGATTGAAGAGTTGGATACCTCAATTATCTGGCTTGAAGGATGCTGGTTTTGCTGTGGGCAAATGGATTTCTCAACTGTATGCCACAAGAGTAATGTCACAGCAGAGAAGATGGATCCTTCGCAAGTAGCACAGGGAAAGCCAAGTTGACAATGAATTTACTCTATATATAGTTTGCAAAATGACTCGCTTTCAATCGTAATAATGCAGCCCGTTTTAGCAAGTATTTGAGTCTTGTAACTTATGTTTGTTTTTTTAGTAAGAATGGATTTATTCTCATAGTATTCTCCATTAAATAGCTGACTGACATATGAGCACCTCTTTACTAGAAGTGCCTTAATATTTGCATATCGTTTTCATGTATCTTATACACAAATTTTATAGCATATTAATCCTAGCTCAAGAGATCCACTGTGTCCCGTGTGTGGGAACCATTCACCTGTGCTAAAATAAAGCAGAGGTATGCAAGATTTGTTAGCGTAGCTTGCTTGCGATATACATTATCCAGACTACTGGAGACAATATTTGATAAAGGTTATTGGGTTTCAGTTAGCTCTGGCACACATGATTAAGCTTTTGCAGTGTCTTACTTGATATAGAATGAGTGTATTGGCAATGCGTGGAATCGAATTTCCTATTCTTGAATCCATTTGGGTGACGAGGAAGAACCAAATTCGTAAGAGTTGAAGGGCTTGTTTGTATCTTATTTTTTAAAATTGTTTTCTATTATTAAAAAAAAAAAACCTTGTTTGATAAGAATATTTTTTGTAAATTGTTTCCAAAACTAATCTCTTCTTTAATTTTTTTTTAAACAAAAACAATATTTGCAAGAAGAGTGTAATTTAGTCTTTATAGTTTATAAATTCTCCTTATAACTTTTTTACATTTCGAAAACATTACTAAATTATTAGACGACATCTAGTGGTCTGGTTAAGTAATCTATCCAAGTAACTTACTAGATATCTGCTAAGTAACTGATCTAGCTTTGCAAGATATTTATTAGTATAAATTTTATGGATGAAAATATTTAACCTGACATCTAATAATTAACATTTTTAAGTTGTTTGATTTTTTAATTTCAATTTTCAATTAATATTATAATAAGTGTATTTCATGGTTATTTTTATATAATTAAAATTCATAATGAATAAATATTTTTGAATATAAAAGTTATATTATAATTCAAATTCATAATAAAGAAATATCTTTGAATATATAAATTATATTTTGAATTGGTGATAAACATTTAAATTGTGATATAAAGTTACTTTTAATTATTAATAATTATTTTAATAAAACAATTAAAATTAAATTTAGAAATGAGAAAAAGAATATAAATTGAAAGTGATAGGCAATTAAAAATCAAATATACATATAAAAGAAGAGTAGTTTTGAGATTAATGAAAAAAAAAAGAGTCATGTGTGAAATGCATGTCAAAAAGAGAGAATATCATAAAGTGAAGAAAATAAAAGTCTCATTCTTTATACTATGTATTTTAATTTATAATATAAGAGTAGATGACATATATTCTTCATTACACTTTCACATTTTCTTCTCCCATTACTACTCTCTAAAAATTAATTTTTGAAAATTATTTTACAAAATAATTTTTAAAAATTATAAAACAAAAAACACTATGAAACACACAGTAAGTTTTCTTACATATATATGAAAGAAACTAAAACTCAAAGAAAACATATATGCTACTCTGATTCTTTTACCAGTGACTGTTGTACAGGAAATACAGTAAAAACTAAAAAGATAAATAAGACAGAGACTCATTAGAATTTCTCCCACTTTCTTTGTTTTTTATCATTCAAAAAGTGAGCGTAGGGATAAGCAAAAACTAAAGGGCATGAAAATATCATTGTTCTATGGGACTAGCATTTGGGCCTTTTGAATCTACTACATATATGGAAAGCATTATGTTATCCAATATTATGGCAATAGTTTGTGATAATAAAGTTTTTCAGTGAAAGCGTATTTCCTTTGACTAAACGGTGCTGAAATTTCAGGTTAAGCTGATCCAAATTCATTTGAATCCATGGCAGGTTTTTATCAAAATAATTCTTGAGACAATTAAGTGTATTTTCTGTGAATTCACAAAATACTCCTACCGATTCACAGCGGAGGCTGATGAAATGCTTTCTACTTGGATCTGTAAATAAGCAAAGCTACAAACAAGGAGAGATGACAAGAGAAAAGAAGGTAGAAATGACAAAGTAAAATGAGGTTTAACAACTATCAAACAACAGCAAAGTATTTACCCACTACGAGGGTTCAACTATATGGATACATAACATATATTTGGGAATCATGTCAATAAGCAACCCATTAAAACTAGATTATGGATACATAACATATAATTGGGGATCATGTCAATAAGGAACCCATTAAAATGAGGTTTAACAGTTATACCAATTCCCAAGGGCTAAAAATACACTCACGAATATCAGCAGCTTGAGTACAACATGAGACCCCTAACAGGTCCAAATACAAAGAAAAATTCAGTTATTTTTATTTTTATTTTCTGCAGATTTTAGGAAAAGAAATTTAATTGAGAAAGCACTGAGTAAGCTTCTGTTCCCATGGGTGAGAGCATTCGTGGTATAGACAATCCTGCATACCTGTCCGATATATCCCTAGCAAGGTTTTCGTTCAAATCTCCCACTCCCACGGCCATTGACGTCAATTCAAAGAGGGTTGGAATCTGGAGATAATCCGCAGCCTAAAAAAAGATACCAACAAATATATATATATATATATAACATCCGTAATTAATGCGTTTTGCAAGTAAAGGTGAAGTCATGAACTCACTTCATGCAAGTAGGAGAAAAGGGGTCGGCTAGTGTTGACAAAGCGGGTGATCCATGCCTTGTAGGCATCTACAGTGCCAGTCAAGTGCTCCAGGATGTGCTTCAGGAGCATCACAGTGCTCTCAATGCGCATGGTGAACTTGTAGTTCTTCTGGCAGAAGGAGATAATCTTTGGGAGAACGAGGCTGGAGACTTGGCGCAGAGCAATCTCATCCCCATCATGACCGGCAGTAGGAATAAGATCAAAGAGGTCTCCGAGAACCCCAGATTGAGTGATGGCTGCGCTCTTTTTCATCTCCAAAACCACGTTGTCCGAGCTTCTTACAGAGATCATATCATCTACATCTTTGAGATCCTGAGAATACAAGGAGCGTGAATGAAGTAAGGGACACATAGAGTAGCAGAGTCGCATAAAGTCACCAGAGCTCATCACAAGAGTTCTGAAATCTTTGAAATTCTCTAGGTTCTCTGCCTTGCAAAGCTTCTGGAACCAATTCTCAGAGCTTTTGCATGTAAAAAAAATCCGATCCAACACATAAATAGTATGCGGTTTGGATTGTTCTTTAAAAAAAAATCCGATCCAATCTGAAAAATACAGTTTGAATTGGATCGGTCAATTCAGTTCTTGATTTCAATATTTTTTCCTCTTTCTTTTTTCTTTTAAATCAAATTACATTATCAATATTTTGTTATTAAAACAGTAAAACACTACAAGATTACCTGTGACAAAATAGTTTCTATTCTAAAATATCATTATGAACTACTTATAATGAAAAGAGCTCACATTCACAGTGATTAGAAGAAATGGTTTTATAACCAAAACATGCCATTTAACATAATAGGCAAAATCTGCCAATCTGCCAATCTGCCATTTAATTAACATAAATAGCCAAAAGGCCCAAAACCTGCCAAAACCAAGCATTAATACTTCAACTACACATAGGAAACTGAATATACAGTAATAAGAAAACAAATACATAGATGCTAATTATACTAACTGCATGATTTAATTCCCTACTGTGTATCCTATGAAGCTATACATAAAGGGGGTAATAATACATGTCACCGATACACACAAAGAATGAATAAATTCAAAGGTGCATCATTCCATACATTATCTGACTTGAACTTTAATATCCAAAATTAAGATGATAATTTGTCGAAGAAAAAATAAATAAATACCGAAATTAAAGAATTAGATTAGTTTGGTAAATCAAATAGCTGCGTATGCATTTATTAAAAACACTGCAAAGTCATGCCTACAATATTACAATTTCTTTAAGAAACATTCTCTGAAAGTAGTAAACAAAATTGTTGAGAGAGATCAAGGCAAAGTACACTTAGTATATATTGGTTTGGTTCGGTTGGGTTGCGGAGACACCAACCGAAAACTGAACCAAACTGGGTTGAAAAACAATCCAATGAGATCTAAAAAATCAATTTTTTTCGGTTTTTAATTTTTTCGATTGGTATTTTGTTTTTTTTTTTTTTTTTTAATCGATTTGGATTTAGAGACCCCTACTTACAAAATATAGACGGTAGCGGAGGTATGAACGGTGAATTGCAAGTTGTTCGTCTGAGAGAGTGCTGACCATCTGCTGCTCGTGTTGATCCATGTCAATCACGCAAACACCACCGATGATGAAAACTGACTTCAATCCTTAGCTGTGGTGGCAACAAATAACAAATCAACAAATTATGATAATGCTTAAATACTAATTCAGATTACCGATTATGATACCTTTTTCACGTCTACCTCGCAGAATGTCCAATGACCGCGGCAGTAACAGCACAGCAGCTTCGTGTGTGTGAAGAAGCTGAATTTGCTAGGTTAAAATTAGGGTTGAGAATCAAAATGGTTAGCTGTAGAATTTTATGGTTTTTTTTTTTCTTTTTTACGAGGGAATTTAATGGCTATTACATCACCTTTTCACTATTTTCTCCTTTTGTTTGTTTTGATCTTTGAAAAAATAGACAAATAATTTACTCATTCTTTTGATTTTAATAAAAAAAAATTAAGACTTCAATATACTTTGACTAAACACTACTGTAAACATTTAATTTTGTCTAAAAAATAAAAAATTAATTTAAAAATAAGGAAAAATTAAAAAGGAAATTGATAAAAAAGCAAAATTTTAATAAATTAAAAATGTGAAAATAAAAAAATAAAACATGAAATTAAAAGATGAAGAAGCAAAATAACAAACCACAATAAACATTAAATCAATAAATATAACACAGAAAAATAAATGTCTGCTTTTGGGTCATTTGAAAGGGAAAAATTAACAAAATAAAATTAAAATAACTCACGTTTCTTATTTTTCTCTCACTAACGTAATAATCCGTACTATGCATGGGTGTTAAATTTGTAATTTTTATATTACTATAATTATTTAATATATTTTTAATTATTTTTTAATAAATATCTGCTAGTGTGTGTGTGTGTATATATATATATATATGGATAGTAATATAAATTCAAATAATTTTATTACACACATGTCACATTATTTAAAGTTATAAAAATGTGTGTTTTAAAAAAATATTATCTGAATCAATATTTTCTCATTTGTATATAATTTTGATTTTGATTTATACAAAATTTTAATAAGAGATATTAATATTAAAAATATTTTAAATTAAAATTTGTAATTATTAGTTTTTTCTTTAAAAATGAGTTTAATAGACATTCAATGTCAATGTAAAAGTTTTGCATAGTTAATTATTGTTATTATTATTATTATTATTATATACATATATTAATTTTAGTTGCCTAATTAGAATATTTTTCTACGACAATAAATATTTCTTTTGTTATTTTTTGTCCTATATCAAAGCTATTCCTTTAAATTAAAGGACACTAATACTTAATTTCAAAGAAATATATAATATGTCATAACCCTTACATTGATTTTTGAAATATTTTGAAACAATCATTCTCGTCTTTATTTATTGTATGATACCAAGTTTGAAGTACTACTTATATTGGTTTAGATCTTAAATGTTACATTTTGTCTGAAATTTTTTTATAAATATGTATGAATATAGAGTAGACTTATATATATATATTAATCTTATCTTAATACATATACGAATAAAAAATTATATGTAATTATATTTTGTAATAATTGATTTACCATTTAAATCTTAGTCTCTATTGGATAACAAAAATAAAAGAAAAAGATAACATCAATCAAATGAAAGACAAATTAAATTTATAAGTACTTGAATAAATTATTGATGTTTAAGTATATGTTTTATTATTATTATTTTTGTTTCATATGTATAGTAATTGCTTATTATGAATATCATTTTAAAATTTTAAACTAATTAAAAGATTTGATAGCATTATATAATATCTTGTTCCAAACATAATATTCATGATATATAAATTATTGTTTTATTAAAGCATTCTTTTATTAATTATTGAAAAGATAATAAAATGAGTATGGTAATAGAAAAAAAAAAAAAAGCCTTGTAAAACCACTTTTTAAGTCTTACTCTGATTCATCTTAATAGTTGAAATAGTAAAATCTATAAAATAATGTTAGCAACTTAGGATGCAAACTAATTCAAATACTAATTTTTTTTTTAAAATATTTGAAGAAAATAAAAATGATGAAAATAAACAAATTCAATAATAATAAAAGAAATATACATTAAAAATGAAGCAAATAAAATTTAAAAAAAAAAAGGAAAGTTCTAAAGTTTGAAGATTATACAAATAAATAATCCTAAACAATAATGTTTACAATGGAGTCAAAATTGAAAGACACGTTGCAATAGAAGAAGTTCTCACAAAGTTAAATGTTCACTTAATAAACTATTTATAATAATAATTAAATATTATGCCTTAACTTGAATATGTTATAACTTAATTAAAATATACACAATTCATAATTGCATTAATTAATTCATATCACAATATATATATATATATATATATATATATGTCATAATTACCATGACTAATAGAATTATGTATTTTAACATATAAAAATAGTATTTTTTAGAAATATTTAAAAATCATATTTCATAAAAAATAAATTATATATGAAAACTACATTTGCATTAACTATTTTAATTACATCAACAAAAATTTATAACAAATTTAATAATACATTAAATAAAAAACTAAATTATATATAATATGTGTCATGTGTCTCTCATTTTATAATATATGTCAAGAATTTTCACATTAAACCAGATTAAATTAACATTAATTTTATCTTGATTTATTATTCAAATAAAGGAGAATTCTAATTTCTATCCAAATGTTTAAGTTTCTGCAATCGATATTAAATATGATTAAATATTTACAAATTAACTAATTTAATTATAATTACAGGAAATTGCCTTAATTATATATATTTATTAGTTACATTAATTACTTTAATTATACATTTTAAATAATATATTTATCTTAAATTAAAACAATCTTACAATCTTTTCTCATATTTATGTCATAATTATGTTATTTTATTCAAATTAGAATATATACCGATTATAATTACCTTAATTATTATAATTATTCAAATGGACATGGTTGTTAATTTCATTTGAGTTTGAAGAAAAAAATCAACTTATTTTCATTTAAAATGCTATTTATAACAAAAAGTCAACAAGAAATTTTCATTCATTACAATTTTAATAAATGAAAAGTGCATATTTAGGTCAAACAAAAAGTCAACAAGAAATTTTGATTCATTGTAAATTAATCATTAATTTTGATGTCTGATAAATAAATAAATAAATACATAAATAATGCAATAATAAACGAAAATTTTAATATGAAAATAATTTAAATAAAAATTCTATATTTAGGTCAAAATTAATGATCCTTTTTAATTAACTATCCTTTTGAAATTGAAAATTATATTAATATTGATAAATTAAATTTTGTAATTTCAAATAATCTAATTACCTTTGTTTAAAATAATTTTCATTGCCTCAATTAAAGTATATATTGATCATAATTACCTTTATTAATTCATATCACAATATATATCAGTCATAATTACCATGATTAACAAAATTACGTATTTTAACTTATGAAAATAGTATATTTTAGAATTATTTAATAATTATATTCCATAAAAAATATGTTATATAACAATTACATGTTATTATCATAACTACATAAATTTAACAATTATATTAATTACTTTAATTATATCAATAAAAATTTGTAGTAAATTTATTAATACATTAAATAAAAAAATAAAATATATATAGTATGTGTCATGTGACTTTTATCTTAGTATACATGTCATGAATTTTCACATTAAATCAATCAAATTGACATTATTTTTCTTAATTTATTATTCAAATGAAGAAAATTTTTACTTTTTATTCAAATGTTTAAGTTTCTTTAATCGATATTAAATATAATTAAATATTTAAAAATTAACTAATTTAATGATAATTATGGGCCATTACCTAATTATATATATTTATTAATTATATTAATTACTTTAATTATACATTATAAATAATATGTCTACCTTAAATTAAAATAATATTACTATCTTTCTTAAAAACATATATGGCATAATTGTGTTAACTTATTCAAATTAGAATATATAGCGATTGTAATTACCTAAATTATTATAATTACTCAAATGGACATGAATGTTAATTTCATGTGGATTTGAAGTAAAAGTCAATTTATTTCCTTTTAAAATGTTATTTAAACAAAAAGTTAACAGAAAAAATTGTTTCATTTCTATTTAAATAAATAAACATTGCATATTTAGGTCAAATCAATGATCAATTTTAAATTAATCGTCCATTTTGAACTTTGGTCCATCAAAATGCTATTAAATTGTTTCGAATTGACACGTATAATTAATAAACAAATAGTTCATTAATAAATGAGCAATTTAATCTGAAAATAATTTAAATAAAAAATTCATATTTATGTCAAAATGAATGGTCCTTTTAAATTAATCATCTATTTTAATTTTAAAATTATAGTAGTTAATTTAATTATGTAATTTAAATAATCTAACTACCATTGTTTAAAATAATTTTGATTAATTAAGATTTATATTAATCATAATTACCTTAATTAATATCACAATATAATCAGTCATAATTACCATAATTAATTCTATTATGTATTAAAAAAAGTATTTTTTAGCAATATTTAATAAGTATATTTCATAAAAAATAAATTATACATAACAATTACATGTAATTATCTTAATTATATATATTTAATAATTACATTAATTATATCAATAAAAATTTCCAATAAATTTAATAATACATTAAATAAAAAACAAATTTATATATATATATACATGTCATGTGCCTCTTATTTTATTATATGTGACATAAATTTTCACATTAAATCAAATGAAATCAAAATTATTTTTTTCTTATTTTATTATTAAAATAAAATATATTTCTAGTTTTGTATTTAAATGTTTAAGTTTCTTCAATCAATATTAAATATAATTAAATATTTATAAATTAGCTGATTTCTAATTATGGACAATAATCTTAATTATATATTTATTAATTATATTAATTACATTAATTATACATTTTAACGTAATATATTTAACTTAATTTAAAATAATCTTACTTTCCTTTTTTAAAAAATATGTATATGTCACAATAATCTTAATTAATTCAAATTAGAATATACACAGGTTGAAATTACCTCAATTATTATAATTATTTAAATGGACAAGGATGTTCATTTTGATGGATTTGAAGGAATAATTAATTTATTTCTATTTAAAATGCTAGTCATAAAGAAAAGTCAATGAAAATTTTTGTTTTATTTCCAAAAAAATAAATGAATATTGCATATTTCTTTTGGTGATTTGAATATCTGTAATTAATTGAATATTGCATATTTAAGTCAAATTCATAGTCTATTTTAAGTTTTTGTCCATTAAAATGCTATTAAATTATTTCAAATTGGCAACATTTGTAATGTATAAATAAATAATGTGCTAATAAATGAACAACTTAATATTATGGATATAACTTAAATGGATGTTCCAATTATATAAATTATATATAACAACTACATGTAATGATTTTAATTTTAATTATATATATTTAATGATATATTAACACTGAATCAAATGACCCCCAATTGATGATACAAAATTTAGTTTATTGAGTAAAATCAAATGTATACCAGGAATTTCTTGAGGCGCATAGCCTGAAACAATGGTGGTCAAGTGATGCAGAACTCGAGCAGGATTTCCATAATAGCAAACTCATAAGCACGCAACTTAGGTCTTTGAACATTGCTACGCCTTCACTAGTAATACTTTTACTTTATCCACATATTGTTTCACTTGCCATGACTCACATTCACATTAGAGAAACGACTGATTTTGTCAGGAATATACTAAAATCTGTGCCTCTTCCAAGTGGAAAAGCCAAAGTCAGCAATGATGGAGACAATACGTCAGGTGTAGGTTTGAAGGGTTGGATACCACAGTTACCTGGCTTGAAGGATTCTAGCTTTTGGGTGGGGAAATGTGTTTCTTATCTGTATATCTACAAGAATGATGGCACAGGAAAAAAGACGGTTGACAATAAGGATCCTACAAATAGGCAAATTACTGCGAAGTTGTTTGTTCTCTCCAAGGAAAAACAGAAGTTTCTTGCAACTCATGGCCTGAAACAATGGTGGCCAAGTGATGCAGAACTTATGCAAGTTATCGATAACAGGAAACGCACAAGTGGGCAGCTTAGATATTTATACACCAGTACACGTTGTGACGTGACACATTTATTAAATCTACCTTCTGTTTCACTTGCGATGAGTCTCAGTCATATTGGAGAAAGAGAAGAATTTGTCTGGAAATGGAATAGTCTTAGATTTATGCTTCCTTCAAGTAATGAAACTCCAGTGAGCATTAGCAATGACAGAGGCAAGACTTCAGATGCAGGATTGAAGAGTTGGATACCTCAATTATCTGGCTTGAAGGATGCTGGTTTTGCTGTGGGCAAATGGATTTCTCAACTGTATGCTCACAAGAGTAATGTCACAGCAGAGAAGATGGATACTTCGCAAGTAGCACAGGGAAAGCCAAGTTGACAATGAATTTACTCTATATATAGTTTGCAAAATGACTCGCTTTCAATCGTAATAATGCAGCCCGTTTTAGCATGTATTTGAGTCTTGTAACTTATGTTTGTTTTTTTAGTAAGAATGGATTTATTCTCATAGTATTCTCCATTAAAAAGCTGACTGACATATGAGCACCTCTTTACTAGAAGTGCCTTAATATTTGCATACCGTTGTCACGTATATTATACACAAATTTTATAGCAAATTAATCCTAGCTCAAGAGATCCACTGTGTCCCATGTGCGGGAACCAATCACCTGTGCTAAAATAAAGCAGAAGTATGCAAGATTTGTTAGTGTAGCTTGCTTGCGATATACATTATCGAGACTACTGGAGACAATATTTGACAAAGGTTATTGGGTTTCAGTTAGCTCTGGTACACATGAATAGGCTTTTGCAGTGTCTTACTTGATATAGAATGAGTGTATTGGCAATGCGTGGAATCGAATTTCCTATTCTTGAATCCATTTGGGTGAAGAGGAAGAACCAAATTCGTAAGAGTTGAAGGGCTTGTTTGTTTCTTATTTTTTTTAAAAAAATTCTATTATTAAAAAAAAAAAAACCTTGTTTGATAAGAATAATTTTTGTAAATTGTTTCCAAAACTAATCTCTTTTTTCAAATCTCTTCTTTAATTTTTTTTAAAACTAAAACAATATTTGCAAGGAGAGTGTAGTTTAGTCTTTAGAGTTTATAAATTCTCCTTATAACTTTTTTACATTTCGAAAACATCACTAAATTATTAGACGACATCTAGTGGTCTGGTTAAGTTATCTATCCGAGTAACTTACTAGATATCTGCTAAGTAACTGATCTAGTTTTGCAAGATATTTATTAGTATAAATTTTATAGATGAAAATATTTAACCTAACATCTAATAATTAACATTTTTAAGTTGTTTGATTTTTTAATTTCAATTTTCAATTAATACTTTAATAAGTGTATTTCATAGGATAAATATTTATTTTTATATAATTAAAATTTATAATAAATAAATATTTTTAAATATATAAATTATATTATAATTCAAATTCATAATAAATGAATATCTTTGAATATATAAATTATATTTTGAATTTGTAATAAATGACTTAAATTGTGATATAAAGTTACATTTAATTATTGATAATTTTTAAAAAATATATTAAAATTAAATTTAGAGATGAGAAAAAAACTGTAGATTGAAAGCAATAGGCGATTAAAAAAATTAAATATACATATAAAAGAAGAGTAGTTTGAGATTAATGAAAATAATAATTAACTAGTTGTAAGAGTCGTGTGTGAAATGCATGTCAAAAAGAGAGAATATCATGAAGTGAAGAAAGTGAAAGTCTCATTTTCTATATTATGTATTCTAATTTATAATATAAGAATATGTTCTTCACTAGTTGCTCACCCGTGCAATGCATGAGACTTCTAATATCTTTAAAAAAAAAAATCTTCCATGAAATAATAATTATTTTTTTTATAAGTTAAAATATAAATATTGGTCAATTTAAAATGGATTTTATATTTGGAAAATTTTTGTTTATTTTTAAAATATAAAAAAATCAACATTAAAGAAAATGAAATTAAATTTGAAAGAACAAGTACATTTTATATCTTGTCAAACATATATATATATATATATATATATATATATGTGGTTCAAGATCCGTTGACAGCAGGTGTCAAAGTTAGTCAAATTACACATTCAATAACTTTTTGTTGAATGCAAATTTAATCGATCCAACCGTTGAGTTTGATGTTCTTATTAATTTGATCAAGTATACAAAATTTCATATAATTCCAAAATTATTTAGTAGTTCATCTCATTACTTTATTTTAACTCACAATATGATATTAAAATATACGTAAATATTTAATGTTAGATAACATATTTAGAAAAGTCCAAATTATGTGAAATTTGATATACATGATCATGAATATAGTATTTCATAATTCAATGGTTGGATTAATTAAATTTGTATTCTACAAAAAATTATTGAAGGTGTAATTTGACTAACTTTGACACCTGGTATCAACGGATCCTAACCCTATATATATATACTTTTTATTCATGTGTTTGCAACAGGTAAAAGGCTTCTAAAATTTCCATTTGGATTAATAGGTAATATTTATCTAAAATCCCAACTAAGAACAATAATCTTTCCTACCCCTGCAATGCAAGGATATTTTTGTCTTTATTTTTAAAATATGGAAAAATTAACATGATACAAACTAAAATTAAATTCCAAATGTTTTAAATCACAGTTAAATTACATATTTTAAAAAAATAATGATATAACATAAAACTATATCAATTTAAATCTCAATATTTTATATTTAGGTCAATCGAGTTTTATGAATTAAATTTTCTTTTTAAGATCATTTTTAATGTTTATAGTCCTCGCCTACTTGTTACTTTGGATATATGGTCATAAAGAATATACAAGCTCACACAAAATTGTTTCTAGGTTCAAACAAATTAACAAGAACTTCCTTTATAATCAAGAAATATTTTTTAAATTGTTTTATTTTCAAATAAATTCCTACCCAATTTAATTCAAATTAGTTAAATGTCTAATGTGATATGAAAATACTAATGATCAAAATCAAATGCATGGGATATTTTTGTCTTTATTTTTAAATTTATAGAAAAATTAATACGATATAAAAAGAAATTAAATTTAATAGTAAATTATTTTCATTTACAGTGAAATTATTTGTTTATTTTTAAAAAATAATGATATAATATTTTTTTTTAGTTTCAAATTTGAATAATAATATTTTAGATCTAAGTCAATCAAACTTTATTAAGTAACCTCTCTTATTACGTTTATTTTATTTTTTTTTCAAATTAATTTAAAAATATTTTAAATTGCATATACAATTTTAAAATAAAAAAATTGATAAAAAAAATGTAATGCACTGAAAATTAAAAAGAATCAACTGAGTTAAATAAAATTTAAGTAAAAAATTAGTGGTTGATACTTGAAATATTTTTTAATTTTTTAACATATTGCCTATTTATACTCATGTATATACATGTAATTTTTTTCTTTTTATTTATCGAATACATTCTCTGTTATTTTTTTTGTTTTCTCATGTAATATCCTTTCTTTTACATGTACATTTTTTTTGTACATATTACCTTCTTTGAAAAAGATATGATAACATTTTCTTATTTGATTAATAATATTTTTATATTTAAATTTCTTGTAATGTAATTTTACATATAAGCTAAAATATATTTAAACGGAGTTTCATATTCGAAATTTTATACTCTGCTAAAGGTTGGTTTCATGCAAATTTGGTTGCTAGACTACCTGTAGGAATAAAGAATAAATTATTTAAATTAATGAAAAATTATTTAAATTAATTATACAATATTTATCATCAAATTGAAAAGTCCAAATTAAAATAGCTTTATAATTTTACTATGTAATTTAAATATTGATAGATTTTGATATAAATATTAATATGCTATATTAATAATTTTCGTGTGGATATTAACGTCCATCTTTATTTTGTATATTAACTTATGAATTTTTATATATAAATGGTAAAAAAATTAAATAAATTTCTTAACTTCAAAGATAAAGAGAATATACATAGATTTTCATATAGAAAAAAAAATTATAATAACAATTATAAGAATCTGTCGATAATCTAATTATAAATCTCATAAACTCAATTGAAATAAATGATAAAAAATTGGGCTCCTATATTTGTCTTTCCTTTTAAATATAAAAAAAATAACATGACAAACTAAATACTATACTTAAAAGAGTAAAGAAATATATACATTCAGTAATACTTTTCTTATGTATATGACAGATCATAAAATTATAATTAAAAGAGTATGTGTGTGCCTTTTATAACACTTGTTTATATATATGATAATGATTCTTAATAGTTTAACTAATTTAATTTTCATCACACAAGTTAAAATATTTAAACTTCATTTTCTCAAATCAGGTGGAATCGTACATATAACTAACACGCGTTAATCATTTAGTGTATTTCTTTCATATTACAAAAGATGGAGCATCTACTATTTGAATTTATATCTAGTTGGCAATGACGTTACTTAGCCCTCATTAATTATTCAAACGTCTAATTTGATAAAAAATATATATATTATTCAAAATATTATTAATACATTCTCACTATAATTTTTAATACATCTAAATATGATACAAACTGGAATCAAGTATGATGATATTGTATTAACAAAATCAGAATTACATCTAAAACTGATCACTATAAAAAAATGCATTACAGATTGTATCTCTCATTCTCTGTAATACTGGAAAATAGAAAGAAAATGACACACGGTTCTTCAAGGAACCTGCAAATCTTATACGCTTCCCTATTCAATTTTTTACATGGTCTCACACTTCTTATCTTTCGCTATTATATTCTCATTTCCCATAATTTAATTCTCTTCTGCTACTACTCGTTGCTAACTTAGAATTCGCTTAGCTACACTATTAGAATGAATAGTCCCCATTTTGATTTCCTTACCTACGTATAGTATACACCTTAGTAGAAGGCATCTATCAAGATGACAGTGCCAGCACATGTGTTTAAAAGATTGCATTAATTTCCTTAAAGCCAACAATGTTAATTACTGGGGTCCAAAGGAAATTGTTGGTTATTTTTTTATATATATACCATCTACAATACAAAAGATTATGACAAAATGATAGATCAACTCTACTCACTCAAAGATTCAGTTCTTTAATTATACCATCACAGGTTGTTATAATTAATCCAAGCTTCAAAGTTGAAACATCAGAAACGTTGCACTGGAGATTTTCTTGCAGTGTACGTTGTAAAAGTCACTTCATCCCAAGTATCCAATAACTATAAGGATTTATACTAATTTCAAAGTAGTAGCACATACCACAAACGTATTCGCTCTCACAACATCAAGCAATGTGATATACCAATACATTCTCACTATAATTTTCAATAAATTGTCACTATAATGTCTCTTGCATGCTATACTTATGCAAACTAATTATATATGGTTTCACGTTAAAACTTCCCTTGCTTTTGGAATTATAGATTTGACACATGGTCAAATCACTAACTTCCTCAATAAAGATAACTCCTCCCTTGCAATTTATTTACTAACATCAAATTGATGTTGCAGATATCTTCCAACTTCATTTGAGTCATGGCCGTAGTGAATAGATTAATGTATTCTATGGTCTTGGAATCAACAGGGAAACCAGAAGCCCCAACAACATAGAAAGTGTTGATTACTTTGCCTAATTCCTTTTGTGGTCAACTCCGTCCTGGTAACTGTGCAGAATATACGTGTTACATCATATAGTAGTCCAACTATGTTGATGGTGCAGAGTTCGAGAGCTTCAACCCCTGAATCAATAAGAAATAAAAACACAAATTAATGGTCATATAAAATAATAGGAGACAAACCAAAAAGAAGGTAGATGGAGAAATAAAGAAAAAATACACAAATGGCAATTGTATAGAACAAATAAGAAAATACTA
This sequence comes from Spatholobus suberectus, assembly GCA_004329165.1. Taxonomy (NCBI): domain Eukaryota; kingdom Viridiplantae; phylum Streptophyta; class Magnoliopsida; order Fabales; family Fabaceae; genus Spatholobus; species Spatholobus suberectus. The sequence goes on from CM014734.1 coordinate 76,201,719, forward strand.
TTTACAGTTCAGAAGATTTCTTGACTAAATAAAAGTTTAGCAGAATTAAAGAGCAAAAGACACAAATATAAAATACAAAAAGGGTACTTCAATTGATTGAAATATTGTTTAGGTTCTGTAAAACCAACAAAATTGTGACTCATCTTCAAAGTAGACTAATTGTTAAACAAACAAAGAAATCTAGTTAAATAAGTTTATTTCAGCCCTCAATGAGAAAATCAACCTGACAGTGGGACATGACATAACTGTCGTCAAAGTCCACCAATTGTAATTCAACTAATCTTTGAGCACTAATATTTACATGATATAAAAGACACAAGGGTCACATGTAGCTTACAGTTTCGGTGAAGATTAAGCATAAATCATTGCACAGAAAAAATAAGGATTCATAGTCAAGCATAACAATGAAAAGCATGAGTGCATGAACTCCATATGCAAATTTACAGTAAAAAATCACAAATTCAATAACACTAAGTCACTCGCTTTAGAAACTTGCTCTCAATTGCAACAGCAAGACATTGTATCACTCATCTCTCTTTAAGTTGGCCAGCCAATCAACAATTATCTACAGGCAATCAGGCAATGTATGATAATAGGAAATAGTTAGCATAAAAAACATCTTAATCATGACCCAAATCAATTTATAATACTCAAGATAAGAAAGGGCAACCTTATCAAAGTCATGACCACCTGAGTGCTAGATCAAGCTCTTTCAAATAATTAGTTGTGAACTCAATCAATCTCTACCCTCCATATGTAAACCATATCTCGTCTATGAAATTCAAGATCCCTAAAAGTGTCACTTTGCTACCACTGCTTGCTTTTTCCTTGGCTCCCTCTATTCATATCAAGAATTTGATGAATTCTTTCCTCCAAGTTGCCACCAACAATCAGATTGAAATGTTGCTTGCCCATAGATATCAGAAACTGCCCTGCCTCAAAAAAAAAATCTTTTAACACACAAAAAGAATTTCTTAAATTTTAAGGAAAGAATTAAGACAATTGAAGAGTTTTCATCTTTCCAAACACAAAATTATAGGAATAGTAAATACTACATTCCAAACATTGTAGGGAACAGAATATTTACACAGTGCCCAAAGATATGGGAGCTAGAGCAGGTAAAGGTGCAAGTGCATTAATAGATGCAAGCCTATCCAATTGAAATGAAGCCAAAATAGTTGAATCCAAAATTTATCTAGACAACTAAAAAATGCAACGAAAATTCAGCAACTCATAGTGGCTCCTTGTAGCAGCAACTTGGGGTGATAGTGACATTGGGCGGTTGACTCTCACATTCAGACTCCATGTATCTCCCTGCAAATCATAACTCGTAAATCATTCACGATGCTAAGTGAAAAATCTTCCTTAAATGTATATAAGATATGTGATTTTTCCAAATATAGCACAATGTGTGATGTCAGCTAAGAATCAATTCCTTTTATCAAAAGGATGAAGGAAAAAACCCAAATACCTTGAATGTATATAAGATATGGGCCACCATACAGGCAGGTCACAGGGGTGTAAAAGGAAAGAAGAGTGATAGCAATGACAAATTAAGGTAATCTCATACCAGGAAGATTCCTAGGAAAATCAAATTAATAGAATAACAAAATGAAATTTTCTAAATAGATAACTCACAATATTATTGGCATCTCTCCCTCCACAAAGCAAGAGAAGCTCATCAGAGCATGCACTGGCAGTTGCATACCTACTCAAAAGTAATTGACAAATCAACAACTCAACCCCAAATTATAAAAAAAGCACCAGGTGAAAGACAACTTAAATAAATACAAAGAAAGTTTTACAGAGTTATTCGATAACATCGATCAAGGTTCTGAAAGTACACTTTTGAGCTTCAATAAAAACACAACAATAGTGGATGTCATGAGTTGGCTTGATGTCATGCTCCTTTTTCTTAAAGGGGATGAACATTGAAAACAAAAAAGTCTATTCTATTATTCCTCGGTGTTGTATATCTTTTAATTTAAATCACCCTCAATGTTATTTGTCCATTTTATAGTGTTCTTTCATATATTCCAATCAGTTATCTTCAAACATTTTACATTGAAAATAAACTATCTACATAAAGTAGTAGAAAAAAGGAGCAACCAGGATTAACAAAAGGAATAACTTAGTTATATAGACAGGAACATAGTAAATCATTATAATGAGTTGATGACATAAAAAACGTCTTCACATAAAATGTAATTGTACCTGCCAATTGTAAAGCTCTGAAATTTCTTTCTTTCTGTATATGCTGCATATTTCATCCCAAGTTCCTCTTCCACCACATTATTTTCTGCCATGACCATAAAAGAATCATTAGCCACTGGAACACATAAACCATCAACAGGAAAACAGCAGTACCAAATTCCCATTAGCAAGCAAGAAAGTAGCAGTACCAAAAATGCATTATTAAAGAATACAATGCTAGACAATGCATTATTAAAGATATTTGCTCTGCCAATTAAGAGAGGAAAGTCTATTTTTCAAGAAACAAAAAAATCTAATTTCCACTAAACTCGGCTCCATCAACAAAAAGATTTGTATTATTTCACACTGTCAATGAGGAAACAAAACCACTTCATACTTACAAAAGCCAAGCAAATAACTCACAAGCACATGATATGCTTAACATCATTTGGCTATCAACACAGGAATAGCTTAATCATCTTATACCAAGAAATCTGCTTAAAATTTAACAAAAATTATAAATTAAATTATGGGCTTATTGAATAAAACCCACCAATTGTAGGAATAATTGATATAACTTCTCCAATGTGGATCTTGTACAGTATAGTTGTTTTGCCAACAACATCAAGACCAAGCATCACAACCTAAAAACATGACAAATTATTAAAAAAAGTGTATGTACAGAAACTCATGCAAAGATTAATATTTGATTATGGTAATAATAACGGTAATAGAAAGGCAAATGAAGGAAATGAAAGAGAAATATTTACATTTATTTACAAATAAAAATGGAAGGATAAACACTGAGCCTTGGAGAAGATGAGTGGGAAGCTACTGTTTTACATGAGGGGACATGAATGGTTAGAAATAAAACATGCATATTTAAAAACCACGTGTCCAATTCAAGGATTTTATAAAATATGCTAGTTATGTTAGTTTCTATACATAATATAATGATAAACTGATGCTTTTGAGGTCAGAAAACACGTTCCCTAAACCCAATTAGCAAAATCAAAATAAGCATGATCATGATCTTGCAAAAATTTATTGCTATGATCCTGCAGAAGATGAATTGTAAATGACGAATTCTGAAAGCTGAACAGGCTTTTAAACCATCATAAATCCAATATATTAAGTTTCAAAATGTCCTTAATGTGCAATTTAATGTGCGGTATGATAACTAAACCATTGTCTATTGCGAGTGTAACCTAAAACTGAAAACGTGTTATAAAAAAAGAAAGCAGGCTTAGGGAAATCAAAAGCCATTCAAAAAAGAATTAAGATGTTTCACACGCAAATGAATTTGTGAGCATTAGACAAAAAAGCTAACTGGGTCATTTCCTTCCATCTCAATTACTTCCATTTCCATTATTTTAGCAACCAGTGATTTTCTTCTCTGCTTTTTATTTCATTAATGCCAACAAAATCCCAACTGAATTTGTGAATAAAAAGACTTGATACTAAATAGCATTTACAAATCGGTAAACATTACTCACAAAATAGATAAGTAATTGCATTGAACACCTTCAAAAATATAGAAAATCAATGCACGAAAACATTAGACTACAAATAAATCCTCTTTATAAACAATAAAAAAATCATCCATATGACTCAAATTAAAAGAAAAAAAATGTAACAATAGCATATAATTACTAGAACTTTTTTTTTAAAATTAAAAAAAGGCAATGAATGAAGCAAACACCGGATCAATGTGAAAAACCAAAAAACAAACATAAAAGAAGCTTACCTGCACAGCCAATTCAGAAAAGCTTCCCTCAATCCCCGACAAACCCTCATCGCGAATGCACACTGAGAGAAGCCACTCCTAACCACCATCCCACAAGCCCGTGTCACAGACCAGCCACCCATCGCATCCCGCATCGGACCCAGCCACTGAACGCCAAACTGTTGTACTCTCAAACCCTTAGAAGGGTTTCGATGGAGGTAAAGAATACCTAACTACTCTGATTCTGATGATGTATATTCAGGAAGGTGTTAAGTTGTTTCTTGCTTTTTCTTCCTTTACCTCCCAAATTGTACAAGGGTAAAAAGGGAACTATAGGGTATTTACTTTATTATGACCTCAAATCAAGGCAAATATTCACTTCCAGAAATGTAGTTTTCTTTGACAAACTCATTTCCCTTTCTTACAATGCCAAATGATGACTGTGATATTCCCACCCTACCTCAACCTTGTGTTCCACGTGTTGATACTATCACATCACACATTCTCCATCAATTCCTCATTACAAATAAGCCTCCTGAACCCAATGAGACTGCAATTCTTACAGAACCTGTTCATTCACCAGTATCACAGGCAAAGACACCAGTACTGAGGCATTCCAACAGAATTTAGACAGAGACCAACTTATTTGAAGGACTACCATTGTAGCCCCTTAGCTGCAAGCAACACATCTAGCTCCGCTAAAACAGACTCCACCTTGTATCCTTTGTCTTCTGTCCTTATCACAAATGTTATCCAGACAACAAAATTTTTTGTCTCAACGAACAAACAAATACTTGGACATTGGTTGATCTTCCACCAAGTAAACATTCTATAAATTGAAAGTAGCTCTACAGAATAAAGTATCATGCTGATGGCACAGTTGAGACTTGAGAGGTATAAGACAGGATTATTTGCCAAAGGATACTCCACTAGAAAGAGTTTATTACTTTGACACAGTTTCAGTGGTGGCTAGTTGACCACAGTTAGGATCCTACTGGTCATAGCCACTACAGCAAAAAAGCTGGTACTTGGAATAACTTAATATAAAGAAGGTTAAATTATTTCGTAAGTATCCAAATTTTTAATTAAGTTTCTTTGTACTAATTTTTTTTAATTGAGTCATTAATTTTTAAAAAAATTTCAAATTGGGTTCTTGTGATTAAATTACTGTTAATATTTCGTTAACTTGGATGAAATATTCCGTGATAAGGACTCAATTAAAAAAAACAATATACAGACCTAATTAAAAAGTATCTAAAAGTTTAGGAACATACTTAATAGTTTAACTCTATTTTTATTTTTTTTAATCTTGATTTTTCTGTTGTTTTATTTTAGAAAAAAAAGGAAATTATAAAAAGGGGCAGAAAGCATATTTTAATATTTAAATATTGTCACATTATTATTATGTGGCTAAATTGTATTTTTGATGTCCTTATAATTCTCAATTCGCAATTTTAGTCTTCCTATTTTTAATTCTATAATTTTAGTCATCTAATTTTTAAAAATCCTCAATTTTAGATCTCCTTATTTTTAATTTTACCATTTTAGTCCCTTAAATTTAAAAAATCTACAATTTTGATCCAACTGTTACATATTTATCTGTTGACTATGCTAATGTGACTATGACATGACATTAGTATGTTAAATATTATTAATCACGTATTCAGTTTAATGTCACATCATAGTTAACATTGAAGCATTAACCGTCAACATATGAACATTTAATAGTTGGACCAAAATTGCATATTTTTAAAATTCGGGCGACTAAAATCACAAAAATAAAAAAAGGTGCGAAATATTTACTAATTTTCTTAATGACCAATCTCTATCAAAGAATTTGACTAACCACTTTTAATGAGGTATTTTCTCTCAACAATTTTTTTTCATCTACAAGATTTAAACCTAAAACCTTACTAAACTAACATAATATTAGTACATTAAAGGTTAAACTATTAAATAGGTACCTGAACTTTTAAATAATTCTTAATTAAATCTCTATATTATTTTTTTTAATTGAATCCTTAATCTTTTGAAATTTTTTTAATTTGGTCCCTGAGACAAATGGCAATCAAACGAAAGTTAATTCCAGGAACTCATTTAAAAGATTAAAGACTTAATTAAAAAATATTAGTATAAAAATCTAATTAAAAATTTAGAGACCTACGAAATAATTTAACCAATAAAAAATGCTTTCCTCCATGCTGGTTTGCATGAGGCGTAAATGGTCCTGCCACCTAGGGCTCCTTTTACTTTTGACTCAGGTCTGTAAACTTCAAAAATCCTTGTATCGATTTAAACTAGCAAATATGTAGTGGTATTCTACACCGCTTTATTGTCCCTACACTATGCTCGAGCCTCGATGTACGACAGATCATTAATTGTTTGTTAAGAGCACTAGTACCTCCTTCCCTGCTGCTATGGTATAAGTTGATGATATAGTTCTCACGGGATAATGACTGAGATACAATTTGTCAGGCAGTCCCTTGATCGACAGTCAAGATAAAAGACTTGGGATCTCTCAGGTTCTTAGCTCTTTCAATTCAAAGTCTAAATATTGGAAAACAGGAAAATATGGAATATAAGGAGAAAACATACAGGAACGTAATGTTTTTCTCACACGACTTTTTTACACTACCCTTACACTCTTTTTTACGGTAAAAAGATAGATAGAGAGAAACTCATTTGAACTTCTCCTTCTTCCTTTGTTCCTTACCATATAAAAAGTGAGTGTAGGGATAAGAGGAAAAACTAAGGGTGTGGAAATATCATTGTTCCACGGGAATAGCATTTGGGCCTTTTGAATCTACTGGATATATTGAAAGCATGATGTTATCCAATATTATGGCAAGAATTTGCGAAAATAAAGTTTTGCAGTGCAAAGATATTTTCTTTGACTAAACAGTGCTGAACATTAGGTTAAGCTGATACAAATTCATTTGCATCCATGGCAGGTTTATCAGACTAATTGTTGAGAATATAGTGTATTTTCTTTGAATTCACAAAATACTCCGACAGATTCACAGAGGAGGTGGGTGAAATGTTTTCTATTAGCAAGCTACAAACAAGATAGATGATAAGAAGGGACAAGTGACAAAGTGAAACGAGAATTAACAGTTATACCAATTCCAATAGAAAGGGTACAGGACATAAGACTGTGGTAACCTGGAGATACCCCTATAAATTTTAGGAGTTTTGAAACAATTAGTTTTTTGAAACAGTAGAGGGGTCAACTCTTTTATTAATGCATCAGTGATGGTGCTTCCAAAGTTCAATTAACTCCAACTTCGCTATGCCGTTAGAAATCACACTGAGCAGATGTGAGAACATTCTGTGTATAGACAGTGCTACATGATACGATATCTCCTCAATTGAATTTTCTTCCATGTCAATTGACGTCAAGTCAACGAGGGCTTGAATGCTGAGATGGTCCGCAGCCTACAAAGGAAGGATACAACCCATTTAGTGTGTGTATACGAGTAAATTACATTGATACTTCTTGAGATTTTTTAAGATTGCACATAACTCTTTGTTTTTTAAAGGTTTACAACAACCTCCCTTGTAAGGATATACAGTGTAATGTTTTTCAAACAATCAGGATAATATAATGTATAAGAGATGTTAATATAATGTTTATCAAACAATCAAAGGAAGTTAATATAATATATAAAAGATATCCATATAATGTTTATCAAACAATTAAAAAGGTTAGTATAATAGTAAAAAAGGAAAGGATATCGGGTGAAATTTATATAGTCTGCAACTAGACTACAAAGGAAGGATACAAACAATTTAATATATATAATGGTCAATCTCAATCATTAAATTAAAATAGAAGGCTTAAATTAAAAGATTCACTTAAAACCACAGCTACAACCACCGTTGCCGCCACCACTATTAACCTTGTTTCGTCACCGCCACCACCACCATCGACGGTGGTGGTGGTGGTAGCGAGGGCGGCAGTGGCAACAGCAACGATAGTGGTAGTCTTACGTAGAACCACAACCACCATTGCGACCAACGATGATGGTTGTTGTAGTTTTAAATGAATATTTTCATTTAATCATTTTATTTTAATCTAATGGTTGAGATTGACCATTCTCATTATCACGTAAGAAATCATTCTCATAATATACTCATAGTATACACTCCTTATATAGGGGCGTATATCAGTTAATCTCAACCATTAGAATTCAGTTTTGGTGTGACTTCTTTATACTTTTCTCTCTCTCTCTCTCTCTCTCTCTCTCTCTCTCTCTCTCTCTCTCTCTCTCTCTATATATATATATATATATATATATATATATATATATATAGATTATAGGAACAACAGTAGTTAACAAATTGAAGACTATGATCAGGCGTCAAGTCATTAACTCACTTTATGCATGTAGGAGAAATAGGGTTTGTTATTTTTGACAAAGTGGGAGACCCACACGTTGTAGTCATCCACCGTCCCCTTCAGCTGCGTCACAATGTGCTTCAGGTTCTCCGTAGCGCTACCGATGCTTGTAGTGAACTTGTGGTTCGCCTCGTAGAAGGAGATGATTTTTGGGAGAATGGAGCTAGAGTGCCCGGGCAGAGGAATCTTTGACACAAAGTAAGCAATATCTGGTGCATGGGCAACTTTTGTAAAAAAAAACAATAATTGAGATCGCAACAGCGAAATCAACAGCTAATATCGTGTCAACACTTTTATAAATATATACGTCTTTATTTCCCACATACACACACTCACTTGATCGAGTTTAAAGTCACTACTTCCACGCAAAAAATTTCCGTCCAAAAAACAAACCGTTGGCCATTACCATGAGTTCCTTAAATGTATTCGTGTTTGTATATTACAACGGTGAAGTGATCACCACTGTGAATGAAGGGGTAACATTTGTTAAAGATAACACAAAGTCAATACGCGTCAACAAAGAGATTACCCTTGATGCATTAAAGCAGGCAATCCTCAGTAAAATCAAAAATGTTCAACAAAAAAAGGTTGTAGACCTTCGTTATCGGTGTCCTATATCTATTATCAGTGATCGTATTCATTATAGGGCATGCAAACTTGACGATGACGAGGATGTCAACACAATGTTCTCTCTATTTGTTGCAAACCCCAATCTCCCATGTATAGAGATATGCGTTGTTCTAGAGGATATCGCCGCACAGTCATCTACTACCTAACCGCAGACATCAATTGTTGATGCTACACCTTATAATGTTGATGATCCAAATGCAGATATCATGAGAGAGCTCATGGAAGATAAGGAGAGATATTATGCAACAACTCCATGCTATCACACTTTCTACGAAAGTGCCAATTTTGAGGAATGGAGAGAGTTGAATCTCTCTCTTAGCCAAAACTCTAGATAAGGCGTATGTTGGAGTGTCGTTGGTTTGGCTATATGTAACCTATTTCTGTCATTAATTTCCAAAAAAATGTAATCCTTATGTTTGTTATGAATTCCATGTTTAATCTCTAAGAATTAACGTACGTAGGAAAAACCAACGATTAATATCGCAACAACGAAATCAATGGCTAATATCGCAAGTGCACTTTTATAAATACATTACATGTCTATCTCCCACAGACATATACCTTCTCTTCATCGCGTTCAAAGTAACTCCTGCTAAAAACCTTTATTCCTTCACTTATTTTACTATTTTTCCTTCAAAAAATATGGATTCAAAACTTGCGTTTGTGCACTTCAATGGTCATATGACAACAACTTTTGAAGGCGTCTACTTTCAGTGTCCTGATCCTAAATCATTTAGGATACCTCATGGCATCACATTTGTTGGCCTCCAACAAAAGATAATAGACACGATCGTGCTTTCTGGACATAAAAGGGTCGTTGAAATTTATTATCGATGCCCTGCAAGTATAGGGGATCGTTGTGTTGTATACAATGCTATGAAAGTTCAAAACAATGCCAATTTAGCTTACATGTTCTCGATTTTCTTCCAACATAGACATGTTGGGCCTATCGAGTTTTATGTTACACTAGCGAGATCTGTTGACGAGATCATGGCACGCTTAAGGCAACCTAGATTTGTGGACAAGATCATGGTGTGCCTGATGCAACCACGGACATCAACCAACTATGACGAGGAAACCACTACCAGTTTGTCTAAACCATGATCAATGTTATTGTTGTCCTTCGTCAACTACTTTCAATAAATTGCATCGAAGTAGAACATGTCCTATTCAGTTCATCAATGTTGTTGTTGTCTTATGTCTAGTGTTTTTAATTCCATGCATCCATGTACAAGTTGCTATATTCAGTTCATCAATGTTATTGTTATCTTGTTTCTGTTTATGACTTAAATTGTGTTAAAAAATTTAGAAAAACAATACTAATAACAATATTAATGAAGAACACAACTAAACAAAACATTTCATTAAAACACATCGATACATGCAATTCATGTTCACAAAGTGGTCTTATCAAATCTTTTCATCTTCCACATAATGTGATCAAAGGTTCATGGTTTCATCAAGATATTCTAACAAGCCATCCCACAATCATGAGCTGGATGGATGGGACTGTGGTTGGTTAGATGCCTATGTTTAAGGATCCTCGATAGTCGCATATAACTCAATGGACATGAGGTTAGGCACTTCAACGAATATAGCAAACATTGTGTGTACATCTTCATCTTCTTCAAGTTTGCATGCCTTATATTGAAAACAACCACCCAAAAAGGATATTGGACATCGAAAATGGAGGTGCGCCACCAATTTGCCATCACCCGGTCTAATCTTATTTTGAATGGCTTGCTTCAACACATCAAATGTCATACTTGTGTTGACTTGGAGTATCTTTGGGTCATTACTGACAAAGGTTGACCCATGCTCAGTTTCTCTCATCTCCCCATTGTAATATACAAAATCAAAAACAGGTGTGGATGTCATCGCTAGGGTATGGCTTAAGGTTTAGACCTAGGGTGATAGTTGAGATGATGCATATGTTGTCAAATTTAACATCCACACACATTACATTTATGCCCTATTCACCGGATTCAAACATTTATGATTGTATCGGCAGAAAAAGCAACGATCATGATCTCACCGACAAAACCAACAATCCAGATTACCTCAATCCAAATGCGTTCACTGTTCATTCGTAAAGGAATCCTGCAAGGTCTTGTCCCCTTCGTCAGAAAAAAGCAACGGTCATGATCGCACCGACAAAACCAACGATCCAAATTGCCCCTATCCAAATGTGTTCACTGTTCATCCATCAAGGAATCTTGTAGGGTCTTGTCCCCTTCGACAGAGAAAGCAACGATCGTGATCGCATTGACAAAACCAACGATCCAAATCGCCCCGATCTAAATGCGTTCACTGTTCATCCGTTAGGGAATCCTGCAGGGTCTTATCTCCTTCGGCAGAAAAAGCAACGGTCGTAATCGCATCGACAAAACCAACAATCCAGATCACCGCGATCCAAATGTGTTCACTGTTCATCCGTCAAGGAATCCTGCAGGGTCTTCTCCTTTTCGTCAGAAAAAGCAACAGTCATGATCGCACTGACAAAACCAACAATCCAAATCACCTCGATCATAATGCGTTCACTGTTCATCCGTCAAGGAATCTATCAGTCCCTTGTCTTTTGCGTCAGTAAATATGCAACGGTCGAGATCGCATCGACAGAATCAATGATCCAGATCGTACATACACTTTTATAAATAGAAAACCTCTGATGGTCCCAAATAAACACACTCAACTTAAGTAGTTCACAGCCATTCTTCCATTTCATAACATACAAATAACTTCGACCATGGAACCTGCACCCTTGTTTTGGAAACACCTATACAGATCTGCACACATACCTGATCTGGTAAGTTTAGATTAAATGTTAATTACATTAATGTTCTCTACACTTCCTTAATCATGTTGTAGTAATAAATACAATTTTGTCATGTGCAGGGCACAAAACAAGATCTAATCGAATCATATTGTCATTCAATGCCTCCTCCACATCTGTTAATAGAACCGTTGTTGGAGCGAGCTGGGTTTTCCCAGATCGCAAAGATGAGACATTTCAAGGTCAATCATTCTTTGATAACTACTCTAGTAGAGCGGTGGAGACCTGAATCACACACATTCTATCTTCCAGTTGGTGAATGCACAATAACTTTGGAAGATGTGGCACTCCAACTAGGGCTAAGGGTCGATGGAAAACCAATCACTGGCCTAACATACTTCAATTGGGAAGAAATATGTGAGACATATCTGGGTGTTGTTCCTCCAAAAGGGGTAGCATTAAAAGGATCAACAATCAAACTTAAATAGTTACGAGATAATATGATGCCTCTACCTACAGAACCAACATATGACCAGTTACAAGCCCATTATAGAGCCTACATTTTAGGCTTGATTGGGGGGGGTATTAATGCCTGACAAATCTGGCAACATAATTCATCTAATATATCTACCATTATTGGCAGATCTTGACGTTGCTAGACGTTATAGTTGGGGTTCAGCTTGTTTAACAACTTTGTATAGAGAAATGTGTAGGGCTATTTGTCTAAATTCTAAAACTATGGGCGGGTGTGCATCATTGTTGCAATCTTAAGCATGGTATCACATGCTATTCATTGCACCCCAAGTTAATTGCCAGCCAAAATATCCACTTGTTCTCAAGTAAAGAAAAAATTCAAACTAAAGTGTACCTACCTATTCACTAATTCTACTAACATTAAATGTCTTTTACTAGATGGAGTGGCAAAGGATTACAATCTACAAGCACTCCTCAAGGCGATATTATAAGACACAGATCAAGAATCGATCACATGCAATTTGAACAGGTTATTATATATACTAAATTATCCTTTGTCATACATGTATTATCAATTTACTAACCATGCTTATGTTTGCAGTTTCTATGGATGCCATACAGAGGATGTGATACATTTATGCTATCACATGCATTCCAAGATTCCAAAATGTGGAGTGGCTGTACTGTTTTAATTTGTTTTTCTATTATAGAATGGCAACAAACGAACAGGGTAAAGTTCCAATTTGGACTATGGCAAGAAGCGCCACAACCACCTCATAATTTAGATCACCTCCACCAAACAGACATGCGAGAAAATAATTATACGAACTGGGCAGAAGAGCATGTCGACTAGCTTGGAATTTGGAAGGAACAACACAACAACGTCTTAGTGGGGCAATTTGTTCAAGGACCTCTGCTGCAAACCTGTGACTATATGCAATGGTATTGTGCAAATTCGATACCTTTTCTATCTGTGCCACAACAATTGCAAGACCCACAAGTTACACGTAACACGGATGTTGGTAAAACAACACATGCAACACAGCAAACACCAACACAACAACGTGCACGGCAGTAGAGTACACCTCCCCAACCTATCCCCCCAGTTGTTCAAACAATGTAGGAGGAAGACTTTGAACCACCTCGTCATTCATTTGCATTCACTCCATTAGAACAACAGGCTGATGAAAATGTTGAGTATCGTCGACACTCATTTGCATCTAGTTCAGCGAAATTCATGAGCAACTTGTTTGGTGTTGACATTCGAACTCCGGAGTCGGCTCACGCTTATATGCAGAGTATAGCCATTCCATCGTTTCACCATTAGCTTGCTGGAATTTTGCCAACACCACACGTTGACCATTATGCAAATTATCAGCCAACTGTTGATGACGAGGAGAATGTAGTACGACAACAAAGACAAATCCGTCGAAATCCTTCTCGTAGAAGGCGACCTCCATTGTGGGGAACTGGACACCATTATGGAGATTAAGTCTCCCGCCTCTTATGTAATATTTATTCAATTTATTTTCAACTAATTATTTTAATGATGAATGACAATTTTAATTTGATGTCTTAATTTGCCAAAAAAAACAACTAGTTTAATACGATTATCTAATATTTAATATTTTTGGTCAAGTATAATTATTTTAATTAACTGCTAAATATATTATTTAACCATATTATTTAACCTATAATTAAATTAAATTTATATTTAATACAAATAATAAAATCAACAAAAGAAAAAAGAAAGGCCGTTGAGAAGTCAAGTCTTGAGGACCCGAATTCTCAATGGGTTGCAAAAAAAAAAAAAGGAGGTGAGAAGTCAGGTCTTGGGGGGGTGTTCTTAGAGTGAACAGTATTTTTGTGTATATTGGGAAATAATGTTTGGGGGTAGTGTAGTTTGGGAATTAAAGTTTTTTTTTTGTACTATTAAGGTAAAAAAAACCCTCTTTTTTCTCCTCTTTTAAATAATTTTTCTTAAATATTCTTCCTAATTTATTTCTCTTTTTCAAATAATTATTCTATATAGTTGAGGAAACTTTTTTTTTTTTCATAAACATTCTTCTCTGTTCACCCCCTATTTCTCCGCCACCCTCTATCTTTCATCACTTTACGTTCATTCTTTTTCTTCTTCTTTTTTGCATTTTTAGTTCAGTTTCTTGATTCCTTTCATCGGAGTTCTACTTCTTTTCATTTTCTTTTAGCATTTCTTCTCTGACTTCTTGGATCTTCTTTTTCTGGGAAGACAAGTATAAATATCTTTCCATTCTCGCAACATATCACTTTGACAAAGAATGCACGATATTACGTATCGAGTTTAATGAAAAACATTGTATTTAATGTAGAGAACAAATTAGAGGAAATATGTAATGCATTAACAATGTAAAATAGCTTTACACTGTCATCCAAGAATGTAAATCCTCTAAAATAAAATGGTAAAGTATTTGGTAAAGTAATAAGATTATTGGTCCACATAACACTTAAATTATAAAACCTACCACACATGATCCATTTTTTGTATACACACATATTGTTTCCATTTCATTGAAAAAAAAATCTCTAGAATTCATCACAATTCTTATAATACATATTTATATTTTAAAAATGAAATAAATTATTTATATTCTCTCTTTCTGTGACTATATATAGCCATATTATTCTTATTTTATAACATATATTTTATAAACTTTTATATCAAATCAATGTTTTTTTATAATTAGTTATCTAATTATAAAAAATATTTAACTTTTTAATTATTTTAATTAATATTTAAGTTCATTCAAAAAACGTTAATTATAATAAAATATTTATAAATCATTATCAAAATAATAAAATTAAAACATAAAAATACATATATTTTTATATTTTTATTTATAGTATTTTATTAAGAATAAAATATTTTTCCTTCAAATTTTAGGAACTAAAAAAAGTACCTTTTAATTTGAGGGACCAAAAGCAAACTTGTCCAAAATTTGAGAGACTAAGCTAGAAATAATTATTTACTAATTAAAATTTAAACATCTATAAATATGTTATTAATATGTTTTACCTATGAAATGAAAACTAGGTGGGTGTGTATAAAGAATGAACCATGTGTGGTAAGCCCTATGCTAGCTTAAAAATTATTCTTAATAAAATAATATAAATTAAAATATAAGAATATATATTTGTTTGTTTTAATTTTATTTTGATGATTTATAGAAATAATTAAAAAATTTAAATATTTTTTACAATTAGATAACTAATTATAGAAAAATTTTATTTGATATAAAAATTTATAAAATACATGTTATAAAATAAAAATAATATGAATATATATAGTCACAAGATAGAGAGAATATAAATAATTTATTTTATTTTTAAAATATAAATATATATTTATATTATAAAAATTGAGATGAACTTTAGAGTTATATTTTATTGAAATGAAGTGAAAACAATATGAGTGTATATAAAGAATGGATTAGGTGTGGTAGGTTCTATAGTTTAAATGTTACATGAGCCAATAATCTTATTACATTACCAAATACTTTACTATTCTACTTTAGAGGATCTACACCTGTCATCCGATCACAAACAAAAACGAATGGTAGGTTGGTTGACTTTTTCATTAATTACCTCAAAAGTCATACCAATGGTAATTTTTTATTGGTTGGCAGTGTAAAAGTTTTTACATTAACAGTGCATAATCATTAATCTCATAAAATTATGGTAAAATTATATGATTTTTTATATAGAACAAAAGAGAGGAGAGAAAATAAGGTTTAAAAAATAATGAAGAAGGGGGCAGAAAAATAAGGTTTAAAAAATGAGGAAGATAAGGTACAAAAATAAGATTTAAAGAACAATGAAGATTATGTACAAAAATAGGTTTATATTATTTTTATTTAGTAACAAAAATATAGAAAAAAGGAGGGGGGCTATACTTATTAATTAGGGGGATATAAATATCAAAAAGTCCCCTGAAATGGGTTAGGACAGGTTTACAAGGGTGTGTTTGATAAAACTAGCTTAAAAGTTAACTAAAAGCTTATAAGCTAACTGATTGAATTGAAAGTATTTGATAAGATTAACTAATAAGTTAGTAGTTAAATGTTAAAAAAACATAAAAGAATATATTTAGTTATTGGATTTTATATATAAGATTACCTAATAAGCTAGTTGATAAGTGTTAAGGGGAAGTGCAATGACAATTAATGAGTTGGATGTAGGTGTTGGCTATGTTTAGCAAAAGTAGCTGAAAAACTAGCTTAAAGCTGAAAAGCTAACTAGTAGCTAGAAATTGTAAATTATTAAGCTAACTTATTAAATTATAAGTGTTTGATAAAATTATCTATTAAAGTAGCTGATTAAATATAAAATGACAAAAATGGACACGTTTATATGATATTTTTATATAAATTTTAATTTTATTTTATTGATAAAATATATTTTAGGATAATTATAATTATAATTTTTTTAATTAATTTTAAACTCTTGTAATTTTTTGTTTATAGATCAATTATTTTAATTTCATTTTTGAGTTTCAATTATTATTATTTTTCATATTATGCATTTTACTATTAATCTTATATTATATTTTAAAATATTTTCAACCACATTTAAAATAAATAAATTAACGCACACTTATGTAAATGTCATATTTTCATTATGTTGATTAGTGTAATATTTAAAATATCTTGAAATATAATGTTAAAATAATATAATAGATAATATAAATAGTATAATGATTAAAATAAAAAGTGTAAGAAGAGAAATGAAAAAATAAATAAAACTCTACCTTATGTAAAAAAGGTAATAAGAAAATTTTATAAATATTTTAAGCGTAAAAAGGGAATAAATATAAAAAGCTAGTAGCTAGTAAAAAAAGTTAGAAAATAGCTTAAAGTACTTGTCAAACACAGCCATTGTGTGCGTGTGAGAGTGACAAAATACGGGAAAAGGTTTTTAAATTGAAAAAAATGGAAAAAAGGAATTTCAAATAAATTAGTAAGGATGAAAAAGAAAAGAAAAGCTTACTAAATTGAAAAAAAAAGATAAAAAGGGATTTCAAATAAATTAGTAAGGATAAAAACAAAAACAAAAAAAATCTAGTAGCTTATAAGTTAAACTAGCTTTATTTTCCAACAAAAAAAGAAAGGAATTCCTTAAAAGTGTATTTATTTTCAAGTCAACAAAAAGTAAACTATTTTTATGAATTTTGTTGGTTTTTCTTCTCTTTGTATTTCTTTTTTCTTTTATTTTTCCATTGAAATCATGTTCATAAATTTATCAAATATCTCAGCTATAAGTCATTATATACCTAAAAGTAATGTAACTCTTCAAATATATATTATGTCAAATTAATCAATAGGTTCCTAAATTATTTGAAATTGTTTTATTAGATCCCTAAAATAAAAAAAATTGTAATTGGGTCATTGATCTTGTAAAACATTTGTAATTGGGTTCTTGAAGTTTGTTTATGGCGGCTTAAAATTATTAGAAAATGACAATTTGTGATGGTTTTAAAAATTTTAAGAACCCAATTACAAAATTTTTCGTTTGGGACCTAATTAAAAAATGTTAAATAGTTCAAGACCTGTTAATTAATTTAACATATATATTATTAAAAATAAATTTACACAATTTGATAACTATATTTCTATACCTTTATTCAAATAGTTACTAAAAAAATTATCTTTAATTAAATATATTTTTCATAAATATGTATAAGTTATGTGATAATTTTACTAATATATAGGAAATAAAAATATAAACATGAGTAATATCATAAATTTATAAATAAAATTATATAAATATACACAAGTTCAGTTTGGATTGGATCATTTTTTAAAATCAAATTTGAAATCTGATCCAATCTAATAAAAAAATATGATTTTTTTAGTTTTCGATATTTTGAATCGATCAACACCACTAATGGCAAATAAAAGCCAGTGATTCAAACTCAAAATGACTGAATGAAGAATGAGTTTGAAGATTCTGAATAATGAACACTGAAGAATGAAGGAAAAACAAATAAATGGGAGAAGGTACTTGATTTGGATGAAATATCTCAACGTGGTTTTCAAATATTAATGTTACTTTGATCCCTTAATTTTATATTATGCTTTCCTTTAACATTTATTTTTTTTAATTTAATCTTCTAACTTATTTCATGTTATGTTTATTTTTGCCGTTACTTTTATTATGAAACTTAGGTTATATTTGGATTGATAGTAAGAGATGGAATGGAAGGGAATGGAAAGAAAAGGTAAGTGATGTCATTGTTTGTTTTTTTAAATTAAGATGGAGCTTACTAAAAAAAGATGAAATGAGATTCATCTCATTCTATTACTTACAAACATTTTTCTTTCCCTCCAATTTGGGAAGAATGTAATGGAATACAAATATTTTATTATATATTGACTTTTTTAACCTTATTATATTTACCATGTATATTAGTTCCTACTTCCTGCCTCACTCTTCTGCGTTTGCTCTGACTTTTTTGTGCCTCATCCTCTTCTCACATATCTCACCTTCTTCTAACGTGTCCCAGCCTCGTCTTTGCCTTCAATGTTAAACATTTGATAAGAATGATAATAACTAACTAGATTATGACCCAAAAAAATAGTCTAATGTATTATGATATATTAAAAAAACTAGTATTGTGTGTGTATTGTATTAGATAAATATTTATTGGTATTTAATTATAATTTATAACAAATAACTATTTTAAAATTTATAAATTATATTATAATTAAAATTCATAATAAACAATTATTTTTAAATATATAAATTATATTTTGAAATTATAATAAATAATTTAAATTTTAATACAAAGTTCTCTTTAAATTGAAATGGTTTAGTGGTTACGAAAATTAAATATGCAGATAAAGATAAAAGGAAAGTAGTTTAAGATGATTAAGAGAGATATTTTGGCTAGTTGTAGGGATAGTATGTGAAATACACCTCCCAACAAAAGAAAAAAAGTATTAATAATTTCTAATTAAAAGAGTAGGGAGGGTGGGAGCATTAATCTCCAAGTTAAGGATTCTAATTTATAGTATAGGAGTATATTATTTTTAAAATATCAAAAATTAAAACATGACATGTGTCTTTTATTAAGTTATTTTTTAGTATATCTTTTCACTCATTTTATGATTCTAATAAAATAATGCATAAAAACATAAAATAAATAAAATATAAAATATTTTCAAAGTAAGGACAATTTAAAACTTAAAAAGTTATAACTCATTTTATTCCGTCCTTTTTTCAAATAATAAAATTAAATTTTTATTTCGTTCCACTATAAAGTATCCAAGCAATAAAATGATATTTTTAATCCATTTCATTTCATATCATTCCGCTCTATTATATTCCGTTCTATTTCATTTCATTTCATTATCTACTAGTAATCCAAACAAAACCTTAGTAAAACTAACTCTAACAACGCTATTTAAATTAAACCATTGAAATGCATTTTACGACGAGAAACAACTGGGAAGGTTCCTCACTGCCACTGCCACCACCATACAATAATGCATCCTGGCACTACTTGGTGCTGCGTTTGGTCATTCGGCTTTTGCCGTTCTATTGTTAATGTAATTGCTTACTGCAAATTGAAGTAGGTTAAACAAATGTCAGACACACGCTCATCAATCATCAACATATTATCATGAATTGGTATGCGGCAGGGCTGGCTTTGGCAATTTGGTTTGGCATAGTACTTAGTACATCCAAAAATGACAAGGCAAAACCGTCATCCGTAACTCCGTTGCTGCTGTTTCACCATGCGTGAAAACCAAAAACGATTAAAAAGAAAAGCGGGTGAATCTTGAATTCTGTTTTCTAACAAAATAGACTAGGTAAGCTTCGTGATTTTTATGAGGCCCACAAACTGAAGTACTCGAATTTTTTATGAGTACTGGCAATTTTACCGATTAAAAAATCTTAACATCCACTTCACCTGCCTTCATTATTAGAAAGCACACCAGTTTTATATATTACCTATACTTTGATAGGATCCACTAGTTTAGATTAAAGATAATAACTAATATTTTAACAAAATATAAGGATTATACCGTGAATTATTGCATGAAGCTGCTACAAACTTATTAAGAAAAATAAATTGATGAATAATTAGATAAATACAATTTACATTATACATTAATCTGTCTCAAACATGCTATTAGATATTCGCAGATCTACGCAAGGCATGATGAAATAATCGATTACATGTCCATTAATCGTGGGGAGTATACTACAGCACTTGTTTCTGTCTTCCATCAAAACTATATTTCTCTACATTGAATATAACAACAATTAATCAGGAAAATCGAGATTAACAAACAACAGTAATTCCATTTAAAAAGAAAAAATAAAGGAAGGAATAAAAATGAAAAAAAAAAAAAAAAAACTATTAAATCATTTAAAACGTTTGTACCTCATGCTTGCCAGCAGAACTAGCATGCCTCTTCCTCATGTTTCCGCAACTAAATCCTTTTCAACAACTTTCAAGAAGCAATCCGGTAAGCCGTTGATGTGGTTTAATTTGCTAGATTACAAGTTATTTACTGGATCAAGATTTTGAGGAAGTCTGAACCTTTTCAGTCAATGATGTACCCAATTGAAGCATAAGAGGATAAACAGGGCTAAACTCCTTATCTCCTCTGCTCCTCACATTTGCAGCATAATCATCAAGTGTTGCTTTGATTCCCTTCCAGATTTGATCCTCCCATTGAGAATCTAGCCACAATGAATACTGCAATGGTGTTAGTTTGTTTCTTTGCAGTGGTGACTGCAACTCTTCAGGGGCACGGGTATACAGATGATGAAGTACGACATTTGGTGGCAGATCTTGAAGAAGAGGAGATGATGCAAGCTGGGATGTTTCCAAGAAAATAAGTGGACGAAATGCTCTAAGTGCGCGATATGGTGCACCAAGTTGCTCAACAGGGAACAAATTTTGGCCCACAGCTAGCTCCACTTCAGCCATATCCCTAGCCATCCTCAACTTGCCTGATTCTGAAAGCGGTCTCACAAGAGAAGCATGTCGGATGAAGAATACAAGAACACGTGAAGCCATACTCTGGACAAGCCTGGTGCATATGTTCTCTGTCCCCGGAGCTGTTGAATTTCTGGAAGGCAACAACCTAGATAGAAACTCACTGCGAAAGTGAAGAATACACTTCTGGAGCTCCTCCATGTAAGGTGATGCATTGTTGTCCATAGCAGCATCCATTCCAAGCACTCCAAAGTTCTGATCATGTATTTGCAATGTGCAAGACTCAAGACGATCCAGCATTGCCTGAAATAAAGATGTTACAGAATCACAGGCAACACCATATATTGCACCTAATGAAGCAGACAACACATCTGCAGCAATACTGGGCATTCCTTTAAGCATAGATGATATTCGTGTATGAACATCTTGCAGATGCTGACACAATGTAAAGTTCTTGAGCTGTGCCGGTGTTGCAGGACCACTTACTTGACGTGATTCAGGACCAGTGGATATCTGCCATAACAATGAAAATGAATAATTAAAAGATCAGAATCTATGCTTCTATTATTTGTCATCCTCCCTTCTCTTGAATAAAATGGACTTTGGGATTCTAAATATTGCAAAACTCATACACAAAGAAGAAGAAAAATAAGCCTTTAGGTTCCAGAGAAAACATACAGCAACAGCACTTTAAATGTTACAAAACTGGCAAACAGAAATCAGAAAGGAAAACAAATAAATAAATAAGACTCTCGTCCCCAAGAATAAAAGGGGTTGTGACATTGCATGTTCCAAAGCCACGAAGTACGTCTCTTAAAATCAATCCCTCAAAGCCAAAATGCGGACAAGGTACTGGGCTAACCATTATCTTCTGATGAAACTTGACAGATCTTCGGATATTAAAATTTAATCACAATTCACAAGACTAAGGGCAATAGGGCCCAGCCCCAGCTAACTCACTAGAGCACCTGATCAACTGAGTTCAGATATCATATCAAAGAACCAATTGAAAACCACTATGGCTTCAAGTTTCCACCATTTAAACATGACTAGGCCTTAATAATTACCTACTTCGGTCATTATGTCTCACCATATCATGACAAGTGACAACTTCAGGTAGTAATATCAGTAAAATATTATAAAAGTCTAGCCAAAATATTAATTATTTGATACACTGAAAAAGAAAAATGAGCAAGCAAGTAAAATAATTGAATGGTTGCTGATCTCTACAATGTGATACAGTGCATGACCAATAATACAATACACATAAACTCCTCAGTGAAAGAACACACAATTGTTATTCATTAATATATTAATATATGTATGCAGTTAATAATGCCATGATTAACTGCAGTCAACATGATTTTCCTTCTTCTGTGTATCCATTCTTTCCTTGTAAAAACGAGAAAATGATTAGAAAAATCCAAAAATATAAAAGTTACATAACAGGTAACTTGATAGCCTTCTTGAAAACCCATGAGCTAGATAGCATTGGATTCCTTTCTATGTCAATAATTGTAAACATCTAATAAACAGCATACAACACCTTAAATACAATAACGTCATTTCTGTTTACCTGATATTCAGCTCGTTCTGCAAGAAGAATTAAAACCTTGCCAATTTCACGCAAAACAAGAAGAGTTAAGCGTGCATCCATCTGAACAGCTTCTATCTCTTCCTGAATGCGTGATATAATTCTTGATATTTGTTCCTTGGAGGGAACACTACCACGACTGGACATTGGAAATACAGAATTCACCAGATCAGAAAGGCGACTCAAGCAATGAGCCAAAAATGCATTTTGGAATATTTCGACAGCTGAAACTATCTGCTGCTTTCCAGACGAATTGATAGCTGGTAACACTCCTTTCACATCTGTGTCATGTGAAATTCTTTCAAGTAGATTCTCTATCATGGAGTAAAGCTTTGGATACCCCATTGTAAAAATCTCTTTAACAAAACTTGATGCAGTAAAAGCAGACTTCATTTGGCTTGCAAAAGCCTTTGTAATGGCCTCCCACACTCGATCTGTTAGCATGGAATCACCTTCCTATGCAGCAGCAGTCAACATCAGAAAATGAGAAAAAAAAAATCAATGGAAAATAAGAAAGTGCCTGTGCAAACAATAGCAGCTAGAATAAGTATGATCAATGTTCCTGAGTAAGAACTCAGCACTTTAATGTATAATAGATCATGAAGAACCCAAAAACCCCTAGGAAGTCCATAGAATCAGTTTATTTGCACATGGTATAAGATCACAACATTTTTCAAAACCTAGGATAAAAGACCTTATTAAAAAAAAAAATCTATGCAACTCCTTCGTACATCTAATATATTGATTGATCACTTTATTCCACTCTGAATACATACAGAGGAGTAAATTTTCAAAAGATTGCATATTGATCTCATCCAATTCAATGCAATCCATCTAGTGGTGTTTAATGCATCATGGGCAGGTATGAATTTTTACAATTTCGTTACCCTGCATCCTATACAGCTCATTTGAAAAGAGAAAGGTCTCTGACAGTATAATGTTGCATAAGGCTGGCAAATAATTGGTATTGCACAGTGAATTCTTGATTTAGAAAAAAGATTGTATATTGATCTCATTCCATTCAATGGTGGCGTTTAATGCATCATGGGCAGGCATGAATTTTTACAATTTCTCTACCCTGCATCCTATACAATTTTAAAAGAGAAAGGTCTTTGACAGTATAATGCTGCATAAAGCTGGAAGCCTATTAAAATAATTCTACACAAAAGAGAAACAATAAGCAATTACCCTTGATCTCCCTACTCCTTCTTTACTTATATATAGGTATTACGTAGTACAGTATAGCACAAGTCACTCCGTAGCATCTGTTAACCATGACTTTACAGCATACCACGGGAAACGAAGACCACAAAAAGGAAAGATTTGGAAGGCTGGCAAACGATTTGTATTGCACAGCAAATTCTTGATTGAGAAAAAAAATTGAAATATTACATTTTTGCCTTCTTGGGGTCTCTAACATTTATAGATCTATTACACCAGTGCAATAGATTCATAGATCAAGTAATGTCAGTTTCTTCAGAACAAAATGAACATATACAATTACACGTGAAGAAATTAACATATATTGACTTAATCCAAAGTTTTAACGTAATCCTCTGTTTATTCCATTTAGTAAGAGAGACACGCAAAAGAATAGCCCCTAATACACTACTAATCAAATAAGATGCGAAAAACTGAAAATAAAGCAACTTGTTTGTGCTAACAATTTCCACAAGTCCAAACTTCGATTCAACCACCAAGATTTGGCTCGCCATTTTGCTTAAGCCACAGGGTATTCTTTACACAATTATATTGGTAAATCGAGCCCAATTTAATCACTATAGTATCTATCTACATACAAAACTTGGGCATTTAGAGGACAAACAATATTTCTAGTGACATGTGACAGATGCAGATGAGCATACACGAATCTAAGCAACAACATAATTTCCTTTTAATGTAAATGAACAACAGAACAATTAAACAATGAAACCAATGAGCCTTACCTGAATGACCTCATCAAGCAACAAAACATGGGTAAATGGATCCCGTTTCTTGGAGAGCACCCTCTGCAAGTGCCACACGGCAACAGCAATAGAATGCAGCTGATCCATGCAATTCCCCAACCTCTGCCAGAGAGCCTCTCTAGCCTTAGCCCCTCCTCCAACGTGCGGCGTCCCGGAGCCCCTGATCCCACCGGGACCGAACCCGCCACCACCACCCGAAATGGCCTTCATATCCAACGCCCCACTCACGCTCTTCGCACCCAAACCCTTGTACTTGTTCACCACCTGCTCCACGGTGGCCTTCAATTCCCCGAGATTGTAGAAAACCTGCAACCCAGTCCCAACCTCGGCCTGGTTCAACCCTTCCATTCCGCGTTCCAGAACCTTCATCGCCTCGCTCCTCAACAAATCCCCGGTCTCCCTCACCCACTTCATCTCGTCGTCGACGGCGTCGACGCCGGCGAGGTCGTACTCCTCGCAGAGGCCGAGGATCTCGAAGTGCAGCTGCGCGGCCTTGGCCAGATCGAGCCTCTCGGCGTCGGAGGCCATGAGGTCGCGGAGCTTCCTGGAGAGGCGGAGCGCGCGGATGGAGTGGCTGAGGAGCTCCGTCGTGCGGTGGAGGTTGGAGAGCTGGGCGGTCTTCGCCGCGACGGAGCGGCGCGGGTCGGAGAGCTCGGAGCGGAGGCGGCGGACGGAGGACTGGAGCGAGGAGAGCGCGGATCGGAGGGTGGAGAGGGCGTGGTCCGCGTGGTGGAGGGAGGAGAGCTGCGAGAGGAGGTCGTCGTGCCGGGAGAGGACCTCCGAGCGGAGCTGGTTCTCCAGGAGGCGGATCGCGTGGTGGAGCTTCTCTGCGGTCGAGGCGGGGAAGCCGGAGGAGAGCGCGGCGGAGGAGAAGGAGGTGGACGAGAAGGAGGAGGAGAGGAAGGCGGAGAAGATGGGATCCGAGGCCAGGGAGTCCAGGGCGGTGGCGGTGGCGCCGCCCAAGGAGGAGGGGTTCTTGAAGGTGGAGAGGCGTTGGATCGGAGAAGCGCCGGAGGAGACCGGCGACCTCGCCGCCGCTGGGGACGCCATTGTGATTTTCGTTTTCCGAGAGACGAAGGTCGTCTTGGATCTAGTCTAGTCCAGACTAGGATAGTTTAGTTAGTCTCTCTTTCTTTTGCTCATGTAACTTCTTGCTTGTGCTGTGTCTCATTATTTCTTTTAAGGTTAAATTATTTGATTCCTAAATTATTCATTCCTAAATTATTTAGAAATTTTTAAGTAGGTTCTTTAATTAAAAAAATTAATATTTTAATCTGTGTATTAAATTTATAACAAATAAATATTTCTAAATATATAAATTATATTATAATTAAAATTTGTAACAAATAAATATTTTTTAAAGATATAGATTATATTTTAAATTTATAATACATAATTATTGTAATATAAAATGTTAATTTTTAATTATTGATAATTTTTTTAAAAATATATTAAAATTTAATTATAGAACTAAGATATTGAAAATGGTAAATTGAAAAAGATAAAAGGTTTAAAAATTCATAAAAACACTCTCGTTGATGGATGATTGCTAAAAACATTTTTGTTGAAAAATAACAGTTAAAAACACCCCCGTCCAAGATAGTTATTCTAATTTATGTGTAGAGAGGATAGAGGATGTTTACCAACATGTCGTTGGTTCGAGTGGAACTAGACTCGAATTATTTAAGCAAAGTTTAGGTTCAAGTCTTGCGGATCAAAAAACATGGTTGGTAGGGGAGATCTTGTTAAAGGTGATTAGCCAGATTTTTTATGGAGATTAGTCATTAACAAAGCCAGTGAATACTTCACACCAATAACATGGTTACCAAAAAATAAAAAATAAAAAATGTTTAATTATATTTCTGAACATGTAATTTTTTTCTAATTGGATCCCTAAAATCTTTAAAATTATCATAAATTGTTATTTTTCAATGGTTTCATTAAAAATCTATTTAAAAGTTTATAAATAGTTTGCGATCTAGTTGAATAATTTAACCATTTATAATTATATTTTTTGTGTTTATCCAAAATTAACTTTATCTAAAAATTAGATATTTTGTGTTTTTAGTTTTGTCTTGGTCTTCCTGATTTGAAAATGGGTTTTGAACACGGGAGAAATAAATCTTTGAATCATAACTTGCTAGTTTTGAAAAAGCTTGATATGTGTGACCTTACATGGTCTTCCTTTCTCTATTTTTGGTTTTAATCATAACTTGCTAGTTTTGTTATCTTAACTACACTAAGGAAGAGCCTATTAAATTTATGAGAATTTGTGCACTATGCAAATAAGTCTTTGAAGACTGTGTAAGATTACACATATTAAGCTTTTGGTTTGTGATTGACTGGTTGTGGTTCATGGTTCATGGTTCATGGTTTTTGATTTTTGTCTACACCAACAACAATATTGAGGACTTAAATGGCAAACGAATATCACATCCCAAAACTTGTTGCTTTTACTCCTTTATCACTCATCTCACCAAACCTTTTTTAGATGTGACAAAGATCAAACTTTTTGGTGTTTAGAACTTCTACAGGTGGCAAGAATGCATCCATACCATTCTGGACATGCATGGAATTGTATTAGCTCTTACGGACCTTAAGCTTTCCTCTTTTACCATTCTAAAACTAATTGAAAAGTGGACATACACTAATAAGCTATGTTGAAAACCATTATCAATACTTTATCTAATGAACTACTTGATATCTATTGTTCTTAAGGAAAAGAAGGAGATTTTATGATTCCATGGCCTTAAAGCACACTATCAAGGATGTTTTTGAAGGAAAAGATTCATTATTAAAAATTACTACTGTTGGAAAATGACAAAGGACAAAGGCATCAAGCTCCAAATCAATGAATATCACAAACAATTGGAAGACCTTAAAATAGAGAATGTCTTCCTCTCAAATGAGTTCACGTATGACTTGTTAGTTGATAAATTGTTGAACTTGTGAACAAATTACAAGCAACAACTGAAGTACAGGCATGAACAAATGTTGATGTCAGATCCAATCACACACATCATCATTGAAGACACTGACCAAAAAGAGTGTCAAGCTACAAAAGCAAAGACTTATACCTTTCACCACTAGATCAATCTTAGTAAGTTAGATAATAAGAAGTTGATTTCGAAGAATCAATTTTCAAACATTGATTTAGAAAATAAAAAGTAAATAACTAAAACTCTTAAATATGCTAATTAGAGTTTGTTCTCACTTGTGTATTAAAAGAAAGTTTTTTTTTTTTTGTAGATAATGATGACAACGAGGTTAGAACATAAATCCTCATGCAAACTATTCAAATTATCTACCAGTAAGCTGATCTTAGTGAGTTAAAATTTAAAAATAAAATAAAATTGAGCTTTGGGTATATAGTTGTGTTAAATATTTTGAGGGAGAGTTTTGTCACTTGGAGTAATCCTACTTGGCTCAAGTAGCATTATTTCTCATGAGAAGAATACCTCTAGCATGTGAAAAAAAAAATAAAGAAAGAAAAGACTTTTTATCTTGAAAGATAAGACAGTCTTTAGTAATTTTATCTTTCAAAAAAAAAAACTTACTTGCTATTGGTTGGAAATTGTGTATGATAAAAAAAGTGTTGGAGAATGTTGTTTAAAAAAAAAAGTTAATTTAGGAATGGTTTAACTAATCATTTAGTCTTTAAACTTATGCTAACTTTCTGATTTAGTTTCAAACCTAAAAATTCTGTGTTTTAGTCTCTCTCTCTCTCTCTCTCTCTCTCTATATATATATATATATATTGTGTGTGTGTGATATATATATAGGGGGGGCATATCTAGTGAGAATGTTTTTTTTATATGAGAATGAGAGGAATAAAGTTGGATCATTAGATTTTACCATGAATAGTCAAGATTAAAACACACAAGTCATGTGAGATTTTTAAAAAGTCACATGACTTTTTTAAGTGGTCACGTGACATTAAATCCTGACCATGCATGTATAGTTATATAGCCCAGATTTACTCTGCTCATTCTTATATAAAAATGGCCCTTTCACTAGATATATCCCCTATATTATATATATATATATATATATATATATATGTATATGTGTGTGTGTGTGTATTAGTTCCTATTGTTAGTTTTTTGACAGTATAAACTTTCACAAAATGAAGACATAAAAACTAAAACATAAAAAATTGTTCGTATAAAAATTAAAATATAAAATTTGTAAGTATAGAGATTAAAACAAAAGGTGAACACAGATATAAAGACCAAATAATTAACTAAACGTTAAGAATTAAAGGTAACAAAAGAAATATGTCTTAGTTAAAAAGCCTATAGTAAAAAATAAATAAAAAAGGTGAGAGGTAGGAAAAAGATTCCCCTCTTTTTTCTTTTTTCTTTTTATATTAAAAGCTCTCCTTTTTCATGTAGTCGTCATCATCCATTGTCTAATAATAATTGGACCAACAATCATGATTATTGAATTAGGTAGGTGAGTGATAACTAGCCGTGTGTTTTTGGTTTTCAAATAGAATTTTTAAAATAAAATAATTTGATTAAAATAAAGTTAAAATAGTTTTTAATTTAATTTTAAAACATTTTTATATTTGTTTTTAAAATTAAGAAAAAAATTGTGAATTTGATTTTTAGGTTTTTAAAAAATACACACCACTACATTTGATAATAGCTCTTTCTACCACCACTACAACTGCTATCACCGATACAGCCACCACCACCACCAGCACTTCCACTACTCCCACTAGCACTGCCACTGCTGTTACTATTACCATCATTATCACCATCACCCC
Organism: Spatholobus suberectus; assembly: GCA_004329165.1. NCBI lineage: Eukaryota > Viridiplantae > Streptophyta > Magnoliopsida > Fabales > Fabaceae > Spatholobus > Spatholobus suberectus. Next base: position 76,231,232 of record CM014734.1, read on the forward strand.
CTCCATACAAATATATCTTTAAATTAATTTTAACAAGATAAAAAAAAATTTAAGTAAATTTATTTTGAAATCAAAAATTAGAAAAAAATTAAAACTAATTTTTAAAAAGTAACAATTGGATGCAATTTTTGAAATTTTCAAAACTCATAACTAAAAATTACTCCAAACAAACTTGTTGGAGATCTCACATCGACTAGTAATATGACCAAACAAGTACATATAAGTGGGGGGTAACCTTCACCTTATAAGTCGGTTTTGTAAGGTTGAGTTAGGCCTAACCCCACATCTAAGATCTACGAGTGGTCTAATAACGACCCAATAGCGGGTGGCCTGATATACCCAACAACAATCGCTAGGATAGACTCTGATACTATCTTAGAATATGGTTACATTTAATTGGACCTAAACCCATTCTCAGCAAAGTTGTTGTTACATTTAATTTTTATTATGTTTTATTAATTTACATAGTAAAATCGAGGATTACACAATTAAAGTAGTCTATTAACTCCCCAGATATTGCACCATGTCCGACCTTCCTGAGATTTCTAAAATAAATTACTATCAAGATTTTAACTGTAATAGTCCAGAATTTCACAATTTGAACCAACTAGAGAGGATAAAAAAGAATTTCTAATTATAACTAGGAAAAAGAAATAAAATAATATTATTTTATAATGCTATGCAAGATTCGAGAGAAAAGAAAAACGAAAAAAGTATAGTTTTTTCATTTTCTGGAGCATTTTCTCATTGGAATATAATGAAATGCTTAAAGTACAGAACACACAATTTAAAATTACATGTTTAAAAATTCCATTGTTTCGATTAATGTTAGTTTTACAAATTTGTGCAATACAAAAACCGTAAATACTAGGCATGTTCAAAATCGTAACTAATCCCAAAAAAAAAAAAAAAACTAATCAAACTTTTGTATGGCTATCTTATTGATTCGTGCCACTAATCAAACGTAATTTATGGCCAAAACGAATTCATAAATACAAACGTATAGCATTCCAAATTCACATCAATATGAGCAAACTGATCGGATATTCTTCTGAATAGACAGGTAATTAATTTGGATTCATTTCACAAGACATTTAAAAGAATGATACTATACGACATCGAGTTTATTGAATCGCCGTTCGAATACCACTGAAGTAACAATTTTTTCATAAAATTGGTAGTTCTTATTTTTGATTTTCCAAAAATTGACTCATTTTGGTTTTAGTTTTCAGAATTTTTTTTTTTGAATAAAGTCCCTTAAACATTAAAAATACTCTAATTAAATTTCTGTACTAAATTCTGTTTAACTTTTCTATTAAATAATAGCCACATCAATATCACAGTCATCATTAATTTATTGATGTGGCTGACCAAACATATTTTTTGAATAAAATTATTACATATTTAACCTTATACCACATAATTTTTTTAATCCTAAAACAAAAGTAATTACACAACTTTTTATTAAAAATTATCACTGAACACTTCAAATAATAAAATACTTTGCTTGAAAGCTATTGTGGTTATTATTTAACAGAAAAGTTAAGTAGAGTTTAACAAAGAAATCTAATTATGGTATTTCTAATATTTGAAGAGCTTTATTTAAGAATTCTTTTTTTTAAGGACTAAAATTAAAATTGATTATTTTTTTTAGAAGACTAAAAACATATTTAACCATTTCTTATTATTAATAATAGAAACCAGTACTCTACTCCCAATAAATTAAAAAAGAAAGAAAGAAAGCACTCAAACCACTCCAACATATTTCTTCACCAAACAGTTTCTCATAGTATTTTACAATGCAAAAAAAAATAAAAATACAAGTTACAGAAGAGGCAAAATTGTAATGCTAGGGAAATTTGTTCATCAGAATTCATCATTTATGCTCTTCTAATTATTCATGATTCCAACCCATAAACGTGAAAATATATCAAACTTACATATAATGGTTCATCATCTCATATCTTCCAAATCAACGTGAAAATTAAGCTTTCAAATTATAAAACAAAGCAAGACGGGAGTGTCCAGAAGAAGTTGCCGCCGTCAAGCAAAAGATGAAATCTATAACATAATAAAGCAGAAAAGATGTCATTACAAGCTTAATTTCTGTGCCTATTCTGTTATTTATCAGAAACCTTTGAATACAACAGAAGCAAAGCAGTAACGACAAAGAATGAATGAAATGAAGGGTGCTGGTGGGGTGTAGAGTGATGATTCAGAAGTGGCAGCCACAACAAAGGTAAAAGAAGCAGAGGGTGGAGACGAGGACTACAGCCTCAGCCACGGAGAGTATCTTGAAAACGACGTTGTCCATGATGGTCGTTTGAAGATCCAGTCGTTTCCACCGAAACGGCCACGACACCTTCTTCAACCACAACTTGCTCTTCTTCTTCCCCATCAAACTTAAACTCTCTCTCTCTCTCTCTATATATATATATATGTAATTTGGAGACAGAGAATGGGATTATGAGAGTGTGAGCTGTTGTTTATATATAGAATACTAGGATAGGGTGGGATGCTTTGGATGCTTCGAAGACAAGGATGTGTTTGCTGGCTGGCACTGCTGGCCCATGAATAGGTTGAACCGTAAACAAATAGCACTTTATTTATGGACTCTGCTTTTGTCACATTTCTCAACTGCTGCTCCTTCAAATGCTTTGGTCCCAATCATTAAAATTTGCACCAATCTTGCTCCCCATTTTTAGTGTCCGTTGTAATCGTAGATTACTAGATTTAAAAATTGGGTAGAAGATGTGCGAAAGTTCTATGAGACATTTGCTTTTCATTAAAAAAAGAGAAAACAAGCTATGCACTAGTTTTACACTATCATCTAATTACAAATCATTATTTATTTTAAGTTTATTTACTTTGATAATAAATATTTTAAAAATCATATCAATTATGATTTCTAATTGGTTGATAATGTAAAACTTTTTATACTGATAGTGCATAATCATTAAACTCTTAAAAAAATTGAAAATCTTTGTAAAAAGAGTGGAGTTGTTGACTTTCATGTAAATTTTAATGCACACATTCAAAATCTGATTCGTCCAATATTTATTCAACAATTACAAATAAACTAATAATATGAATACTTGCTAAAGATGAAGGGACAGTGTAACCAAAAAAGAGAGATGAAGGAACAGTGGTAACTTATGAGATAAATGATATAGAAACACAATCATTGTTTTGATTTTATATTTTAGTAATGTTACTTATTTTGTTCGTCGATTTAAATACACTAACAATTATATTATATTGTGTATTACACAGTATTTATTTATAAATATACATAAACTGTAAAAAAAAGTTTTAAAATTATTTTATTCATAATAAAAATAAATTAAAAAAAAAGTATTTACAAACTTGAATTTCAAAATATCTCGAAATTATTTAATCAAAATAATATTATTTTAATGATACGTTCTGAATATCCCATTTTATTTAATATTTCTTTAAATAAATTTAATTATTAATTAAAAACAAAAGTCTTCTTTTATTGAATAACTAATAACTAATTCTATATCAATTTGATTTGATATAGAATACCATATCATATGTGTCACAAAATGAGAAAAGAATCATAGCTAAATGAGAAAGAAATTAAATATAGATGTTATTTCAATTTTTAAAAAAACCACTAAAGTCATAGGTTCTAACTTCAGTGCGATTATTGTATACAAAAAAAAATCCCAGTTTTTAAAATGAGTATTTAAACTTATAATATATCACTGAAGGGAGCATATCATGTGAGAAATTTTAGTTATTGTGAGTAATAAAAGTACTTAATTACAATTATTAGATTAAAATTATTGATTCAAATTGTGTTTTTAATTACAAATCATATATAATTCTTTAAAAATCTCACATGATCTTTAATAATAAGAAGAAAATCATGTGAGATTTATAACTATAAATACGTAGTTTAAATCATTAATTTTAATCTAATTATTGTAATTAAATATTATTTCTCGCAATAATTAAAAGTTTTCACATAATAAACTCTCTCCTAATACGTATTCCACGCACTACATGTATTTTTTAATTTAAGAAAAACTGGAAATATAAATTAAAATTTTATATTTACAAGAGAAATCAGCATAATTATTTCAAACAAAAAAGTTAAAAAAAGTAACTTAGATTTAGGAAAAAATAAATTTTTAATAAAAATTATAAATAAATAATTTTAGAATATTAGTAACTAATATTTGAGATGGAAAGGAAAATTTTAATATAAAAAGAAATATTTAAAAATAATTGAAGTTAAGATTTTTGATCCAGATCATAAATATCTTGCTCGGTAAGCAAACATTGGCAACATTGTGGAGTGTTGGAGTTAACTCTTTCAGTGAATTTTTTTTCCTCATATACAAGCTTTCAAGTTTGAACCTGATACATTTTTTAAGAAAAATTAGACATATACCACCCGGTAGTAATTAAAGTTGGGATTTGAGGAGAAAAACTATCAATATAAAAATAAAATTTTAAAATAATTAATAATTTAAGAAATAAAAATATATGTATAAATATTAAATAATGATAAAGTCATGTGTTACAAAAATAAGAAAGTATAATAAAAGATTTCTTCATATTTAAGATGAGGGTTTAAATTTATAATATAGAGGTTGGTAAATGAATCGGTTCAAATTACATTAAATTATGTTTGTAATATTTCTCTTAAGTGTTTTTAGTTCTTAAAAAATAATTAATTTTGATTTTATTTGCTATAATTTCTTTATTTGATTTTTTATTTTATTGGAATCTGTGTTTAGTATATTGACAAGTTTTACGTTAACTGTCGAATGCTTAACACAATTCTCAACATTTAGCCAGATTTAGGAACTATGAAATCATAGAATAATTTTTCATTTTATTGAGATATATATTTTAAATTATATTGTTAACTTTGTTCTATTAAGCGATGACATGATAAGTGAAAACAGAATGTCATCGTTTAATAAAATAAAACTAATTAATAGAAAGAATTAAAAGTGTATATTTCAATAAAATTAAGGATTAAATGAATGAAACAAACTCAAAATTAACCAATTTTTAAGACCCAAAATCATATTTAAATCTTTTTTTAATTATTAAGTATTTACGTAAGTGTGCAAAGAAAAATGAAACGTAATATTCTCTTACAAAAAGCAAAAGTAATGTGATCTTTCCAGCAAATCTCACCTTTAGAATTTATGCCTACATTTTTTTTTATGAATTTATTTAGACACAAAATCCCTCAATACATTATACAATATTTTGTATAAATGATTCCTTATAAATTAAAATAATTTTGTTACGAGAAACAAAAACATTTTGCAAAGATATTTATAGTTCATTCACACCAATCATTTATACAATATTTTGTATAAATGATTCCTTATAAATTAAGATAATTTTGTTACGAGAAACGAAAACATTTTGCAAAGATATTTATAGTTCATTCACATCAATGAGTAAGTGATTTTCACCAATTGTTGCGTGGAGCACCTGGTTTCGCGCATTGTGTCGTGCAATGCTGCCTATGCATGACGATAAGACTTGGTCTACCGGCAAACTAACGTGTTGTAGTTTGTTTGGATTGGTGATAAGAAATCAAGATAATAGTAAAATATTGGTAAAATTAATACAAAAGAAATTATTTATTGTTTCAAAAAATTATGATAACTGCAACTCACCATGTTATCAAATATGCATTTGGTAGACTTTACTGAGATGGTGTTTATGATTAACAAATAATTATATCTCTTAAGCATATTGTTAGGGATTTAATCTCTATATCTATCTATATGAAATAATATCTATTAAGAGATATTAGTCTCTTAAATAAATATCAGTATATCAAGAGAGGTTACTTTCTGACTTTGGATTAAGAGATATTCTGAGTTAAGAAAAAAAATACTTGGCCTTAATTTTCTTTCTTTTTTTTCTCCTCTTTGAATCATAACTTGGTAATGACGTTGGGGGTAAGAAACTGACATTGTATAACCCGCTAGCATCATCATCAAATAAAAAACATAATAGCTAGGCTTTTTCCTTGAAGATGAATATAACAAAAAGAGAACTTCTGAATCATAATCCAATACTCTGAATCGCTTGTTAATAACACTACCCGAAGGCTGAAGCATTGATCTTCGTTCGTGTAACCTTCATACAGCTGCGCCTCTTCAACTTTCACTTGATTCCTGTCAACGTCTTCATTATTTGCCCTAGGTAACCGCAGAGTGCGTAGCAAGTCTCAAACAAAAATCCAACAAGAAGAATAAATTAAAATGAGGGGAGCGATCCATTTTTATTGATTGCAATGCTGAATCGTTGATAAATGAAACGGAGGTGAGAAAATAATGGCCATATTATATTTTATGATTAATCATCTTCCGAAATATAACAAAAAAATTATCTATATATTTTAAAACTTTCGTCTTTTATTAAACCATTCTTACATTAGGATTACATGCTAATGTGCATTTCTTTCCCTGTTAAACTACTCCTACTTTTACTCAATTATGGATTGATATAATTTGACATTTGAAAGTCATGCCTAGAACTTCATAATTTGATCATCGACGATAAAAATACTTCTCATGAATTAATTACAAATGTAATTGTTATTATGACTGAGTTTGAATAAAATTAACTTATAAGAAAAAAGTAAAATGAATTAAATAATTTTTTATAAATTAAATTCTCGGGTAGCAGTTCAGCTGCTTCAGGATGGTTGTCCTAAAACCCATTCTTGCTATAATCTAGTAAAGTCTATTCATAATATCCACCATGACGAAGGTCAGATCATTTGGTGCCATTTTTTTTTTGCTGGAGGCCAACCAAGTTGCGGATGCTTTAGCAAAGGCTGGGATGTCTCTGAAAACCCCTATGCATGTCTATGATGCAGTTCTTTCATTTATTTCGACTACCCTTTTAGCAGATATGGCTTGTACTAGATTCCCTATAGGCTTTTAGTTCCTCTTAATAAGATTTGCATTTATCAAAAAATAAATAAATCAATTTATGCATCTCAAATTTTTTAAAAACTCATCCATTTTTTGTAAAAATTAAGATACATAAATTAATTTTAACTTGTAAGAAAAGTTTAATTTATTTTTCTTCCTTATTTTCTTTTGTGACAAGTATTTGTAACTCTGCTGCAAGAGTTCATATCCACTGTACGAGTTTTTATTTTATTTTTTTGTTAATCATAAATAGTTATGATCAGCCAAATAAGTAATACATTCGATCGTTAGATTAACATTAACATGAATTGGCTACCAATCCTCTTAAAGATTGCACCCTTTATCAATTTGTGAGATTGTTAAGCACGAGGACTCCAACAACAACACAAAATTGGAGAATGTTGTCAAAAGCTAGAGCAACAACAGCTTGGGCACTTTCACGCTTGAGCTTATTAGAGATTATTCTACAAAATTGAAAGAAGTGACCAATATAATAAGTCATTCTTAAACGTCAATTGATCATTCCAAATGATTATTATCATTAGATTATTGATCTTTTACGTACCCTTAATAATATATCGTTTGGTAACCTAGTCATCAACACTCCCTCAGTCTATTTTATGTGGGGGGAAAAAGAGTAGTAACAGACAAGTAATCCTCACCCTATAAAACTGCACGACAATACCGAAACTGAGGAGCACGAAAAATTACAAAAAAACTGTATTTAATAGTCGACATAAAGCTTGAGTGTATTTAGATAAACAAGTTAATTAAGCATTTATTTAATAAGTTTTTATTATATAGGAGTTTATGTTATAAATTTAACTATATGAAATTAATTGGAATAAATTAAGAAAACTTATTTTGATAAGTTACACAATTTTTTTTTATTGAAATAAGTTAAAAGGAGCTTATAAAAATGATAAACTATTTTCATAATTTTCATAAGCTCTTCTAAATGCTCCTTATATCATTAATTAATAAATAAATATATTATAATAAAGATAATAATGCTTTCAGAAAATATCTAAGTCTGAAAAAAAATCAAAATATGTCTTTTCTTGAGAAAAATCTTAAAATATCTATATAAAATATCTTCGAGTTTTATTTCAGTTGACTTTGGTGCAAAAACTTTTATTATCAGTTACTCATATATTGTCATGTCATTAAAAAAATATTTTGAAATAATTGTTATGAAAGATTTTTTTCAATAAATTAATAATACACGATTAAGTGAAAATATAAAAGAAATTAAAGAAAAAATCAGCAAAATTGAATCTAATATCTTCTACTCATTACTTTTATTTGTTATCTCAATATATATTAAATTTGCTCAAAAGAATTGGACAGATTCCAAACTTTCTGCTTTATTCCATCTCATAATTTTTTTTTATTTGCGTTGAAATTGGAATTACTGATTGGAATATTTTTCTTTTGTTCTTCGTGTAAAGTACAAGAACATTTCTCTAGTTATTATTAGTAGCAGTAGATGACATTAGTGTTATTTTCACTGAAACAACATCGTGTGAGATACATGTTATGTGTTGGATATTCTTTCTACCTTTGTCCATTACTTTATCTACCAAGTCGTATTTTCTTGTATTTTCAGCACTTTTTTCTCATTACAGTGTGTTGAAAAAAGACAAACTGACATTATTTCATTGGTTCCCTAATTTCACTTTGGCAAGGTCCCTACAAAAGGGGTCAATCAAGTGGTCCTAGATACTCACGTCCACTTGTGCTTAGACTTTAGCTAATCGTTGTTTACTTGTTTTCTCTAACTACATTTGTCAATTTGCAATTGCACAACGGCTAGTACACCAGTAAATATATAAGTTTGTTAACAAATAAAATATAATATCATAGAAACCTTTTGCGTAATGACCGTTTCATAAAAGTAGCAACTAGCAAGATACATGACATTTGGCACTCCCACAAAAAAGTACTCGAAAATCCCACCAAAAAATGACATTTGGCACTTTTAGAATTTTGTTATGATATTGTTTTTCGTAAGAATTTCTTCATCTTTTACTTTCATTTTTATAAAAATATAGTTATTTCCTACATATCTTATCCATAAGAGAAAATATGTTATGCATTAATAGTATAAAGTAATTTTATATTATTATCTAATTACAAAATATCATATATGGTAAGTTTGTTTATTTTTTACAATAATTTTCTTAAAAGTCATACCAACGATAATTTGTGATTAATTGATAATGTAAAAGTTTTCATATTGATAAGTGCATTGAGATTAAACTCTACCCATAAAAAAAAAATCTACAGGAAAATTTAAAGTTTCTTATGAATACATATCTGTAGGAAAATTTTGGTGATTCCTAAGAATTATTTGTAGAAAATTTGTACGAGAATTTCCACATGAAAATTAGGTGGTTTATAAACTTCTAGAAAAAAACAGTAGGTATTTTATGTGAATTTTTCTACAATTTCATTTGTTGAGGATTTATTCGGAAATTATATCTGTGGATTTAATAGCAAAATATTATAAAAAAATATGCAGGAATTTTTTTTTTCATTCTTTTATTTAAATTATGTATTTTTTGTAATAAAATATACATTTTTAAATATTTTTAACCACAATCTTGTAACTTTTAATTAAATGTTTTTTGTACAAAATAATTTTTAAATTAAATTTAAAAATATTTATTAATTTATCAAACATTAATTTTACTTAAATTAAAAATATAACATATATTAAAAAGAATTATCGAAATTATATATAATATTGTAAATATAATTTAAGTTAAACTCAATTATTTTTAATAATATATTTGATTTTTTTATAATATAGTGAAATTATTTATTTATTTATTTATTTTGTTAAATATGTAAAATAATTTATAGTAATTACTTTTTTATTTAATTATATAAAATAATTAAATCAATATTTTGTTCAGTTATTTAAATTACATATACATTTTTTGTTAATCTCATTCAAAACTTTAAAAGTAAAAATAAAATTACAATAAATTGAAAAATAAAAAAATATTTGAAAGTAAATTAAAAGATAAACAATAAATTATATTTTTTTGAAAAAGATCTAGTATTCATTCACACTTATTGCTTTTAGCATTGATTTTTGTCCATTTGATATTCATTCTTCATTCATTATCCTAATGCTTTGTTCGGTTGTATTTATTTGGGAAGGACGAAATCAGAGAGGATAGAAAACATGCTTCCCAAAATTTGTCTGTTCGTCTGGTGTTACGAATAAAGTGGGAGGATGAAAAAAAAAAAAAAAAAACCGTTTATACGTCTTTCGTCCAAAAATAGACGGAAATATGAAGGAGAGAATGCTTTTTTGTTAAATGACAAAATTGTCCTTATTTTTTTACATCTTTTTTTTTTATGGAATATTTATGTTATTTTATATATATGTTTTTTGTTTTGCTTCTTATATAACAAACAAGAAGAAGAAAAACTTTTAACTTTCTTTTCTTTCACTCTCCCTCCTACCAAAAAACTTAAATAATCATCTCATTTTCTATCTTTTTTTCTTTCATTTTCTTTCCTAAACCAAACATACTTTAAGAGAAACAAGTTATTAAGAGTTTGTTCAAGCTCATTTGAGTTTGTCCAAGTTCGTTGACCTCATTCATGCTCAATGTTTCTTTTGATAAGCTACAAATTTTATTAAATATATTTGCTAAATGTTTTCATGTTTATTCATATTATCTCTCATCTCTTTGCTAAACGTGTAGTGATTCATCCATCAATTCATTCGATTAAGGTACAAATTCATTAACATTTGCTCATTCTTATGCTTTGCCCTAAACATTTGATTGAGGTGTACATATTCATCCACAAAACAATTTGTGAGTTTCACTTTTTTTCACTACAAATCTACATTAAGAGTCATATTTGGTTGTTTTCTTATGTTTTATTTTGGAAGGTGATGTTGAGGTCTAGCTCCTTATGAAATGAAGTTTTAATGATAACAAACTTTCAAGAAACAAACTCTATGTCTTCTGAAATTAAGCTACTAACAGCCTTAAGAATGTGATTATTAAAAAGGACTTGATACTATACCATGGAACAAATCACAAAAAGCATGAATCAAGCTTGAGAAGCATCATTCTAGAGCATGCAAGTGCCTAGAAGCACAAAAGTAGCAAAAACTGCTTTTTAGAAGTAAGACCTATCAAAAGGACAATTGATCAAAAGCATACCATATTAATCATGCCTCAAAAGATCAAAGTACACTAGGATCATAAGCCATGTATGATCAAAAGCATAATTAAAAGATTGTTTTGATCAAGGGGTAGCAAGATCAGAAGCTACATGTGAACAAAAGATTCAACAAAAGATGTTGAACTGAACAAAGAATGAGATACTAATATGTGCATTGTTTAGAAACTATAAAATTGCAACATTATAAACAACCTATTCAGAACTACACTAATTTTCTAGAATCAAGAAGTTATCTTGGACTATCAAGTACTAATGTAAACAAAGCAACCAACAGATAGGAAGACTGTTGCACAAGCACTGTAGTATTTAAAAACACTATAAGAAGCATCTTGCAGAAGAACAGTCTTCAGAAGCACAATTACAGATAGACTGTAAAAGCTATTAGAGAATATGCCACAAAAAACCCAACTCACATTAGTTGTACAAGTTTGATAGCATTCACTAATTTTGTATTGCTGACCCAAATTGAGCTAGCCTGTGATGTGTTTGGCAAGTCTGTAGGCCCTACATACTTTTTTATTATTTATTTTTTATAATTGGTAAAATCACAAATGATAATTTTAATACATGTACTGTTATTTTAAGGTTAATATTCTATGTATGAGTTTTGTTTATAGTTTTTAGCACTTATTTATTATTACAATTGATGCACTCTATTATTATTATTTTATAGTACAAATGACAATCTATATATTTTTTAATTCTAGTTTATAGTGATTAACAAGTATTTTATTAATTCATTATATAAGTTTAATTTATTTTAATAATTTTAATTTTTGATATTTTAAAAAGTGAGTAGTCCATTGGCGACCTGTGGTTTGCCAAGGACTGGGCTAGTAAAATTTTAGCCTACCATCAAATTAGACTGACCTGACTCAACTTGAAATTATGTTGATCCATGATGGGTAAATTTGAATGGATCGAGTTGGCTCGAATTGATAACTCTAATTAGTTGTCACATTATATCAAAGTTAAAATCCTACTTAAATTTGACAACTAATATTTAAAATAGGTAATTTATTTTTTATATATAATTATATTAGTAATTATTTTTAAAAGTATCATAAATAAATAATATATTAAGTGTGTATATTAAACTATTATTATGTTTTCTATTTGAAAACCAATAGGGGTTGACACATCTAGGCTATCTTTTCGCTCACACTAACTATGATTAGGGGTGAAAATAGGCTAGACTAGGCAATACTTTGCTTAGATAGGCCTGGCCTATTTAACAAATCTAAGGCCCAAGCCTCGCCTGTTACCTGTTATAGGCTTTTTTTAGGCCTGACCAGGCCTTTTTGAAAGCCTAACTTAGCCTATTAGCATGTATATTAAAGCTTTCAGATAAGTGTGACGTATTCTTAAATAAATTAACTGACTAATAGGCCAATGGAGAAAAACTCTGCAAAACAATATAAATTATGAAAATTAAAATCATTACTACTCAAGGCATGAGATAGATGTGAAAATAGGTAGGTTAGATTTGATAAGAGTCGAGTCCAACTTGTTTATATAATATAAACTTATTTTTAAGGTCTAATATGACATTCATGATAACTTATTTAAAAGTTTATTTTACAACAAGATCTCTAAATTTGACATAAATTTATCCTTTAATAAGATTATAGGTTTGATTCTTTACGAAAGTAAAATGCTTAATATTTTAAAAGGTAAATAAACATATAACTTTAATACATTATAAAATTTAATATAATAATAATGCTAACAAAATATTATTATTTATATTTATTTATATAGGTCAACTTGTTAGGCCTAAAAAGCTTTTTGAATAGCCTAAAGCCTATCCTTTTTAAACAAATAGCTTCTATAAAAGCCTTGACCTTGTTTATTTAGTAAAGAAGCTTGGTTTGGTTTGGCCTGACCTGCTATAGGCTAGGCCATAGGTTAGCGGTTTGACCTATTTTCATCCCTAACAGTGACTTAGGTTTGATTCTCTAATTTCTTCTATTGGTAGGTGATATGTAAATTTCACTATAAATTTTCGTTGAATTTATAATTTTCTATTACACCTTGTAAGGGAGCGTGCCTTCCCACAATCTAAACTTTTTGTAACCAAAAAAATGTTTTTATTTGAAAAATATTAGTAACGCATTTTTTATACATTTTTAACATTTTTTTATTATTAGATAATTTGATGTGAGTTTTTTTTTTAAATAAAAATTGAAACTAAGTGAGTCTTATATAAATATTACCTAGTATAAAAAAATATATTAAGTGTCTGTTTAGTAAAAGAGATAATAGGCTATGCATTGTTATTTATTCAAAAACCACCATGCATGATAAATTTGTTGATTTTTACAATAATTATCTTAAAAGTCTTACCAACAAAATGATTTATGATTGGTTGATAGTGTAAAACTTTTAGTAAAATATTATAATTAATTCTTCTCACTATAATAAAGGTTCAATGTAAAATTATTGATAGTTAAGATTAACTTAGATAAATATTCTATTTATATTTTTTTGGTAGAGACCACATATATCCTCTACTAGAGAATCCTTCTTGAGTTGGGTAGAATCACTATAAGCTATATACTTAGGATTCGAACTCAAGACCATTCGTTAAGTTGGAACAACTCCTTTCCAGTTGATCTACGCGCTCGGTGATATATTATATTAATATTTAAAAGCTTAAAATTAATATTATCGAAAATATTTTTATGTAATTTTAAAACAAACGGCCCTTAAAAGAACTTGTCATATGTTATTAATATTTCCTTTACAATCTTATGAATTGGGTGCTGCTTAAGCAACTAAACACTAATAAAGTAATCAATTTCTTCTTTGGGTATTTCATGTAGCAATAAATGCGGACTTTAGTTACAGAAATGGGCTCCCTGAATAAGTGGCTCACTATTATGGGCTGCATTGGTTCTTTTTTTTTTTTCTGGGTACATATGGGCTCTTTAATTTTGTGTTTATTGAAAGTACCAACACAACGACAAAAAAGAAAATAAAGGAAATGAACAATATCAATTATGTTAATGTGTGGAAATTTTGACTAAAAAGAAAATGTTCGTATTAACTTATATATATATGATACGCAGAGCATTGAGTACGTGCTAAGAAATTGCTGATGAGTGTGGATATTTTAACGATTTTTTAAATATTTTAGCCCATAAAATGGCAAGTCGTCAGATTGAGCCATCTGGGAGAAGGAGAAGCTTAAAATTTAAAAAAAGACAAAACAAAAAGAAAAAAAATGAAAGGATTCTTTTTCAAATTAATAAATGTTAGTTATGATTTACGGATACAAAGTTTCTCACATATTTCACACATGTCTACGTGGATAAATTTCAGGAGAATGTTAATCGGAACACTAATTAAAAAAAAAATTATAGAATAAAAGTGAAAATTTGTTATTAAAAATTATAGAATTTAATGTTCTTAATACATTTATGCATTGATTTGTTTTTATTTATTAATTTCTTAATTAATATTTTTAGAATACTCGTTAACGGTCCCTAAATTTTATCAAAGATAACAAAGAAGACATCAGACAACAAGCAAAATTTTTCTTTTGATATGTTAATTGGACTCGGATTCAGTGAATCAGTCTAAAACAAACGGATAAGCGTGACGAAGTGACGCAAACGCTAGTTTGTCTGCTTTTGCCAACTCTCGCCCAAATAGCTACATTCTTTGTCTGATTGCTAAGGAGAGGACGTGTCAATGAAATCAATTGAAACTAAAATTTGGTGCAATCAATGCATTACTATTTCGGAAAGGCATATTTTGTAAAAGGGTCGAAAACAATAAAGGGAAATGTGTCAAGAGATAAAGTTTGGTTGATGGTGGTTACTACTTGGTGGGATGATGGTTCACTTGCCACAAACTTTCGCATCAAAACCCAGATGGGCGACACCTTGATTTTTAACCATTTTGTTCAACATCGTAGGCTTTGGTGAGTGCCTGACAACATTGGCAAGTTGTGCGAATTTTATGTAATAATGTGTTATCACATTTATTTAATAAGTTTGAAAATACATAATAAGATGCGAATTTCTGTAAATCACTTGATAACATATCATTAGATGATTGTGTAAAACTTTACTTTAGTAATAATGAATTTAAATTTAATAATATTTCACCAGATCTATCTATGCAAGTAGGCACAGTACGTTAATTGCCATTTGCTAAATGAAAAATAAGGAGTAAAAATCTGAATATAGCCAGGTATACTTTATCCTGCAGGAAGCAAGTTGAGTTGTTTAAGTTGCATATTTGCGTGGAGCAATGACAGAGATAGATAGCGAAGCATATAAAACAATTGGTGCTAGTGAGTGCTGTCGTGCGAACCTGTAATTTCCTGTTTTTTTTTTTTTGTTGTTGAAGGAAAAGTATATACTAGAACTTATAAGAGGGAGGAAATAAGAGAATGAAAAAAGAATTGTGGAAATTTAACCCCACACTCAATTCATATTGTTGCCTAACTTAATAATTGAGCAACCTTTAATAGCTTTATCGTGTTGTATGGATATAAGTACAAGAATTGGATATGATACGACGATTTTCTTTTTTAAAAAAATAGGATACAAGTATATTACTATGTATCAAGTTAAATATGATTATAGTTATACATTTCTTATATTTTATTAAATTATTTTTCTTTATTTCTTTATATTTTCTTAATATATTTGTTATTCATATTGATTTATTATCATTATTGTATTATTATTAGTCTTTAATTTCTTCCACAATTTTTATGTAGCCAAGTTTAAATAAAGATGTTATAATTCAAGTTATGTATGGTCATAAATATGTTTTAATTTAAAGAAACGATGTATAAGGTTATAATATAAAATATTCAAGTTTTTGATATAGAGACACTCATATAATACACAAATCGATAGCCGATACGAGAATGATATGGATACATTGTCAATTTTGAAGTATGCATGCATCGGTTACTCTACAAAGAGAAGATTAATAGGCATGATTAACTAACTTATGGCAAAGATAGAAATTTTGAAAAGTTAAAAAATTGCAAAGCACAATGAAGGCAAAAATTCAGAGGAAGATGCAGGTTTATACAAAGAATAATGTTATTTACACATCAAATTTTTACAATAAATTATAGACAAGAACAAGAGAGAAGAAAGAGAAAAAAAAATGTAACAAGATAAGCAATATGACAAAGAGAAATAAAAAAGTAAGTATATAAAAATAATTTAATTAAAATATAATAATATTATAAATATTTTTATACTATTATTTAATAATATATTATTATATAATTAAAAATTATTAATATTAGATAATTTTTCTAATATTTATTTTAAAAAGTTATATTTAATACAATTTCTAATTAATTAACAGTGATTTTCATTATAATAAATTATGGAAATTAAACTCCTATATAAATTATTCTAAAAATTTGTTATATATTTCCTCCAGTTTGGAATATAAGTAAAAAAAAAAAATGTATGTTGATCTCACATATAGACAAATTTCAACTAATTTCACCTTATTTAATTATTTTATGTCAAAAACCTTTTATTTAATTGAAATTGTATTTATAATGACCTTTTTTATAATTGATATCAAGTTTTAATGAAAGGTAGTTTAGGAAAAAAAAATATTTTTGATCAAAATTAATAAAATTAAATGATGATAATCAATTTTTTTTTAAATTAGCGTAAATTATTTCTTTTTCTTATACTGAAAGAGTAAATATCATGATGGAAAAAATCATAACGAATAGCAATGACAAACCGGAGAGTCACATTGGGAAGCGGAAACGTTGGCAATGGTGAACAGTACTCAACAATCCTTTTCTTTTCTCCCAAATCATCAAATCAATCCTCCACAAAACAAAACAACGTTGAAGGACTAATCCTAGTGAGCAGTGACACACTAAATCTTGTGAATGCTATTCTTTAACGAGTAAGACTCACGTAAATTTCAGTTTATTAATATTAAAGAGTGCGTATATATCATGAACCACGCAAGACACAAATATGAACAAAAGAATGAAGAATATGCGGGGCTCACCATTGCGCGCCTACCATGTGGTTCTCTCCATCTCCATCTCTTTTCTTTCCTCTTCAACATGTCTTAATAAAATGCGCATAACTCTTACTTTCATTCCAACACAACCAAAAACTTTTCCTTTCCCACCAAATAACCTCTTGCGCTCTGCCTCTGCATACAAACATTCTTCCCTTCATTACATAAGCACGTGGACAGCCATGCTAATGAATTCCCACCTACAATTCAGGAAATTCTCCACGTTCTGACTAAGATTTAGTACGGTGCAGTGCACTAGTGTTACATATATACACAACATAAAGAAAACTTTGTATATATCGTAATGGCTGGGAATGAATGGATTAATGGGTACCTTGAGGCTATACTATCCACTGGGGCTGGGGCTGGGGCTGCCACCGTTGATGAGCAGATGCAAAAGGCGGTGACTCCCAGAGAAAGTGGTCATTTTAATCCCACCAAGTACTTTGTGGAAGAGGTGGTCTCTAGTGTTGACGAGTCTGACCTTCACCGCACTTGGATCAAGGTCGTTGCCACCCGTAACACTAGGGAACGCAGCTCAAGGTTAGAGAACATGTGCTGGCGCATTTGGCATCTTGCCCGCAGGAAGAAACAGGTTTTGTTTCTCTTCACATCATTCATGCTATGTTTGGTTTCAGTTGGGTACGATTATAACTTGTCTCAATTTTGCCTCGAAATTCAGTTTAAAATGGAAGAAAAGAGAAAGTTGCTTTTGCAAACTCACCTTGTGTAATGAAGTTCATCCAAACTTAATTTGGCAAACTTTAATCCAAACATGGACACAATCAATCATCATACATGCATGCCTAGGCAAAACGAATTCTTTCATTTTGGGGAATAAGTGTAAATATTAGAAAAACTATGTTGGTTTGAAAAGTAGAATTAATGGTAATATGTACATGTGCACATTTTTCCATACTTGTTTAATGTTTACTTGTTTGTTTTGTTTGATTTGGTTGAATGCTAGTGTTGATCCTTTCTTTCTAAGATAGTTCAAATTGTTGTACACATGGAATAGAATCTCAAGTGGCCAAACATTGTTTGGTTTAGACTTTAAATTTTCATTTCATTGTATTTGGTTCTTCATTCGATGAATTTGAGGAAACTACTAGAGTGATTAATTGTGAGTGGCATTAATGGGGCACTATGTGTAGTTGGAAGGGGAGGAACTGCAGAGATTAGCAAACCGAAGATGGGAGAGAGAACAAGGACGCAGGGATGCAACAGAGGACTTGTCTGAAGAGTTGTCGGAAGGGGAAAAAGGGGATGGCATTGGGGAGATGATACAAATTGAGACATCAAAGAAAAGTCTCCACAGGCAGATTTCCAACTTGGAAGTATGGTCTGACGACAAAAAGGAAAAGAAGCTTTACATTGTCCTCTTAAGGTATATTAACTCTTAACATTCACACAATCATTGTGCATTGTATGAATGTGTTTAGCCAAATTTCTTGATTGGTGTATTAATAAGGTATATTAATTGTTTTACTATGACCCTTGTCCTTTGACAGTTTGCATGGTTTGGTTCGTGGAGAAAACATGGAGCTCGGTCGAGATTCTGATACTGGTGGACAGGTATTTGACATTGTTACGTGAATATGCTCTGACCCTACCATTTTATTGGTGTTCAAATTCAATGATTCAATCAATGTATTTCCAGATTAAATATGTGGTAGAACTTGCTCGTGCACTAGCAAAAATGCCAGGAGTGTATAGAGTAGATCTCTTCACACGCCAAATCTCATCTCCTGAAATTGATTGGAGCTACGGAGAACCTACAGAAATGCTAACTGCAGGCACAGATGGCGATGATGATAGCACTGGGGAGAGCAGTGGTGCATATATCATAAGAATACCCTTTGGTCCACGTGATAAATATCTGCAGAAAGAACTTCTTTGGCCCTATATTCAAGAGTTTGTAGATGGAGCTTTAGCTCACATTCTCAATATGTCAAAAGTATTGGGAGAACAAGTTGGTGGGGGGCAACCTGTGTGGCCATACGTAATTCATGGACATTATGCTGATGCTGGAGATAGTGCTGCTCTTCTTTCTGGTGCCTTGAATGTGCCAATGGTGCTCACGGGCCATTCACTTGGAAGAAACAAGCTAGAACAGCTTCTTAAGCAAGGGCGTCAATCAAAGGAGGATATCAACTCAACATATAAGATAATGAGGAGAATAGAAGCAGAAGAACTTTCCCTAGATGCTGCTGAACTTGTTATCACTAGTACAAAACAAGAAATTGAGGAGCAATGGGGGCTTTATGATGGATTTGATGTCAAGCTTGAGAAGGTTTTGCGTGCTCGTCTTAGACGTGGTGTCAATTGTCATGGTCGATACATGCCACGGATGGCGGTAAGAATGCAATTAGTGTCACACTCAATGATGGGAAGTCATAACGTTTTTATTTCTTAAACCTTGGTGAAACTTCTTTGGAAAAGGAAACAACTCTACGTGCCATCTCTTTTAAGGGATGGTTATATCAGTTGCTTTATTTGACGTTTTCTTATGCAGCACCTTAGCATCACTTAATTCACGAATTTGTATGAAGTACTAAACTACTAATGGTTCAAACTTACATAGGTTATCCCACCTGGTATGGACTTTAGCAATGTTGTGATACAAGAAGATGGCCCTGAAATTGATGGAGAGCTCACACAGCTTACTAGTGGTGCTGATGGGTCTTCACCGAAGGCTCTACCTACAATCTGGTCGGAAGTGAGTAACTAACATGTCTACATATCTTCCATTACATCGGCCTTGTCAAGATAAACTTGTTCACAAACACTTATAAAGAAGAAAATACGAAAATAAAATGAATTAAACTTTTTCTATGAGATAAGATAAACTTATATACTTTAACTTTTATAAAAGTTCTCTCAGTCTAACTTCTACAAAAGTTGGTGTGCATAAATTAAATTTGATTCGTGTCCTTTTTATTTTCTTCTTTTATTAGTGTTTATGGAAAAATTCATCTAAATAGAAACATTGACTAGCAAGTTGCAACTAATAACTTGGTGCAGGTGATGCGTTTCTTCACAAATCCTCATAAACCTATGATCTTAGCCTTGTCAAGGCCAGATCCCAAAAAGAACATAACCGCTCTGTTAAAAGCTTTTGGAGAATGCCGTCCCTTAAGAGAATTAGCTAATCTTGTAAGTTGACATAATTCAACTGCTCACTTGGTGGGAACTATGGTTGAGTACTTGTAAAAGGACTAATATGTTTTCAAACAGACGCTTATAATGGGAAACAGGGATGACATAGATGAAATGTCCTCTGGGAATGCTAGTGTGCTCACAACAGTGTTGAAATTGGTTGATAAGTATGACCTATATGGGCAAGTGGCTTACCCAAAACATCACAAGCAATCTGATGTTCCAGAGATATATAGATTTGCTGCAAAAACAAAGGTATATAATTCATTAAAGTTTTAATATATATTAGAGATCTAACTTCTTATGTTATAAGGATGATGTCCAGGTAACCAATTTGAAATTTCTCTCAGGGTGTTTTCATAAATCCAGCTTTAGTGGAACCCTTTGGTCTTACTTTGATTGAGGTAGGTTTTAAGTAACTAACTGGCCACTTTTGTAATATTATTCTTATTTTAATGCTAAAGTGGTTATTGAATATGCTTAAACTCACTCAGGCAGCTGCGCATGGACTTCCAATGGTGGCCACCAAAAATGGGGGACCTGTGGACATTCATCGGGTAATTAAAGAATAGTCAGTTACATGATGCATGCTGGGAAGTTCATGAATTATTTTGTCAGACGGCATCAAGGCATTGGAAAGAAAATAAAAATAAAACTAAAACATGACGAACTAAAATTTGAATCCCTATTGGGAGAGTTGCTCACATTTAGTGTCTAACAGAGTCTCAAATAAGATTGCCTCCAAGGAGGAAACCAAAAGAAAATGCAACAATATGTAGTGATTTGGATATTAATTGTACATTCCAAATTTGCTTTTTCCCGTTTTATTTATTTTTGAAATCAAACAGGATCAACACCTTATTAGTTCTAGCTCCTTGTCAATTGTGATGTTAGGCCCTGAACAATGGTTTGCTTGTGGACCCTCATGATGACAAAGCAATTGCTGATGCATTGGTGAAGTTGTTGTCAGAGAAAAACCTGTGGCATGAGTGCAGGAAAAATGGTTGGAAGAACATACACCTTTTCTCATGGCCTGAACACTGCCGCACGTACTTGACTCGGGTGGCTGCCTGCCGGATGAGGCATCCGCAATGGCAAACCAACACTCCAGAGGATGATAAAGCTGTTGAAGAAGAAGAGTCTTTCAATGATTCACTCAAGGATGAACAGGACATGTCCCTTAGGCTTTCAATTGATGGTGACTTGGCTGCAGCAAGTGGTGGTCTCGATATGCAAGACCAAGTGAAACGCATCCTAAGCAAGATAAGGAAGCCAGATTCTGGTCCAAATGGTAGTGGGGGAAATATGCTGCTTGACAATGTAACTAGCACTAGCACTAGCAAATATCCTCTATTGAGGAGAAGGCGTAGGTTGATTGTTATAGCACTTGATTTGTATGACAATAATGGAGCTCCAGAGAAGAAGATGATAGAGATAGTGCAAAAGATAATTAAAGCTGTTCAGCTAGACCCTCAAAATGCTAGAGTTACAGGGTTTGCTTTATCAACTGCTATGCCAGTGCTAGAAACAATAGAGTTCCTTACATCAGGCAATGTTGCAGTAAATGAGTTTGATGCGTTAATTTGCAGTAGTGGGAGTCAGGTTTACTACCCTGCAGGGCCTGGTATCAATATAGAGGAGGGAAAGCTTGTGCCTGATCCAGATTATGAGGTACATATTGACTATCGTTGGGGGTGTGAAGGTCTTAAGAAAACCATTTGGAAACTCATGAATGGTGAAGAGAATTCTGAGAAAGCTTCCGGCCCCATTGAGGAAGATCTGAAATCCAGCAATGCACATTGCATCTCGTACAAAATAAATGAACTTAGCAAGGTATAAACGTGGCATTTACTATTATATTAATTTGCATAATGGCTGGCGGCACTTAGAAATAAATAATCATGCTAGTTAATTGTGTATTAATTTCAGGCAAAAAAAGTTGATGAGTTGAGGCAGAAGCTTAGGATGCGAGGTCTACGCTGTCATCCTATGTACTGCAGGGGGTCATCTAGAATGCATATGATTCCACTTCTTGCATCTAGAGCCCAGGCACTCAGGTAATTAACGCTTCATGCTTTCTAATAAAGTAAAATGAGAAGTGTTAGTGATACATTTTCTTACACAATCTTTATTATTGGTTAAAATTAATTGAAAATTACAAAATTATGAGTGAGACCCCATTAAATATACACAAATTTTTGTGATTTTTAATAAATTTCAGCTGATAATAAAAAGAGTGTTTAAAAAAATGGGTTAGAAAATGTGTTGGTAGAATTTGATTTAAGTAATTGAATGCTTATTATTTGCTTATACATGTCAGGTATCTCTTTGTACGTTGGAGATTGAACGTTGCAAACATGTACGTCATCCTTGGAGAAACCGGGGACACTGATTATGAGGAAATGATTTCTGGAACTCACAAGACCATAATCATGAAGGGAGTGGTGTCTAAGGGTTCAGAAGAGTTACTCAGAGGTCCAGGAAGCCA
This sequence comes from Spatholobus suberectus, assembly GCA_004329165.1. Classification (NCBI taxonomy): domain Eukaryota; kingdom Viridiplantae; phylum Streptophyta; class Magnoliopsida; order Fabales; family Fabaceae; genus Spatholobus; species Spatholobus suberectus. The sequence continues at coordinate 76,254,074 of CM014734.1, forward strand.
ACAAAGAGATGATATTGTCCCAAACTGAGAGCCCTCTTGTTGCATACATTAATGAAATAACACACGAGAACATTGCTAACGCTTTGAAGCAACTTTCCAAATCTGGAGGAATCTGAATGGCTGGGATATATTAATACATGTTCTTTGATCTCTCTCCTTCAAAACGACTAAACCGGTTACCTTTCCACAGTACAAAATGGAAATTTGATGTCAAGTATCCGTTACCTAATGCATATATTGAATCTGGCCAAAATGTTGCTGGATCGTGCTTTTCTTTGTTACAAAATGCTTTTCTTGTTCGAGCTTCAAGGAGTTATATATAATTTCTCTAAAATACAAATAAATCATGTGTTTGAAAAACGAAGGAAGCTTGTGTGACGAGACATTCCCACTTAATGAAATGAATTTTTGGGCGGCTACAATTCACTTTCCCTTGGCCATAATGTAATAATGTGATGTATATATAATTTTTTAAAGGAAAACTTTGTATGTATGTGCAGTTAATACACTAATTTAATTAAACATAACAACATGTGGTGTAAAAAAAATAAAAGCGTTATGTTACACTAAATTTTTGATAAAATAATATAATAAAAATTTGGTTTAAATATGTTTTTGATTTCTATAAAATATCACTTTTTTAGTTTTAGTCCTTGTAAATTTATTTTTTTTAAAATAGTCCTTGTATTTTTTTTTTGTTTTGGTCCTTTTATTTTGTTCTAACCTTTTAATATATCTATTTTTTTCATTTTAGTTCCTAGAATATTTTATTCATTTTGAATTAATTCCTTTGCCAAAAATTTGATAGAGACTAAACGAAAATTATTTACATATTACAAAGACAAAAATGAAAAAATAAATATATTACAATGATTAAAACAAAATAACAGATATCAAAATCAAAAAACAGAAATTTGACAAGGACTATTTTAAAAAAAAAATATTTTTATAAGGACCAAAACTAAAAAAATAATATATTACAAAAACTAAAAACATATTTAAGCCTAAAAATTTTTAAAAAATAAATGTTGAGAATATCACTCTAAAAATAACAAATTATTGCTCCTTTGATAGGGACAGTCGGACAGATATAGGAAAATATTTTATGATGACTTGCTGGATGGATGTAATTTATCATTTGGCTCATTGTGGAGAATATTGATGGAAAATGGAAATTAATGCTTGTAAACAGTGGATGGCAAGGTGTTTCATGTTTGGGCCTACGAATACGTGTAATGATAAACGCGTGTCTTCGTAAGCCCATTGTGGCTTATGTGTCTACAACTCCTTGTCATGAAACTATGAAAGTAAAGGTGGTAACTAGCTTGAATTGGATAAATTTTGATTGAAATTATAATGGATGGATTAAAGGCAATCTGTTAATCTATTTATATTCATTAAAATTTCATTAAAAAATTTAATTCATCCATACTTTATTTAATAAAATTCATTTAATTAATCTATTAACAATTTTTTTATAGATAGATATCCAATCTATTCATAAATTTATTTTTAAAAATAAAAAAACTATGACTATTCAAAATGTTTTTTTTTTCAACTCTCCACAAAAATATTTTCAACTTAGTCTCGGCAATGTATCTTCAACTCGGCCTTAGATAGAATATCTTTAACTCAACCTCAACTAGTATATCTTCAACTCGGCCTCGACTAAAGTAATTTCACCTTGACCATGACCAAAGTATCTTCAGCTCAACCACAGCTAGGGCATCTTCGGCTTGGCTTCAACCAGGGTATCTTCAGTTGAGCCTCGACCACAACATTTTCGACCGGGCTTCGATTAGGGCATCTTTCGCTCGGCCTCTACTAGGGCATTTTTTGCTCATCCTCGACTAGTGTATCTTTAATTCAGCCTTAGCTAGAGTATCTTCAACTTGGCCTTGGTTTGAGTATCTTCACCTTGCCTTGGCTAGAGCATCTTCACCTTGGCTTTAGCCAATGCGTCCTTAGCTCGAGGCTTAGGTAGAGTATCTTTAAACCATAGGAACAACACAATAAGGGAGGTTGAATTGTGTTGTTAATTTTTTTTTACAAAACCTTTTTCAAAGAGATGTTTCGTTTAAAGGATAAACGATAAATATTTTTAAAAAAGATTTGTGAAAATGAATAGAAAACATAAGAGAAAGAAACACAAAAATTTATACTGGTTCGTCTCACTTTAGAGACTACGTCCGGTTTTTGGTATACTACCAAGTCCCACTATAACTTAAATAAAGTTATAAGTATTCTTTTATTCAAGCCTCTTCAGGCTCAACCCAAGTAGTCTTTTACTTACCTCTCCAAGCAAATACCCAAGTATTTTTTGATACAAAGCCTTTTTAGGCTTCCACCAATTTCACAGAGAGATGGTTAAGGGTAAAATGTAACACTAGACTGGTGTCTTATTAGACAAATATACAATGAAGCTTAGGAATTTGTTACAAGAAGAATTTGTTTAAGATTACAGATTGAGAGAAAGGAGAATTTGTCAAGAGTTCCGTCATGTTGACAATAATCTTCTCTTCTATTTATAGAGTTCTCCCAAAGTGTCCATTGTGAGTGCTTTTGGAGACATCTTTCGTCTGATGCTGTAAAAAGAAGAAAATAGTCGTTGGAGTGTTAAATGTCGCATTTAATGATTTTCACCAACCGATCACACTGATAAGTAAAAGCAATCTGTTTATCTAGCCTTTCTCGTACTCAATCTTGTTGTAGTGGACATATTTTCACTTTCCGTACTAACAACTGTACAATAGTTCCTTTTTTTTAGCATAAAGCTATATCTTTTCAGTGATGGGTAAGTAGATGTCTTCTTTTTTGAGAAGATACGTGAATCCCAAAACTGAAAAGGTTCTCGTGTAACAAAGCTTCTGAATAAACAAATTGTTCAACATATATCGTCTGAATGGGTTAGTCGTCATAACATCTTTAATTTATAAAATATGTGTGAACAGATAGTAGTAAAAAAAATTTATAGTGAAAGCATGTTATTAGACGATTAAGCATTAGATTGTTTGTTATTGTCAAAACGAAGTGAGGGTCATAAATCCGTCCTTTGTCTTAACAGTGTCTTTAGCTCGGCCTTGGCTAGAGTATTTTCAACTCAGCATCAACTAAAACAATTTCACCTCAGCCTCGGCCACAACATCTTTAACTTGGCATTGACCACAACATCTTCAGCTCAACCTCGACCAGAGCATTTTTTAGCTCAACCTTGGCCAAATCATCTTTAGCTCAGCCTCATCTAAAGTAATTTCACCTCAGCCTCGGCCACAGCATCTTCAACTTGGCCTCAACCAAAGCATCTTTAACTTGACCTTGGCCAAGGCATCTTTGGCTGGGCCTCGACCATAGCATCTTTGGCTTAGCCTCGGTTAAAGTATCTTCAACTTAGCCTCGATCAAAGTATCTTCAGCTCAACCTTGGTCAAAGTATCATTAGCTTGACCTCGGCTAGAGTATCTTTAGCTTGGCCTCGATCTAAGTATTTTTAGCTCGACCTCGATCTAAGTATCTTCAGCTTGGCCTCGATTACAGTAACTTCACCTTGGCCTTGGCCAAAATAACTTCACCTCGGCCATAGTATCTTCAACTCAGTCTCAACCAAAGTATCTTTCTTAAAATTGAGTTAAACTAGCCCATGAACACTCTAATTAGTGAAAAAGGGGTGTAAAATTTTTAATAAATTTAAGAAAAATTTAAATATAAAAAAATATGTAATATTAATTTTGATCCATTTAGTGTTAATATGATGGTCTATTGGATTTGAAAATAGAAGAGGATGAATTGTTGTCCATTTATTTAATTATATGATCCATCTAATTTGATCCAAGTCCTTTTTATTTTTTATTTTTTTAATTTTAACAACTAGATGGATTATATTGAATTTTACATAAATGGACTGGATGAATCACATATAAATGGATTATTTTGTCACCTCTATGCAAAAGCAATACAAAAAATCTACACCCATAAACAATGAAGGGAAAAAGGGTAGAGGAACTCCACGGCAGAAGAGTGGAACAGTAAGGGTGGTTTTTAGTGATATATAGCAAGTCCAAGTTTTGCATGTATGTGGCAATGAAGCGTGAAGTACCTCACTTGGTGGTACACCGATGAGGACTTGTTTTTATAGGTAGTAACCAGTTTTTTAACTTACTATATTTTTAAAATAGCCCCTGGACCATTTTACATATTTGGGGTGGTATTTTTTCATAATACGAAATTCCTCCTTCCATGTGTTAGGTTATAATTCAGATTGGGATTGTGCGTAGTTGCTGAGGGTAGTGCTGGTGTTCTTGAGGGTGACGGTGTAGCAGGAACGGCTGGTGGTGAAGGCGTTGCGGGCAACGACAGCATCTTACGCGAGGTTCTTGGACTACTTGCAGCGAGACACAAATTCCTTTTGCCTATTTAGGATTGCATGTAACCCATTTCAGAAAAATCAAAGGTTGCTGGTAGTTGGAGGCAAAGATGGAATGGGTGTGAGTGAGTATGTCAGGAAGAAAATGTGAGTTTGGGAGTAGAATGGCGTCGGGTGGAAATGGGAGATGAGATGAGATCTTAGAGGCACAACACAGCACAATAGAGTGCGCGATGGGAAGTAGTGTGTGTGTTTGCAGTGCAGTGAGTGAGTGTAGAGTCACATAGTAAAGGACACAGATTGGGACTGTGTGTAGTCAGAGACTCCTTTTTCAACTGCTGCTCAAGATGCTGGTTTTTGTTACTATGGTCGCAAGCTTGATGATACAACAGTTGTGCTAAATGACCTTACATGATTATGTGCTGAAATTTAGTTACCCACATTGAACTCTTATGTACTCTTCATAATCTTGTAACGATTTGTGTACTCTTTTCCATATCCCCACCACTCCATAAGCTGCACATATACCACCCTCTTGGAATTTTTCTTTAGATTAAATGACTGTCAACATTTAGAAATGTGAGGAATTCTAGCCATGGTTACTTCATCCCACAAATATCATGGAATCCAACTTCCTCTTATTAAGAGATAGTCCCAAGAAATTTCAGCTCAATTAGATTCCAAATTTTAAAACCATCTAAAAACAATTTCAATGATATCTAAGATCTATTCATTACTGTTTGTCAACCTTTTGCTGATTTCAACTAGTTGGAATTTGAAATGCTAGAATTTGGTTTCTCTTTTTCAGTGGTGTGATTTTTGTTGCAGTAGTGTCGTGCCATACTTTATTTGAGTTCAATTTAGAATGGTTTGCTATTGTTATAGTGCAGTTTTCCTATATTCGGGTAGGTTGTGAGGGAGTGGCTATTTGTTTAGGCAGTACTATTGGTTGTAGTAAAGATTGAGTTAATTTGTATTACTCAACTATCCTAGTAATTCAGTGACTGGTGTAGCTTAGTTATGCTAATGGTTTGATTTATAAAAGGCATGTTGCATCCATTAGGAAAGCCATATATCACTGCAATGTACACCCCTTATCCATATCCTTACAGGATAACTAATTGGCTTCATTGGAGTACGATGTGTTTAATAATTTGACAATACTATGCATCTAATGGCATATCCATTTCATTATGTTATGATATTCACTAATTTCATATCTATTTCTAAACTAATGACATAACACCCACGTTAACAATTTCCCTTTTTAATAATTGACAATAATCCATCCATTAATAATTTTATTTACTGTAAAGTGAAATAAAAGAAACAACTGCTACCATGTACTTTAATTACATTACTTCTTGAAAAATATTAATAATATTGCTCTGCAATATACAACTCACCCATCTATTTCTCTGTGCAAACCTAGATATTATCGAAATCCAACAAAGTATATAAAGAAAAGAAGTTCATCTTAATAAGAATTTAACATTTTTTCATATATAATGAAAAGAAGTTCTAATTCATACTTACGAATTAAGATCTTGAACTACTGATGTAATATATTCACTTTATTAAAAAATAAAATAAGAAACCATAAAGCTAACATGAACTTCTAAAGTACAATGATATCCATCTTATACATGATAAGAACATAAATAACACTCTTAAAATAAGTCTTGGATATAATATTCTTAACTAAATAATTTGACATGCAAACCAAATTAACTATATCATGCTTGAGGTTTCATTCGCCCTTCATTGGCTATCCTTAAAAGGTTGGCTTGTGTTGCTACAACCTTATTTGAGCTTAAGAGATGCTACAAATTTGTCTTTGACTTGTTGGATTGTATAAGGGAACTTGTTTTTCACCAAGGAATTCCTAGTAAGCTCTCTTCCTTAAGTCATTAGCTGAGAGATGCTACAACTAGATTTCTATGATTAATCTCCAGTTGTGTTGGCTGGTGATAACACATACTTGCCAAAAGAGATCTTTGATATATGAGAGCAATAAAATGAAGATATGTTACTTGATGCCTAACATTAAAAGCAAACAAAAAATAGAAATGTGTATACCTTAGCAGCAAAGTCTTGTTAATAATATAGCAATCGAATTGAGGTTGGAATTAGCTACTAGTGGATTCAGATCATGGTGTATATACTAAAGACAATAAGCTGTGCCTATAATAACCTTCATCCTTGTGCTCCAGTCAAGATGTTCAACTTGCTTAACTAAAAGAGAATAAACATATAGAACTTAAGTATTCCTTTTTTGTAAAGAGAATCATAGCGTCTTCCATTATCATTTTTCATTACCGTCTTCCATTACATGACCATTTTCTAGGAAATCCTCTCATACACATCTTTTGCAACATACACTTAACCTCTCTGCTGTGCAAACCCACATATCACTCACTCCTACTATTTCGCAAAAATTCAATCATCCTCATATTAAAAATAGAAGTTACTTCCTATGTGCATACAACATAATGGGGAAAAAAAAAATTCTATCATCAACATTACCACACAATTTTAACCACCAAAAATGGAAAATTTAGGGGTAATACACAATGAGGATAAACAATTGCGAACAAATTATACATCCCAAACAATTATCTTCCTTTTTGCCTGCATGTAAAAAGGATCAATAACAAAAAACAAACATTGAACCACACTCCAACTGTAAAGTGATGAACATAAACAAATGCTTTCAACAACACCGAGAAACCAAACCGAATGAAGAAAAATCACTTTTAACCCAACAGTCGTTTTCGCCCAAAAAAACCAAATCACAAAATACACACACCTAAAACACAATGGAACTGTGTAGCCTCCACATCAATCTCACAGTTTCCTAAACCTTACACCACCCAACCTACACGAATCGATACAAAGTTGACATCGGTCCACAAGCTGATACACCAACTTACCAACCTAAATAAATGTCGCTCCCTACATACATTTATCTGCTCACCGCTTCATCATAGATACATTATCAGGGAAGATGAGGCGTAGCGCTTAAACATCTGCGCATCGCTCTTCGATCCGCATCGCTCTACGCTTCACTGCAGCTCTTCGTTCTCACAGGGTTTTCGGCATCCAACTAACAACAATGCAAATTTCGATTTTCAAATCTATCCACAAGTTTCTTTTTATATTAAAAATGCAATATCAAAATGATAGTATTAATTGGTAATAAGTAATAAATCTAAACCACTCATTATTTTAATAATAAATCTAATGGTGAAAAAACGTGCCTTACTTGTGTCCCACCTATCTTGATACTTCACCTTAGAATTTTCGCAAGTTCATTAGTAATTCTTGATGTTGAGTCTAACATGAAGTACCTAAACATATGATACACCAATGAACCATCGAAAAAGATTGTTGGATATATTAAAAAAAAAAATTAGATGATCGGGGATGAATGATTTGCTACCGGTTAAAGTTGTTTTCAGAGAATTTGCAATTTAGTCCTTATCTAAAAATAGGATTAGGATAACATTAAGAGATTTTTTACGATTGAGAAGTGGGGATGTGAAAGCTTAGTAGAGCGATGGGTGGTTTGTCTCAGTTAGCATGTCGGTGAGTGTACTCCATGGCCTCGAATGTTCCATGGAAGGAGTCGCCCACTCAATCACGAGCGAAATAAATGTTGTCTGTTGCACATTGTTGTAGTCAAGTTGGACGTGTTTGATTTGGCCGACGCGAAGTTGTTTCCTAAGTTACCAATGTACATCCAGATGAAGTCTGTAGTTGTGGTGGTTGGAACGTACCCCTACATAGTTTACATTGCTGTGGAAACCTTTACCTTGTTGGTGAACGCACCGAGTGAGGAATGGGGACCTTACCTTGGTCGTGTGATGAAGGGCGCAAGGAAAGCCTTTGTGGAAATTGTTTGAGGTATTAGTTTCTGAGATTGGAAAAATTGACTGTTTGACCCTATTGTAAAATTGATTATAGATATCCAAATCTTGCCTGTGCGTTGTTAGTGATTTGAGATTCCCGTATCCCATTGTGTCTAATTTGAAAGAACTATATTATAAAATGTGATTGTTAATTGATCAATCAATATCTTCGAAAAAGATTACTTGTCGTAGTTAGGTGTGATATACTGTACCTTTGTGTTTGACCCCACAATTTGGAGGAATTGGTCAAGTATGATCGAAACCTTTATTAGTGGAAGCAACATGGCTTGCAGGATTTTGTCTTGCAAATGGCCCTATTAGTAAGTTGTGGTTTTGCTGCAAATAATTCTTTGTATGTGACCAAACATCACTGAAAGTGTTTTAAAACATTTCAATTGGTAACTATGCCTGGTATTTTCTTCCATCTACCTAAACATGCAACTTGTATCAGCCAATATTTACTTTTCACTACTGTTTCTCTTTGTCTGCATCCTAAAGCTCGTTTTTACTAAGTTTAGTAGGTGATGGAAGAAGATACAACAAACCTCACATTAACATAATAACAATATCACATTTGTTTCAAACTCTTGTAACTTCCTCACTTTTAGCATGAATTTGCATGACACTTAGTTTTTTACAAGTACTTCACAAAATTGAGGTTGTATGGTGTATTTCCCTTGCTTCCAATTCCATGTCCCTTCTGTTTTGTGTTTTGATATCAAAATTTGAATCTTTCAGAGTATAGTGAAACCATATAATGCCCTCATTTAGGCCATACAAATACAAGGCTTATAAAGATGTCCTATACATAATTTTTGGTAGGTAACAATTGAGTTTTGCTTTCCAAAATTTCAGAAGTTACTACATACCATGCCTTCTAGTGGCATAAATATTTGCTTTGCTTGATAGCTTGTGTTAGGCACCAGAGTGACAAAATAATATCACGTAGCCTAAATAAGAGACAAGAAAAAAAACTGACAAATGGGCAAAAAGAGAATTTCACAATGTGGAAGAAATTACAATACTTCTTTCTAAACACTAGGAGAGAACATTAACACTTTCTCTAGAAAATAGGAGAATACTACTACTAAGAGAACTTAATTTTTCTCTATGACTTTTTCTCTTAGTAAACAAAACTAACACAAGAAGAAGAAGAAATTTTGGGATGATTATAAAGGGCCCACCAAGGCTTTATTTATAGACTTGGTGGGGTAGCCAATAATTTTGGCCATTTGATGTGGGATTTCAAGTCTAACAATTCTACCACTTGAAGATTTGATTGAATCAATCATATCTTCACATCACTCTTTCTTCCTTGTCATTCCTTGTTGCTTACGTTTCCGATAGGCCATAGGAGGATCGACACCATATAAATTTGTTAGTGTTAACTGGCTTTGTCATAACATCTGCTAGGTTGTCTTTGGTGTGAATTTTCTGCTTATCCACCCTTCCTTCCTTTACTACTTCTCAAACAAAGTGATATTGAACACCTATGTGCTTTGTCCTGGAATGAAAGGCTGAATTCCTTGCAATGTGCAAGGCACTCTGACTGTCACAATACACAGTGGTCTTCTATTGCTTGTGCCCATGTTCTTCCATTAGCCTTTGAATCCAAATAGCCTCCTTGCATGCTTGAGTATATTCCATATATTTAGCTTTTGTAGTAGATAAAGCTACAACGGTCTGTAATTTGGATAACCAACTTACCACCCTTCCTGCAAGTGTAAACACATAGCCAGTAGTATATCTTCTTTATCAAGATCACCTACAAAATCCGAATCGACATAGCCTCTGACAATAAATTCTGATCCTCCAAAACATAATGCAACTCTTGAGGTTCCTTTAATGTATTTAAGGATCCTTTTAACAGCATTCCAATGCTCTCTACCAGGATCTGCCATAAATTTGCTAACCGCTCCCACTGCTTGTGCAATGTCTGGTCTTGTACAAATCATGGCATACATAAGCCTTCCCACGACTGATGCATATGGTACTCGAGACATTTCCATCCTCTCCGCTTCGTTGCTAGGACTCATACTTAAGGATAATTTATAATTGACAGGAAGTGAGGTGGAAATTGGCTTACAATCTTGCATGTTGAAGTGCCGCAAGACCTTTTGTAAGTAATTCTTTTAAGAAAGCCAAATCTTCCTATCTTTTCTGTCCGATGAATTTGCATCCCTAAATTCTTGTTTGCTAGTCCCAAGTCCTTCATATCAAACTCCCTAGCCAACTGTGTCTTCAATTCTTGGATTTGATCTTTGCTAGGGCCTACCACCATGTCATCCACATACAATAGCAAAATGATGAAATCATTATCATCAAACCTATTGTAGTATGTACAATGGTCTGAACTTAGTCTGTTGTAACCAAGGCTAATAATGAAGGAATCAAATCTCTTGTACTAATACCTTAGCACTTGCTTTAGACCGTACAGAGATTTGGTCAACCTACAAACCAAGTTTTCTTTTTCTCGTCCTTTAAATTCTTCTGGTTAGAGCATATAAATTTCTTCTTCAAGTTCTCCATGAAGAAAAGCAGTCTTTACATCTAGTTGCTCAAGATGTAAATCAAATGCAACACACATTGCCAGAACAACTCTGATTGTGGTAAGTCTGGCAACTGGTGAGAATATCTCATTAAAGTCAACACCTTCTTTTTAAGCATATCCTTTGACTACCAATCTTGCACGATATCGCTCCACTTGATCATTGCCATCTTGTTTGATCTTATGAATCCATTTGCTCCCAATGGCTTTCCGACCTTCTAGAAATTTAACAAGCTTCTATGTCTTGTTTCTATGCAAGGCTTCCATTTCTTCCTACATTGCTATCATCCATTGAGAAGCATCTAAACTCCTCAAAGCCTCTTGAAAGGTTGACGGTTCTCCTTCTTCAGTTGGGAGACAGTATGCATCATGGCTTACCATAACATAGTATGAGTGCCAAGATGGTTTCCTTATTTGACGTCTTGTTCAATGAGCTTCTTCATCATGGACGTTATTTGGCTCTTGAACTTCGTGTTGTTGTTCTGCTTCAGAAGAATTATCTTCTCTAGATTTCTTCTCTATCTGCACTATAGTAGTATCTTTGATAATGCTGTCATTTTTCTGCTCACTTTGCAGTTCATTTTCTACAAAGATCACATCCCTGCTAACAACAACCTTGTGGGTAGTGGGATCCTATAGGCAATACCCCTTAACATTGTCAGCATAACCCAAGAATATACATTTCCTAGATTTTGGATCCAGCTTTGTTCTTTCTAGAGAGTTGTACGTACACAGGACATCCAAACACATGTAAGGAAGAATAATTAGCTGGTTTGCCTTTCTACATCTCCATTGGTGTCTTTAACCCAATTGTTGTTGATGGTGATCGATTTATCACGTAACAGGCAGTTTTAATTGCTTCTGCCTAGAAAGATTTGGCTATTCCATCTATTCTCAACATGGCTCTTGTTCTATCTAGGAGAGTTCTATTCATCTGCTCTACCACACCATTTTGCTGAGGTGTATATGGAATTGAGAATTGTCTTGTAATACCCTCTTGCTTGCACAATGTCAGAAAGTCACCATCTACATATTCTCCTCCATTATCTGTCCTTAAGCACTTAATTCTTTTGCTAGTTTCAAGCTCCACTTGTGCTTTGAATTCCTTGAATACTGGAAACACATTTGACTTCTTTTTAATTGGGTACACCTATAATCTCCTGTAGTAATCATCAATGAATGGTACAAAACTTTCTCATGGATATTTATGGTGATTCCTAGACATCAGAATGGATCAAGTCGAGTATGTGTTTGCTTTTAGTAGTTACTCTAGCAAACTTCAATCTATGCTACTTGCTTATCACACAGTGCTCACAAAAAGGTAAATTCACTATTTTGAGCCCGGGTAGGAGATTACATTCCGCAAGGACTTTTAGGCCTCACTTTAACATATGATCGAGTTTACGATGCCACATCATCGTTGCTTCTTCTTGGTTTGCTGCTGCAACTGATGCATCTGCTTCTTGCAATGTATATCCCAAAAGCATGTATAGATTGGTTGTGATCTTCTCTGCTTTCATCACTACAAGATTGCCTTTCACCACCTTCAAGATCCCACCTTCAGTATGGATCTTACACCCGAGGTCATCTAATTGCCCAATGGACAATAAGTTCTTCTTCAAGCCCTTCACATATCGTACACCTTGAATTGTGCGAACAGTACCATCATACATTTTCCATTTAACAATACCGACTCCAATAATTTCTAAGGCATGATCATTTCCCATGAACACGGATCCTTTTGAGATGGGCTCATAAGTGCAAAACCAATCTCAACGTGGAGTCATGTGCCAAGTTGCACCTGAATCCACCATCCAAACATCATGTAGTTGTTTTTCACCTTTAGAATTGATTGCTGCTTCGCTGTACAGGACTTTTCCATCATTTGAGGTGCTTGTAGCATAACCTTGAGAGGTTGATGCTTCAGAGTTCTTTCCTCCATTCTTTTTGTTGTGCCAACAATCTTTCTTCAAGTGCCCTCTTATGCCACAATTGTAGCATTTGAGATTCTTCCTTCTTCGAGATTTTGATCTACCGTGATTTTGACTCCCACTGGAGCCATGTTCCGTTGATCTGCCTCTCGTCATTGTTAAAGCCTCTACCTGCTTTGAAATTTCCAACCTATCTTCCTTATTCTTTCGCTTGGATTCTTCTTCAAGAATAGCTCCGGTATCATCATCAAAGGATAGACGACCGACAACATTATTATTTGTTATGTTGATGATGAGTTGATTATACGAATCTGGTAAACTCTGAAGTAGAAGCTTTGCACGTTCCTTTTCTGCGATGTTGAAATCTAAAACTATAAGCTAAGCAAATAGCATATTCAGATTGTTGATGTGATCCGTCACCGATGTGGACTCACTCATTCAAAGAGTGTAGAGTTTTTTCTTTAAGAATATTCTGGTGTGAAGTGACTTGACCTTGTACAATTTAATGAGAGCATCCCAAATCTCCTTTGTAGTCTTCTTCTTTGCAACACTGGACAAAACTGAATCTGCCATTACTAAGTGCAAATTGGCAACAGCATTGTCATCCATCTCTTTCCACTTTTCATTAGTGATATTTGCAGGTCTACCTTTAATTGCATCTAAATAGTTGTCTTTTCTCAAAATTGACCTTATCTTTAATTTCCACGAGGAGAAATTACTCCCCTCGAACTTCTCTATCTCGTATTTTGCTGCCATGGTTTTACACCAAATAATTTTTCAGTTGAATTGGCTTGCACAATTTCCACCATGAATAGTATCGTATACTGAAATAGTGATTATAGTTTGTGAATCAGTACACCTAGTAAGTTCCCAGGAAAGAGAGGTGGGTCACCAATGGACACACTTAAATACCAAGTCTTTCCTAGCCAGAACTTTCCTAGACATGCACTTCCACACTACCACACTATATTACCAGCAGCAAGAAAAATTCTTTTCTGATGTGGAAGATCAGACTAAGCTGCAACCACAAAGCATACTACGAATTTTCTTATGAATCTGGCACCGTACCAGCGTGTCACAGTAGAATAATATCAGCAACCTATTGGCTCTGATACCACTGTTAGGCACCAGAGTGACAGAATAATATCATGCAGTCTAAATAAGAGACGAGAAAAAAAATTGACAAATGGGCAAAAGGAGAATTTCACAATGTGGAAGAAATTACAATACTTCTCTCTAAACACTAAAAGATAACATTAACACTCTTTTTAGAAAATAGGAGAATACTACTACTAAGAGAACCTTACAAGAGAACCTAATTTTTCTCTATGACTTTTTCTCTTAGTAAACAAAACTAACACAAGAAGAAGAAGAAATTTTGGGATGATTGTAAAGGGTCCACCAAGGCTTTATTTATAGACTTGGTGGGGTAGCCAACAATTTTGCCTACCCGATGTTGGACTTCAAGTCTAACAGCTTGTTCATGTAGATTTACTCTAGTCTTGCAAATTAACATGCTATGTTTGTATTGAGTTTTTTTTTTGGTGTGTTTTAATTTTCATGTACAATAACTAATAATGGATGGATGGCTGATTTCGAGTTTGGAGAATACTTGGGAAATCCTTTTTGTGTGTGTGTGTGTGTTTTAAAATGGACTTCATACTAACTACCGTGAGCTTTGTACTTTGAGAGATATTGCTGCTTTAATCTTTTTTCTTTTCAAAATTAACTAGGTACTACCTTAGATGCAAGGAACACAAACAAGCCATAAAGAAGCTTGACTTGTGGAAATTTATTTTTACATGTACAAATTAACATTATTTAATGAACTCTACTATCTTGTTGCTGGACAAACAATTTGGATTGGTATGTATAAAATATAAGCATATTGTATTACAGTTTAATTTTCAATGAATGTGTGATTTGTCATCGGATATGTCTATTGTCAGTTTATTCTTAATGAAATCATTAAGACTTCTTCAATCTATTTGCTAGACTCTCCTTTGCTATTTTTCGAATATGCGGAATGACCAAGATTAGGTGATTAGGGAGTTGGAAATGTAGATAACAAAGAAACTGAAGCTTAAATGAACTAGAGAAAAAAGGGTACTTGTTGAGTGTACTACAATAGAAAGTATGGAAGGACTTGATACACCATTACAATTATATCACATATTTCTACATTTGCAAAAGGGAGCTATGTAATTATAATGATGCACCATTACAATTTAGTAATATATCATCTGAGAAATGAATTAAATTACGTTACATCAATTAAAATTAAATAATTAAATTTGACTAAATCTAATTAGAATTTATTTTAAACATTTACTTAGAATTAAATTTAATTAGTAAAAAAGAGATGAAGCGCAGATAAAAAAATAAAATGAGATGACATGTTTAATTCTAATTAAATGAAATTAATTAGATTACTCAATAAAAAAATTATTCATATAATGAAACACAATCTAATGAATTTTTCAAAAAAACTGCCGATTGATTGCATAACAGAATCTATTTGCCCTTTTCAACTTTGATAGAAGGACTACTTTGCAAATTTTTAAAAGTTATAAATATATTATAAAATAATTGTCCCGGTCAAAAACCTCCTATAACAGGTAAATTTGGCGGCTCACCGGTGAGGCACTCACTTACCTACTTCACCGTAGAAGCACCAAGGAATTAAGCATGGTCGTAGAATTTGCCTTTGTTTCTATTGTGGTCAAAGGATAGTCATGGAATGAAAAGTGAAGATGTCATAACGACCCACAAAGGAGAAAAGAATGAAATGACGTAACAATGATTGATATTTTCAGGCTTTTGAAATGTGTTAAAATTTTATAAAATTGGTTTTTAAAATATATTAATATATATTTTAGAAATTAATTTTTAAAATATTTATTAATTAAGAAAAATACATTTTAAAAATTAATTTTTAGAAAAGGATATTTTTAAGAAAAAAAATACCAAAAACGTAAAAGACAATGTATAAGTGAAAAGGTTTAGAAAAAGCAACATCCAAATTTGTTTTAACAAACTTTACTTAAACTTTTATTTTCTTTTATTATTTTCCATATTTATTTTAAATTTTCAATAAATGCCATATATCCATTAAACCAAAACCAAATCAATGTGAATTTATTTCGTTGATTTGGTTCAGATTAACCGCTTTTTTTTCTTAACCCAATCTTATTTAATCTGTTTAAAGCTAAAATTTTTACAAACGCATCCTTGTTCATTCCTATGCTGCCATCTACATTTTTTTTGTGCTTTACTGATTTTTCTTGTTGCTTTTTCTCTTAAACATGTGACCTGCTACTTGCATCAACATCAATAGTTTTACTAGATCTTAAAGTGATGACACTTGCATTTGTATTTACAAGATTCACTACAGTTTGTGTAGACAATTTGTCATAACCCTTGGATTGTATGTGATTTGGGGAAGATGCTAGCTGTCCAATCTAAGTTTCCAGATTTTGAATAGTGACATATGTTCTTTGGTTGAATTGTATATTATTCATTATTATCTACTTGACAAAATTGTTGAAACGTCCAGCCAAAAATTCGATGGGTTGGAATTTACCACCTAATGCAAATATGAATGCAAGAAACTAGTGCAATGCCAATGTAAAACATGTAGTAAAAATTGTTGATTTTTCTTTCAACCTCCAACCAATTTTACGGTGCATTAAATGCTACAAGTACAAACCTCCACTATAAATAGATGGAGAGACCACAATGGAGAGCACACAAGCAAAGTGAGACGCACATCCTCACATGAAAGAAAAATAGAGAGTTCCTTAGAGAGAGTTTCTAAGAGAGAAAAATAGTGAGCCAATTTGTGAGTGTTATCCACAAATTGAAGATACATTGTTGTATTCTTGTAATCCCATTATTGTTACAGTGGAAGTTTTAAGAGGCATACAGGTCCCGTAGTTTTTTCTTACTCACATTGAGAAGATTTTTCACGCTAAAAATTTCTAGCGCTGTAATTTTATGTTTCCACTTAGTGTCTATTTTGAGTTCACAGCAGAGAAAAATTATGCTGGCATTTCCCAACAAAAATCTTCTAATAAGGACTTAGATTTAGGAATTGTTACATTGGTTTGTTGTTGCACTAGCTGTGGTGTAGCTGCTAGTGCTTGTTGTTGTTGACTGACAACCATTTGCCTCACTAAAGATGTAAGCTCATCAAGCTTGGTCTCTAACTTTTTGAAACTTGCAACATGGGCTGTCTAGGTTTCATGTACTCATCTAGTCACGACATAAGTTGCTTCTAATGCTAAACTATTAGGAATTTATGGTCATGTTCTTAATTAAATTTTGGCAACCATGAGAGTGTTGCTTAAGAGTGCTTCTCCACTAACAGCATCAATCATACTCCTATCCACAAGCATCAAACCTCCGTAAAAGAATTGTATGAGCAGTTGATCATTGATTTAGTGGTTAGGCAGCTTGCACAAAGCTTCCTAAATCTCTGCCAATACTTATGTAAGGTTTCTCTATCAAAGTACCTAATGCCATATATCCCTTTTCTTATTGTTGCAGCTCTTGATGCCGGGAAGAATTTCTTTTAGAACAATATTTTCAGGTCATTCTGGCTTGTTGCAGAACTTGGATAGAGAATAGAGTAAGCCTTTGGCAGCATCTTGCAAGGAAAAAGGGAAGGCTCTCAACTTGATGTACTCTTCTAAAACGCCTTGAAGCCTCATGGTTGAAATCAGGTGTCTACAAGGATCCTCACCTACATGACCATTTAACTTAGGTAGCATATGTATTAGACCAAATTTAAGCTCAAAGGGAACATTAACAATAGGATATTGAGTGCATAAAGATTGGTAGGTAACATCAGATGCAGTAAGTTCCTTCAATGTTCTTTCATTAATTAGTTTCTACCATAGTATGCTTTATATAAGGATCAAAATCATGTAATGTAAAATACTTAGAAGCAGAATCACTAAAAATGTTATTATGAAAACTACCAATGTCAATATTAACTATATGCTCACTATGGATGCTACTACCAATCTTATTCCGCTTAAGTAGTGTATGATAGAGATAACCCAAATGACTATATGCATTAAAATGTCAAAAAAATGGAAAGTAGTATCAAATGAATTTTTTTAAAAAAAATCAGGACCACCACAAAAAGTCTCCAAAAAGTCAATAGTAAAATCAGGTATTTTTTTAAAATGTAAAATACTAAAAAAAATTGAAAAGTGACCTAAACAATGAAATTTAGCCAAAAAAAACTCATTCCTAAAGTTGATAGAAGATAAAGGAGTTTAAAAAATTTAACCTTAAATTATTCTTTGAAAAAGGTTATTTTTGCTTATAAGGGTGTAAAACATTTGGAGACTAAGCCCTGAAACCAAACTCCACTAAACTCCACTGTCTAGGTACTCTTTGCCATGTACCGACACAACCTAAAAAACAAAAAGAAGATTCATAAGAAAAGGGTATAATAAACAACTCCTAATATGGCTAATAAGTATTAAAGATCCATAGAAACGACACCAATTTGATCCATGGTCATAGATAGGTCAAATAATAGTAAAACTACAGTACAAGGCAAATAGACTTGGCCATCTTTCAAGGATCTCTAATTGTTACCAACCAATTGGGAACATTAGTAAAGTTAGAAAGGGGGATTGTGTTCAGGAACGAAAATATATTGCAATTAAAAGAGAATTTAATTCAATAAAAATGACCGATCTATTAGTTATGTTTTCTAATTGGACCTATAATTGGTTTCTAAAGATTTAATTATTATTCTTGATTTAACTCTTGTTTGACTCTGAAATTGACCAATTAAGAATCAATCAATTTCAAAAGAATACCTACTAAATTAAGCATTCAAAATTTAATTAATTTGGGTTAGATATCAAGCGCCCTCTAAGTCACCAAACCAATTTTTAAACTAATTCTATATCAAACAAATAATTAAACATCAAAGAGTCTATCTAGGTTCCTAAAAAAGATATTTAAATAGAGTCCACCTAGGTTGTTAAGACAAAGGACGAATTTATAACTCTCAAATATTTTGATAATAACAAACAGTTAATAAATATGTTTTTACACAATCGTCTGGTCATCCGTAATATATTCACAAGCAACCGATAATTTAAGTCCATATCATTTGTATCTTTCTTTTGGATAAATTCAGTAACTAACAACTTTCAGACGATGATCTAAGTGATTTGCGCATCAATCAGAACGAAAACTACCTCAATATGTATGAAGCCTATATACCTACTTTCAAGGAAAGTTATCTTTATGAGAAAAAGAAGGAATGTGCGTGCGGATGTCAGAATGGGAAAGTAGATTTAACTACTACTACAAGATTGAGTATGAGAATAGTAAAGATAAGCAGACTGCTTTATCTTATCAAAGTGACAAGTTGGTGATAGGTATTAAATGCTACATTTAATGCTCCAACAACTCTCTTTAACAGACGAAGGTTGTCTCCTGCATACACTCACAACGGATACTTTTGGAGAAGCCTATATATATAGAAGAAGAGACCTCAGTCTCAGGACTGACGCAATATAAAAATCTTTAGCTATTGAAATGTTCTCATTGTGTAATCTGCGTGTAAAGCTTTTCTTTTGTTCTTCATTGTATATTCATCTGTTAAGACGTTAAACCAAGTAAGGTAACTCACATTTAACCTTTTTCCCAAAGAAATTGGTGGAAGCCTAAAGAAGCTTTGATTCAAAGAATACTTGGTTTTTTTTTTTGCTTGGAGAGGCAAGGTAAAGACTACTTGGGTTGAGCCTGAAGAGGCTTGCTAAAAGAATACTTGTAACTTAGATAAGTTAGTGGAACTTGGTTGTTGCCAAGAATTGGATGTAGTCTCTAGGGTGAGATAAACCAGTATATTTCCTGTGTGCATTCCAGTTTCGTTTTTCAGCTCTCGTCTTTCCTTCAAAACATTCTTGAAAAACTCTTTTATTTAAATCCTTCAGACGATAAGTCTCTAAAAGAAAAGGTTTTGCGAAAATTTGCTATAACACAATTCAACCCCCCTTCTTGTGTTATCTCTGTGTTTTACATAGGTGTTAACTAAAATCTGAGCTTGAAATATGGGTCCACTAGATGTTAATTATCCTAATTACAAATTAATTCCACAAAACTAGTGGAATTGTAGAGTAAAAAGACTTTTGCTACTGTCCATGATTTATTTGACTTGTTAGATGGCTGGATTGGCTTTAGGTGTCCTTGTCAATGTTGTAGATAAATCTATTCTTGAAATTTTGGCCCTGGTCTCATGTCATTTTTACTTTTATAGCTCAAGATATGCCTAAAATACCGTACCTGTGTTAAGTTGTCAAGACAAAACAATGTCTCCAACTTCAAGTCCAAATTTTTCCATGATTTGAGTTTGAATCAATTCACAATATCTTGATGAGAAATGTAGATCCTTCTTTAAGCTTTTCATAGACACCAAGACCACCTTAATTGCATTTTCAGAGCCCAATTTATGACCCAAACAAGAAGGAAAGGTCAAAATACATTAAAATTTGAAAATTGAACAAGATTTGCATTAAAGCTCAATTAAATTCAAACAAATCTTAGCTAGAATATTGATATTAGACTCAATAAACATCCAATAAAGACAAGTGCAAAGCCATAATAAGTCTTAAAATTGATTGATCACCCGCTTCCCCTATATAAGGAGGAGACCACTAAGGAATGGAACCAATCAAGAAAACATTCAAAAAATTCAGGCTTATTACAAAGCATGAGGCTTGTGATAGTTTAATTTTTTTTCTTTCTTGGAGCTACCCATAAGGCCCACGAGTCACTTTGAATTGTTTTATGCATTGTTCCCACCACAAATTGTCATCTCAAGGTAAGTTTCTATATTATCTTTTCTTTTTTTCATGTTTTATTTACTTTTTATTATTGTTGTTATTTTATTATTTCGCGTGTTTTCAAATTAAAGATATTTTATACTTATTCCAAATTAAAATATTTTTAATAAAATAAAAATATGGGTTATTAATAATACCTATTTTGGATTTCCTTCCTGTTTGGTTATTACGAAAGTCTAAGGTTATTAGTGATAATCATTTTGGATTTCCTTACTCTTTGGTTATTGTGAAAGCCTTGCCTAATTAAATAATAATAATAATAATAATAATAATAATAATAATAATAATAATAAAAGGTTGTTAGTGATAATTATTTTGAATCTTCTTGTTTGGTTATTGCAAAGATCTTTCTCAATTAAACTATAAAAATGAAGGCTGTTAGTCATAACCATTTTTTATCCGCTTCTTGTTTGAGTATTGCGAATACCTTATAATCTTCATCTTTTCAAATTAAAAAAAAAATACTTAAACTAAAATCAACCAACACACAAATATTTTCTAAAGAACCACATGACCTTGAGTTCCTCATTACACCAGAGAATGCGTAGGGTGCGAGAATCAAACCATTAGGTCAAAATCAATTTTTCACAATTTAATTTTTATTCTAAATAAAATTTATTCATCAATCTAAATTTAATATTCTTAAGGAGTGGAATAAATATTTTTAAAACTATATTAATATTGCGCGTTTAATTAGAGACAATCATCTTTATGACAGACATGACAGAGTGTTAGCACATTCTTTATGAGTAACTGACTTCTAAATCCAAAAATTTAGTTTCAAATACCATTTTCTTTTTAAAAGAGTTTTTCCAATTTTTTCCATTCATAAACCTTGGTAACAACTCTCCATTTGAAAAAAAAAAAAAATTCGTCATCCCGTTATAACCTCAGTTGGGCTTTTGCCATTTACACTCCCTATTTACTAAGTGCACTATTAGCAAATATACCCTTTTAAGCCTTATTTTTCTATCCTCATGTTTATTATTTTTTAAATCATATTTTTACACCCTCATCTTTATTATTCTTTCAACCCTAATTTTGAACCCCCATCTTCACTCCGTATTCATCATTCTTTAAACCCTAATTACATAATACTGCATTTTCATCAAATTTGTATGTGTATTTTTCATCAAATTTCTATGTGATACTATACGTTTTCCTCTATGAGGCACTGTTTTTCAAAGTACGTCCAATGTCAACTTCATCTATTATACATTTCAATTTACAAAAGCATGCATTCGTTAATTTATCAATCTTTGCCTCTCAACGTCCGGTTGTGTGCATTCAATAAGACAATTATCAGTCTATGCCTTTCTCAACGTTTGCATCCTTTCAATTTTACCTTTAATTTGGTGTTGGCGAAAGGCAAAAGTGTACGTTCAGTAATCGTACTCGAATTCATTTTCTATTATTATTTTCGAAAATCACTTTCCAAAATAACATCTTCCAATTCCATAAAGCATTTTCTAGAACTGTGTTTTTTCAAAAAAGACAGTTCCAAAAATCACTTTTCGAAACATTTTCTAATTTTGAAAAGTAATTTTTGGAATTATGTTTTTTCAAAAAAATATAGTTTCAAAAATTACTTTTTGGAATAAAGATGAAAGATATTTAAGTAAAATTATATACCAAAAAACAGAGAAGAAAGGTGTACATTGTAACTAAGGGGGTGTAAATAGCAAAAGAGCCTCAATTGCTATAAGACCTATTAGGCCCTACACACAAAATCAGCACACTTATCTTTTGGGCTTGACCTAATAAACATGTAAACAATTAGTGATTTCCAAAAACCAAATTACATCACTTATAAAATTGGACTTACAGAAAAAAATATATTAAGTCATACATCAAATTCATATTTTAATAAAATAAAAATATATCTGTCAATAGAAGATCAAATAAAGAAATTTTAACACGAGACCAAACATGTTAGCGGGGCAATGCTAGAAAGAAACAAGGAAAGAAATCTATCAAAAACCCAGTCCAAAATGAGTCCCAAAAATACACCTAACTCCAAAATGAGTAGGAAAATGAATGAGGAAACGAAGTAGATATAAAAAAGGAACAGAAAAGAGAGAAAATAATATATGTGACAAGAAATTTGACAGAAAAAGAACGACGGTATATATGAGTACGGTAAATGTGATAGACTTGCAAACAAAAATGTAAACACACTTCGGGGTAAAAGATAGCAAATAAGGGAAGAAGGGAAATAGGAGCAAATGTTAAAATGAATTCAGAAATTGTAGTCCAAAATTGAAGTGGAAGGGATTGAGAAGTAAAATAACCAAGGATGAGGAGGAAAATAGTACGTAGGGTATAAATTTTGATAAGCACAGAAGGAAGGAGAACTATAACTAAATCTGAGGTGGAATTTGACGGAGAAGAAAATAATAATATGTTAATGATATCGCCCAAGCAAATGGGATAATTGGGTCATAGAACTGGCCGACAGATATTCGTTGATAATACCTTGAGCCATCAAATAGAATATATAGCTTGGGTTTCCCGTTGTCTTGTCTAGTTCTCTTAGAAAGCTGAAGGTAATAAGTTGATCTCAAGCAAAATATCTCATTGGGCAGTTTCTTAAATTGTTGATCAACCATATCTGAGCATTCAAGATTGTTGAAGTGCCCAATGGATGAGTTCGATATTATTTCCACTCCACGGCGTGCTAATTCTTGCAGCCTGCCTGATGTTATTGAAAGTTCGTTCAGTCCTAAAGGATCTAAGCAGCCATCAATAAGAAGGTAGTAATGACATTTTGTGTGAACCTCGCTTGCAACTCTCATGAGTTCTTTGCACCCTACAGATAAAAGCAACGCATCTTGTTCTTCCGGAGACCAAATAGGCCCATCATGGCTTGGCGGCATGGAAAGCTCAGCATGCAATGGGAGATAAAATTTGAGAAATCTTAGACGTGGCATCTTTTTTAAAGTGTCTACTTTCAAACGTAAATCTGTAATTTGAGACACGTCTATTTGCATGGCCTCCACAAAGGTTTCCTAAAAAATTCAGAATATATAATATTACAAAAATACTTTAATTCGGATTGAAATTTCCACATAATAACAACAATTGTAGGGAATTAATATGGTGTATTTTTCTCTTACCAGGTTATATCTCAATACATCGGATACTTCCTCATTATCCCTCAACCGGCTACGTCTTCGTGATATTTAATGGATTCTTGACGAACTATTTCGTAACCCATTTCTCGTATCAAGTAATGCATTTGTATTCTATTGTCTGATATTGTTATCAGAGCTTTTTGTTCGAGAATATCTATTCCACTGGCTCCATAAAAACCCCAACCATCCAATTGCCTTATAACATAGTCTTTGTCATCATCTTCGAAAAAGAATGCAATATCTAGAAATGCCTTTTTCTCTACATGGTGTAGTCCATCATAATTGAATCTTAACACACTTTGAATTCTCTAATTAGGATACTTCTTGATTTTGCTTAATGCACACTCCTGTGTGTCTATACTTCTGGAATGGAAATCTGAACCTAAAACTTTTAAAGCTAATGGATTGCCCTGTGCGATTTTAACTACCTCTTCAGATAGCTTTTCATATCCCATTTTGGGTTGGGTTTCATTGAAGGCATTTACGTAGAAGAGTTTGAGGGAATCTCGAGGGTCCATTTCCTTAACCTTGTGAATTTGATGAACTCCTCCACTTTTAAGCACTTGCTTATCTCTACTTGTTATGATCACTATACTCCCTGTACCAAAGCAAATTGGTTTGCCAACCAGATATTTTAACTGTTCTGTAGCATTCACATCATCAAGCACAACGAGAACTTTTTTCTGACCCATCCTTCTGAGAGCAAAATTGAAGAATCTTTCTTTGCTTGTGCCGCTTGTATGGAGGAGACTTCTCCCTCCAATAGTTCAGATATAAGTCTCTCTCTTAAAAGACTCAATCCATGTTTTTCCAATTCTTCTCTTACATTCAAGAAGCAGCAACCATCATATTCAGGAGAATATACATCAAATATAGCATGGGCAATGGTTGTCTTACCTATGCCACCCATGCCCCAAATTCCAAGAAAAACTACTTCACTTGATTCCACTATCAACAAGGATTGAATCTGTGCAATGTTTTGATCAATTCCAAGGAGACCATTTGATTCACTCGAGCAAAATTTGCTCAATTTTTTCGTAATGTCTTCTACGATTTTATCAACAAGATCAGATTCATCCCTATCATATAGAAGGAAAGAAATTATATAAAGAAGAGAATGAATAAAATAAGACTAGAAAAACGAAGAAATTATTATATAGACTAAAACTATTATGATTCTGGCCAATTTTTATTAGACACATAGTCAAATTTTATTAATTTTTTCTCCTAAATTATAAAATTCAACTACATATTACATGGAGATTGATCAAGACTATAGATATGTAATGGTCCAGACCAAACAAATAATTTCTCATTAACAAGACATGATAGTAACGTTGTATATATTTGCACAAACCATCTCCCAATGACACAAGAGATCACTAATCCTCCAGGAATAATATCTCTAGCTCTCAGAATCTAGTGTTTCAATTTTTGAAAGAAAATAATATAAAAAATAGACACTAAATTTTTTGTTAAAATTAATTCAAGCAATAAGCTAGAAATGCATATTATAAAAGGAAGAATTATGTTATTCATACAACATATTTTTACAATTCTATTTTTTTTTTCTATCTCTCTCTCACCCCATCCATGACTCATTTTATCCTACATTCCTTTCTCTACTCATGTTTCTCGCGTCTTGTAATTGTATAATCTTGTGCACAATTTTGTTATACAAAAATAACTTTTCATATATAAGTAATTGGTAATAAAATAAACTAAAAGTGTATTTGGAAAATGAAAAGGAAAAGAAAAGAAAACTTACTCAAAATTTGTTGGATAATGAAACCCTGATAAATGAGCAGTTTTTTCCAAAGCAGTTCTCCAACTCTGTACCCTAGGCACATTTTCCTTGAGTGTTTCTTCATGTTTAGCTAAAGCATGTCCATATTCTCCGTGTTGGTGCCGCACATGTGATGGATCTACATTGAAGAAAACAGGTAGTACAATCTGTTTATTTCTTTCCGTGCATTCAATCATTTTGGCAAGCTCTTCCAAGCACCACTTTGAGGAAGCGTAGTCTTTTGAGAATATGACCAATAAAATTTGTGATCCTTCAATTGCTGTGAGAAGTGAGGATGATATTTCATCTCCTCTGTCAAGTCTCTCATCCACATAGGTATCAATCTGCCTGCGCCGTAATTCTTTCTTCAAATGGCTAAGCAGACCTTTGCGGACGTCTGTGCCTCTAAAGCTGATGAAGACATCATGTTTTATTTTAGTAACATGGCAAGTAGATGAGGATGCCATTAAAACTGTCTCAATGGCTTCGGCCCCTCCCTCGACACAAGTAAGTTTTGTTCGCTCCACAAACTGCAAGAAATCGGTGAGGGGGCTAACAACCCCGCACAAAGTGAAAAGTAGACCTAAAAGAAAAGATTAGCATACATACTGATTTGGACAAAGATACAATTAAGGTCTACCAAACTGACTTTCAAAGAAGATTAATAGCTAATAGCTTCATATAAGCATAGATAGATAACGATCGATACAAACCTGTCAAGCGTCAAGCTACCGAACAATGTATTGAAATATTAAGGGATCTATTTTTGAAAAATGTGGAAAGCTTTATCTCCTATGCTTCAATCAAGCACGTGCCACGGAGTTATAAAGGCTTTTGCAGTACACCTTCTTCTCCCTTATATATATATATATATATATATATATGTATATAATTTTATTTAAATACCCTTCATCTTTATTTCAAAAAATTATATTTGGAATTATATTTTTTATAAAAAAATACTTTCAAAAATTACCTTTTAGAATTGAAAAATGTTTCGAAAAGCAATTTTCGAAACTATGCCTTTTTTGAAAAAACATAATTCCAAAAAATACTTTTCAAAATTAGAAGATGTTATTTCGAAAAGTGATTTTCAAAAATAATAATAGAAAACGAATTTGAGCTTGATTACTAAACATATGCTTTCGCCTTTTGTCAACACAAAAGTTAATTGCAAACATTGAGAGAGACATAGATTGATAATTATCTTACTGAACACATACAAATCGAATGTTAAGAGACAAATGTTGATAAATTAATGAATATATTCTTTTATAAATTGAAACATATAATAGATGAAGTTGTTGTTGGATGTACCTTGGAAAGTAGTGCCATGTAGAGAAAAATATACAGTATCACGTAGAAATTTGATAAAAAACACATGTATCAATTTGATGAAAAATGTGATATTATGTAATTAGGGTTTAAAAAATTATGAATACACGATAAAGATGAGAGTTTAAAATTAGGGTTTAAAGAATAATAAAGATGGGAGTATAAAAATAGGATTTAAAAAATAATAAACATAAGGTATAAAAATATGACTTAAAAGAGCATATTTGATAATAAAAAATATATAAAAAAAGATGAGAGTGTACTTAGTGAATAGAAGGGTGTAAATAGCAAAAGCCAAATATAAACTAGACTTTCTTGGCCTAAGTTATGCAGTAGTGTAACTTTGCAGGGTGTCATATCGTTGCCTGCCACTATGAATGACCTATATATATAATTAACCGTTTGAGTCCATTATGTTTTTGATATTGAACTTTATACATAAGTTTTATCATTTTTGGGTATAAAATAAAAAACATAAATATATAACTTCAGTTTTCTTAATGTTATTGGTATTTAGGAGCTATGGTTTGGCATGATGAGTCAGTGACCAAAGCAAGAGCATTGAGTACGGCCATACTCTCATAGACCCTCTTTACATGCGGGTTAATCAATAAAATTGTTTTAGATTTTATTTAATTAGAGTATGTTTTAAATCTAATACACTATATATATTATTAAAAATAAAGATGTAAACGAGTCGAGTCGAGCTAAGTATTTAAAGTTTAGGTTTGACTTGTGAAAAAAAAAATGACTCAAGCTTGACTCATTTATTTAAACGAGCTTAACTAAAATCTTGAACTTGACTTGTTTAAAAAAATTCAAGCTTGAATTTGACTTGTTTAGCTCATTTTTGTTTTTGTGAATTTAGTTTAAATTATTTTTAATTTTATCAATTTAGTATTTAATAAATATCTTAATACTAGATGATAATTTACATATAGAAATATGTGCTTAACATGCAATATGTGAAATTCAATCATTCTACACTATTACATTTTCACAATCCAATAAATAAAAAATTTATAACTTCTTGACTACTACTACAAAAAAAAAATTCAAATTAATTTTAACGCTTCCAACAAAATTCTACATATTTCCATAGTGAATATATGAATAACAAAAACTAATAAAATGCTCATCGTCAATTTTAAATAAACAAGTTATTCACAAGTCATTAATATCGAGCTTGTAAAGCTTGGACTTGACTCATTTAAATAATCGAACTCAATTTCAAGCTTGAGTTTGTTTATTAATTAAACAAATAAGCTTGATTGAGAATTTAATGAGTCGAGCTTGAATAGTTTACGAATAACTTATCTCATTTACACCCTTGATTAAAAGTAAAATAAATATTCGTATTTGTAATAAAGTATTATTTTCGAGAAAAATTTATAATAAAGCATTTAATTTTGATATATATTACTAAAACTTTTTTAACACATTCATTCTACAAATATATGTTCTTTTTTAAGGGTTATTTTTTAGATATATTTAAAAATTAATTGGTTAAAAATGACATTATTTAGAAAGTCAAGCTAAATTAATTTGATGAAAGGTGTTTCACCAAATCACAATAAAAGAGGCAACACAAAAATCTTATTTAATGTATAGATAGATGTTACAGAAATTTTATTGATCTAAGGATATATTTAATAATACAAGAGATTTAATTGCATATCGATATCAAGTAAAGAAGAATGTAATATAGCTGTATAACATTAACACTAAACAAATAGTGGTAAGAGTATAATTAGGCAATTCATTGGAATTGTAGGTATTTACATTGTTTAATCCTATACATTGTTCCTTCACACCAAACAGTTATGGTTGAATCAAATTCATAGCTTGCATAAATGCTTATAAAAAGATGTATAGTTTTCCATCATAATTGCACTATATTTGATGGCTTATTGTTTTACACAAGCATGGTGGAAAATTATTTTAGTTCCTAAATCTCTCAATTTCCTATATTTGCGTCATACTCCATAAAGATGTATGCTACAATCTCATAAAAACAAAAAAAATCCTTTCTGTTTTATTCGTCAATGAAGTAGAGAACTTAAGAGCATGTAAAAGAAAAGATCATCCACCTTAAGTGTTTGACTAAAGCAATAACTTCATGTAGCAGCATTGTCCACTGGACAGTAAACTTACAAGAGCTTACAAAGGTTGATTTACTCAAAATGAATAACCTTCTACTAGTTATATTCATTAACGCCTTGCTAACTGCTTTGGATTTTAGGGGTCCATAAAAATTGTTGGTATTTTACTTGCTACTTAGGGATGTTACAAAATGTAAAGAATTATTGGGACTGTATTATTATCAATGAGTCGTACAATTTCAATGTTATTAATTTTGTAGGGAGGGTTATCAAGATCAGAAAAGGAAATTAAAGAAGAAGTAATGAAATTAGATAACTTATGCACGTCATGCCAAAGTGTTCAACAACGAGAAATCAATCAGAAAATTGAGAAGTGGTATAAGTCACTCCAAGTTGATGTGACCACACATTATAAAGCTCAAAGAATAGGAGAGTAGTGCCATAAAAGTAACTCATTGAATTGATAAAAGATGATGAATGATTACAACAAACTCTTATTTATATTATGTGTCTAACTAATGAAGTAAATCCTAACCATCAATTGTTTCCTAATCAACGTACACTGTTGAAAATAACAGTGATCTAAGTGATGCTTAACACCCTCTCACAAGCTCATAAGTGGGGTCACCACAATGAGCTTGAATAACAGAAAAATAACAAGAAGAGAAGAAACTTTTTTTTTTCTTACACATATTGTTGTGAAAAAAAATGACAAACAAAAATCACATCCCAAACAAGTGAAGCCCAACTAGCCATTTCGCTTCCATGTCAACACATTTCTTCTTGGGAGAGCAAAAAACCCAAAACAAATCCATATGCATCTTTCACCTTCCCCACACACCCACCACAACACACGCCTTCATCGCCTTTGCTATGGCCCCTTCCACTCCCTCCGTCTCCTGACACAAAATGACCATTTCCCCCAACCTTTGTTGGTGAAGCAAAGTCATCAATAAAGCCAACTTCCTGTGCCAAACACGGCTTTATAGAATAGAATGACATTGTTCACCTTTGGAGCTTCCACCAAGAGCCGCAGCATCACAGCAACAAACGACACCGTGCCTATGAAGGTATACCACGCACAAAGTAATATGGTCTAGATCTTCTTTCATTTTCTCTCCGTCGCGGTGTCATAATCAACGATTTTGTTGCATTGGAGAATTAGAGAATCAGGTAAACAAGCTTCGACAATCTTTGAATCTTCAGCACTTACAACCTCCCCAAATCTTCTCACAAACTTTCTCACCACGCTCTTGGACAGGAGGACGAAGAAGAGGAATTGGAACAGTGAATGATGATTTCCATCAGGATTGAATGGATTTTATCACAATCCACTTCAGAATCTCGTAGGTTTCACTCCGCCCATCGACTTTCAATTCCGACACGACCTACAACAACAAAATATGGTTGCGGAGCCTCTCAATCAATTTTAGTTAGTCGAGGATGAAGTTGCTTTGTTTCTTTGTTGCCAACATTTATCACTCACAAAACAACTTCTCCATCATTGATTTTTCTATTTGGAATGGCCACTGTTGAATACTCAAGCAAGGTTGCGAACGAATTGCATTTGCAAAGGGAAGAAAAAGAAGAACGAGGCTTTGGTGAAATTGGATTGGGGTTTTCTTTCTCTATTGTTGATTTAGCAACACGCATTCAACATCTGATTCTTTTTCATCAAAGAATAAGATAAGGTTACCATGAAAATGTCCCATTGTATTAATTTGATAAAAGATGATGAATGATTACAGCAGTCTCTCATTTATACTAGTGTTATGTGCCTAACTAACTACCTAAATCTCAACCATTAATTACTTCCTAATCCTATAGAGTGATTCAAGTGATGCTTAACACTTTTCTGACAAGCTCATAAATGGTATCACCACAATGAGCTTGAATTACAAACAATAGCAAAGGAAAATAACAAAAGAATAAACTTTTTTTTTTTTTTACATATGCTGATATGACAAAACAAAAGCAAAGAAAAAAATAGTGGCCCAAAACGATTGAAGCTCACACCAGCCCGTGAAGCCTAGCCTAATAAGATAATAGGGCACCTCAAACAACTTTCACACACGCTCAGAAATTTGGGGGTAAATGGCTAAAAATCAAAAGATATTGTGAGTTCAGAGAAACACGAGGATGAAGTTCCATCTAGGAAGGATTGAATGCAGGTGGGGCTCACGAAGAGTTGCCACATCACAGTGATGATAAACCATATAGGTGGAAGAGGAGATCGTGGTAGCGCTACAATAGTAATTCAAATTTCGATTATGATTCAAAGGACAATGAGTCGAAATGGTTCAGTATAAATTTGGAGAGTGAGGAAAAGCGAAAGGGAAGGGGAAGATGAAGCTACGAAAGAGCACTAAACAACTTTGGAGAAATCAACAACGAGAGCGACTTGTATGAGCTTTCATTAGAGCTTGAAGATGGAGTCAGCAGAATGTCGCCGGAATGTTGTTCTGTAGTCCATTCACCACCTAGATCGAAGATAACGATTGTAATGACCCAACTGTCGCTACTGAACAACCTTACTAATCATACTCTTACCGTCATCACATAAATAAGATCATAACATATATGAAACACACACGTGTTGAGAGATCCATCCATCTCCACTCCTGTTAATCTCACTGTCTTTACAACTTATATGGATGTAAAAGAATGGGGGACAACACCAAGCCATATCAAAAGAATCAAATATACAAATCCATCAACAAGGGAATAGGATATAAACACACTCCCTATGGTTGGTCACACTATACAACCCCATCAAAAGAATGAAATGAAATACACAACAAAAGGAACAAAAGCTTAGCTCTTCAAGCCACACATCTTCAGCTCGCAGCTCCATCCTCAACTCTGAGAAGCTGGGTCCACCAAAGCATCGCTATCTGCTCCTATGCCATAAGACATGATCATCACAGTCACACCAACACAACCAAAGCAACAAGGCAAACAACGACAACAAAAGCAAGGCAAGGGTAAGTTTACGAAAACAACGATATATCATATGATTAGGAAATTCATCAACATTCGATCGTAAGCATACAACGCACCATTATATATCAAGAATTGTCAACATCCACACACATGTATATATGACACACATTTATACGGCAAGGGATTCTCAACTCAAAACCCCACGTTACAACAATTCCACAACTACTATGTCAATGCATAATGACACAACTCTTGAAAAATTCACAACATCTCGGGCGATCAACCAGGTCTCACTCCCTACCATGGCCTATCCAAGCACCATTTAGGGATGGCCAAACTCTGATATGCAGATTAAGCTTAGTGGTGTGTCCAAATAAGTGTATGTGGGTGGTGGCTTACCGCGACTCAAGGCCTGCACCGCTTTGGCCCCTTGCGAAATTGCCCATCCACTCATCCCTGAAGGCCTACCTTTAAGACCCCACATCTTATCCAAGCACTAGGTTAGAGGCCCGTCTGAACCGCAACTCTTGTCAACCATCCAACTTATATGCTTGCTTGTACTACGACATGAGGCCCATCACACAACCTTAGCTAACAATATATGCATGAATGCTTGTATCACAACACCATACCCACATCAAACAACCACAAGTCAACAGATATATATGTGTAACAACACAACACCACGTGGGTTCGACCAGCACCACACGTGGTCCAACAACAACTATCCATGCCAAGTAGGCCCAATCCAACCTCAAGCGTAGTCAGCAGGTAAGGCACTATCCAAGCAACCTATACCTCATGAGAAATCTCACACAACAACTTTATTCATAACAAGTAGAGGTCCTTTCCAAGCAACCTTCCACTCCAGGGTCTTATTCAAGCAGCCCACATTCCATGAGTAAAACCTAAGTAACAACATTGGCGACAAGTGAAGGTCCTATTTAAGCAACCTGCCACCCCACATTCTCTACAATTCTCACCTTGGACTCACACTAGGAGTCCTTCTTAACCATGTTCACACAACCACACTTTTGAAAATTTGATCAACTATAGAACACTACATTTGCTCAGCAACCCACATGCTCGGTCAGCGAAGACCTGCCTTATAAAGGACCAATTTTCCCTACGAAGGTTTTTCACTTAGCAACCATGAGTTTTGCTCAGCGAATCAGAGTAACTCGCTTAGTGACAACTGGAGTCACTCAGTAGATTCGTTTCAGGGACTATCCCTAAGCCTCCATCGACAATGTTTCGCTCAACGAGTCACCTACTCGCTCAGTGAATAGCCATTCTAGAGAACAACCATAATTTGTACCCATTCCTCGCTCAGCAAACATGTTGTTCGCCCAACAAACCTATTGCAACAGAGAGCACTACTCTTTAGGGCTCCAAATTCGCTCAGCAAGCTTAGTATTTGCTCAACGAATTACTCTCAGGCATTCTAGAATGCCTACACTCGCTCAACGAGCCATACACTCGCTCAACAGACACTCTTTTGGAAAAAATTCCAAAATTCCATGAACACTCACCCAACGAACTATGTGACATCCAATCACATTGACATTTATTCCCACAATTTATTAGATTTATTTTAATTAAATTGAGAGAGATTTTTTTTCTATTTTAAAAAAAATCTTTTTTGATGTAATTCTGGATTTATAAAATAACATATGTTCAAGGTAGATGTAAACATCATACATTCCAAGAATAAACATACATCATTGTTATCAATATGATTACTTTAAACTTCGTTATAGAATAAATACATGACTAGATAAATAAATAACTACTTTTCAAAAAGAACCTAAGTCAAAGCAGTGACTATATACAATCCTACCTTTATCCTAGAACAAAACATAAAGTTTATACTACAGTTACAATAATTCTTCTATAGCATCACATTCCTTTAAATTCTTCCCGATCTCAGAACCCTCGACATCAGCATCCTTCATCTTCATAATATGACACAAACACATATACAGAGCAAAGAAACAGAAAGAAAGAAACAAAACAAAGCAAAGGAGTGAGAATATATATAACCTCAAATCATTTTCACAAAAGGTTTGTAGGACCAATCCATAACCTATAAAGTAAACAAGTTGTTGGGAAACAATGCAATAGGGTACCTAGGGTCTGACTTTAAGTCATCATAAAACAACCTAAATTTTCACAACTCATATGGATTCATACCCCCTCTAATGATTATCATCAATCATCATCTTTCCTGGGAAGTGACTGGGAGCTCATATCCCCCTTGTCATGGTACCAACATCATCATCATCATTTTTCTCGAGAAACAAGCGCGCAGCTCCTTAGGGGGTATACACTACACCAATCATGGTGATGCTGAGCAGGTGTCAAGGCTATCAAGTCGGTTACATAATTGTCCCGACGTCTAGGGAGCTACCTTGACCATAGGACTTTCACAACTTAATACTAGTACCTTCTAGACCTTATCAATGGTTCCTGCCTTCATTCCACAGTGTACCAAACTACAACTTCCCATTCCATAGGCACACATGCTCTCACAGCATAGTCATCAATTCAATAAACTCGTCATATTTCATCAGTGCATGTCAGACTCAATAATATTTTACACAATGTCTCTCTAGAATATCTGGTAGAGATTCAATAATATTTTACACAATATCTCTTTGAAATATTCAATAGAGTTTTCTCTACAATTTGGTAATTAACTACCGATACCTACTCAAAGGTATGGTCACAGATCTTAATAACACAATATCTCAAGTCTTCAAATCACAGAACTATCATTTAACCAAAATAATTTAATGCGAATCTTTTAACTTAATTTAAATTAGCTAATTTTTTATTTAAGAGTAATCAATATATTTCACAAAAATTTCTTATTTTTATTCCCGAATGGCCGAATGTCAAACCAAGACTTTTAACCCAAAAAAAAAATTTGATCTTTCAACTTGTAAATCATTTTAAATTTATTCAAAATTAATTTATGATTAATACTAAAAATAATAAAAATAAGTTCCTTGCTAATTTAGATAGCCATGGCCGACAGCCATGTATGGTATCTAGCTTAGACCAAAATTTTAATTTTCTTTTTTACTATTTTTACCCCAAAATTCAATTTCTATTAAAACTTAGCAAAAACTTCTTTTTCTTCATTCAATTTAACATTAATTATTGATAATTAAATATAATTATAATAAAATTTTAAACTTCTTTTTTTTAAAAAATTTATAAAATCCGAATTCATGCATATATATAAGTATACTTATCAAATTTTAACTTTATTAAATTTTAATCCATCTTTATTATCCTATTAATAATACTCTTTTATATATAAAATTGTAACAAAATGATTTCTTTCTTTTTATTTAAAATTGTAAAGGCCGAATATTATTCATAGTATTCTTAGCCCAACAATTCAATTTTTTTTTTACTTTATAATTATTTTGAAAGTATCATAAAATTTAATATTATAATTATAATTAGTAATCATATAAGATTTGTAACAAAATAATCATGATTGCATACTATTTATTTCTAAACCAAAATTGTAACTTTTATTTTTAAATTTATTATAAAAATTAATTAGCAATTGTCAATTAATTTATGTAATTACTATAAATAAAAATAATTTTCTGCTATTAGTAATAGCTTATGGCCGAGAGCTACTTCTCACGTTTTAGTTTAGTATTTTAAACTTCTCTAACATAAAGTTATCATATTTTATTATTAAATGAATTTATTAATAATAACAATAATAATAATGGTCAAAATAAAAAATTTTCTCCTCTTTGTATCTATGAAAACCAGAAATCATGGATGAAGAATAAATCATGTTTTTAACAATATAATCATCATAAAGTAATTTTTAATGATAATAAACAACATCAACACCACATAACCACAATAAATCTCAACATTAATAATAATAATAATAATAATAATAATAATAATAATAATGAACCATATAAATTATCCAACACAATAAACCATCACAAGATCATCATATAAAATATACAACCATAGAAATTATCATGAACAACATATACAAATAATAAGAAAAAATAGAAACTAAATGAGATTTGGGGGCCAAATCTCTCCCACAAGCTTTTGTGTAAATGAAAAAAAAAGAAAAAAAAAAGAGGTAATCCCCACTCCCCCTTTTACCTTGGTGAAGGAGAAGAACTTGATCAAAGCTTGAAGACTTAGGATTCAGTGGAGGCTCCACTATGCTCAAGGCCTTAAATCCACCAACATGGAAGCTAGGAGAAAATTTTTTAGAGAGAGGAGTCTGTCCAACCCAAGGGAGAGAGAATGAGCAAATGTGAGGAGTCTTGGCTTTTATATAGGCAATTTTGGTGGGTTAGCAAATCTTATCCAAGATTTAGTAAATCTAATAAGATTTGTAGTTATCCATAACCTTATCTCTAAAAAACTAATGTTTATCCATAAGAAACTAGTACTTATCTCTAAGTAACTTGTGCTTATCCATAAGTAACTAAATATTAAATAATATGTCATTTTCATCTTAATTTTAAATTCTATTTAATTTGGACTTGGACTTAGATTTTGGGCTCACTAAAGGAGGCCCATTTTAGCCCACATTTGGATGTCCAAATTGCTAGCCCATGTAGGAAAATTGACAAAAATTTTATCTCCTAAGTTTTTCCTTTTATCCATAAGCTAAAATTCCACCATAATTGGGTTTTAATTTATTTAAAACTAAAAATTATAAATTAACCTTAGAAAAATTAATTTTATACAAAATTATGGTCTAGAGAATTTTCTTGTAAACTTTGAATATCAAAAAATCATTGTTCTGGCTTTTTTGGCCTTTAAGGGCATTTTGGTCATTTCATGCGAGAATTTTAGAAAATCTTAAAAATTCTCAAAAATATATTTTATTATTCTAAACATAATTTAAGCCTAAATATGTTTTTTTTTTCTAATTATTAATCATTTTCACCTATTTTTAACTAATTTAGGGATTTTAGGGGTAAAATGGTCTTTTTACTTGATTTCAACCTAGGAAATATTTATTAAAAATCTAGGCTAAACATTTTTCAACGTTTTAGACACAACGGCACAGTCAGAATTTTGAGATCATTATCCGGTACAATGATCAAAAATTTTGGAAAATAAAAAAATTAGGTAAGGGAAAATTAGGGTGTTGCAAATTGGATTTTGCTCGATGAATTCTCCTTGTCCTTCTGCCATTACTATGATTCAAGAACACTCGCTCAACAATGCTATAAGCTGCTTAGCGAATCATCAACTCGACAACCTCACTTCAGTCTCAAAAGCGTTCTCGCTCAATGGGACCCCTAGTCGTTCAACGACTATTAGATGACGGAACCAGCAACTATCATCGAAAAACTCAAAAATCCAAACTGTTTACTCACTCATGCCCCAATAAAAATTTGCCACATCATTTAAAAAAAAAAACACCTTGGATTTATTATCATCTCACAACTTTCCCCCTCCATCAAACCACTGCACCAAAGGGAGAAATCAACGACTTGCATGGTGAGACTAGGCCTTGGTCTTTACGTTATTGCATTATGGGCCAAAAACAGTGTCGCCCTCACCTTTGGGCAAAGGCCCATTATCTGTGTTTGAGAGAGGACTCTTATTTTAACACCCACCTTAGTATCATTTGATTTAATTTTTCTCCTACTCTCCCCCTTTTTTTCAACTAATTTTTCAAGGGATTTTACCAAAAATCTGAGTATAAAAAAGATGCAGCATATGACAAAATCTTAGGGAAAAAAATTGAAATAATACAAAGGCGAAGTGTTGATCAGTGGCTAACATGTATTGCTACCCCTTGGTGTGGTGGTTTGACGGAGGAAGTAGGTACTGGAGAAGGTGGTGCATGGTGTCGCAACCAAGGTTACGACCGGATGGCAAAAAAGAAATGAATCAAAGGAGTCACCACTATAGTTTATTAAGAGAAAACATATGGAAAAACCCTTTAAAAGAATGTGGTCTTTGAAACCAAATATAGGTTCGGGAGTCGATTACATGTAGGAAAGGTGTTAGCACTATACGACGTCCGTCATAAAGACGGTTACCCCTAATTAAATATACAAAATCGAATAGCTTCAAAATTATTTATTTTTATCCAAAATTTTATTTATTTGCATATTTATCATTTTTATTTATCAAAAGAATTTTAATCAAGAAGGGAACATTTTATTTTTGGAAAGAAATTAATTTTATTATTTTTTGAGATCGACAAGGATGGGCCCCGCTCTTACGTATCCTCTGGTGCAATGAAGAATCAGATTCATGTAATTCTTTGATAGAAAAATGTTTTGTAGGTTGGTTTTTAATTTTTATTTCTTGTGTTGCTAAATCTAACATCACCAAGTTATACCACTCAGATGTGTCAAATTTATTGAATGGCCAAGTAGGAAGTACTTCCAAAGTGGTCATTATTTAAATTTTATGATTATTTATTTTCATTTAAAAACTTAAAAAAAACTTTTGGAATTAATTTCACAAAAAGTAAGATCAAAATTAAAAAAAAAATTAGCTCAGTTTAATCTAATGAATTACTTAGGAACCTATTTATCCTATAAATCCTAATTATCTATATGTAAGATCCATACATAAGCATTTTATCTATATGTAGGATCTATAAATCCTAATTATCTATACGTAAGATCTATAATATGAATGGAAATAAAAGAATTTTATCTATACGTAAGCATTCTAAAGCCTTAATTATTATTCTTTATTATTATTATTATTATTATTGATATCAAAGCACTTAAAATATTAGCCCCAAATTTTAGGGACGGAGACGAAAGGGTCCAAAACGATAGTAAGATCAAATGGGCCAAGCCCAGCGGAAAGCATAGAGGAAATAGGCACGGGAGTTGCGTCCTCCTTCCTCACGATGCTTTTCCTCCGTCGCTGGCTGCGCATCGCAGACAACACCGATCCTTGTTTCCTCCCCTTCCAAACCATAATGCAAACGCAAATATTGTTGGAGTTGTGCCGCAACGGTGCTGAGACGGTGGAGGAAAGCTTGTTCGAAGCTCACGGTACAGATCTGAATTGCAGGGGAGGCGAAAGGCAAAAGAATACTGTGAATACCGACACCAGAGGCATTATGGAGGTGCAAGGAGGCGTCACGACTTCGATTCGCCGCACGCCTGGAAATGAAGAGGAATCCGAGGGTAGTGTTACAGAGAACGCCGATGCCAAGGCGGGCATGGAATCCGGAGAACGCCGGCGTGGAATCGCGTTGCAGCGGTGGTTTATAGATGAAGGAGTTTTTTATTTTTATTATATTCATTTATTGCATTATTTTATTCTCTTCTTTTTTGACAAAGGCATAACGATGTGAAGGTAATTTCAGTGCCTTTATTTGTGTTTGATTGCAATTGTAGGAGAGGGATTGAAATTTGTGTGCGTGTGTTGGATTGATAAATGCGTGTATACTGAATTTGTAGAAGGAAAATGCATATGAGATCTTATATGATGTGAGTGCAGCAAATGTGAGTGATGAGTGGTACAGCGGAGAAGAATGAAAAAAATGTATCGATACATGAATGCGTAATATCACTACATGAAAATGGAATAGAGAACATAGCAAATTACGAACGAAATTAAACAGGGATTAGACAAAGGACTACATAATCAAAATGAATAAATAACAGAGAATAAAGATAAGCAAGTAGAAGATCACAAAGAGGAGGGAGAAATTATACCTCTCTAGCTTTTGTCAAGAAGGAGAGAATTGAACAGCAAAGTATACGTGAGAGCATGAATGAGAAAAAAAAAAGGCCCCGAAAACTACCTCCTAAACACTACATATATTATATAACTTCTATTAACCCCTTTTAAAGCTTCTTCTGGAAGCTTTCCTTTTGCTTCCTTTTCCCGTTTCAGCTCTTTTCTTTTCTTTTCTTCTTATTTTTGTTCTATTTTATTAATGACGGGCCTAGCCCAATGTTTTTCATTTCTTCTGTTTATTTTTCTAACTTTTTTGTTTGCTGAATGGGCCTCCAAACTTGTAAAGCCCAAAAGCAAAGACTTTTCAAATTTTATTCATTTGTAAGTTTTAATTTTCTACTCCTCCTTTCCTATTATGGGCCTAAATACGTTAATCCAATAAGCAAAACTGAATTATTTACTTACTCTTTTACTTACATTTTATTTCCTTCTTTTTCTATATTTAAAATTTATTTTTTTGATTACCTGGATAAAATTGAGTGTTCACATATGATTTTACAACGTGAAAGAAGCGATGGGAGGTTTAATCAAGTGAAAGAAGCAGTGAGAAATAATAAAACCTACGTGTATTTTTTAAATGATGTGGCAAGTTTTTATTAGAGGGACATAGAATGAGACAAATATGTGAGACAGGTGATTTCAGTCCATTCAAATGTTAGATATTTAGTGTTTGATTATTATATAATGTTTGAATATTTATTATTGATTGATGTAGAAATCATTAATTCTTTGATATTTTATTAGATGTTAAAATGATGATTTTTTAAATATTTTGTCATTACTTAATAACTAACAAGGCTTAAATATGTTTTTAGTTCCTATAAAATGAGCAAGTTTTGATTTTGGTTCTTATATTTTTTTTTATTTTTAATCCTTTTAAAATTTGAAATCACTATTTTTTTTGTAACTGTAAAATGAAAGAATTTTAATTTTGGTCTCTATAAAATATTTTTCTTTGATTTTCACCCCTCTAAAATATGAAATAACCATTTTTGGTCCCTAAAGTTCATTTTAAGGTAGATAAATAACATTTATTTTAGGGATATTGAAAAAAAAATTTAGAGGCATCACATGCTGATATGATACTATAGACATTAGTGGGTGACACTTGGAATGGTTACTTAACTATTCGTTAAACACATAAGCAGTTAACGAGTGTCACATATTAGTAGGGGTGAAAAACAATGATTTTAGTTTTTCGAGGATGAAAATCAAAGAAAAATTTTATAAAGACTAAAATCAAAACTCATTTATTTTATAGGAATTAAAAACATATTTAAGTCTAACTAATTTTTTTTTATATTTTTACGTGATCTTTTTATAATTTTTTTCATTTTTTCTCATTTTTATTTTTTTATATTTTTAAAAATATTTTTATTTGAGTTCGCAAACTAATCCATCAACTTGTAGGCTAATGCGAGGCGCACTAGTTATTTTATAGGTCTTTTTTTTTTCCTTGGCCAATCCGATCCCACCTAACCCTATTTATTTGGGAGCTTATGTAAAGCTTCAGATTACTCACCAGGGATTTTACTATTTGTTCGACCAATGCGCTTGTTGTAAAAAGGGTTTTGAAATTAAAATTGACAACTATACATTTTACACATATTGCATCTGCAACCTCAACAGCAATTTAATTTTTTTTTCTTCTTTCTTGGAGTTGAAATAAACAAAGGAACACACAAGAAGGGGGTTAAATTGTGTATTGTCAAAAAAATTTCACAAATAAGGTTTTCGTATAACTTTAAAAGCACTTTGTAAAAGATTGTCCACAAAAACAACATGAAGCATGAAGAGATATGGAGAAGAGATAGCACAGACAGGTTTATACTGGTTCACTCTTAACTAAGAGCTACGCCCAGTTCCTTCAACCTGAAGGTATTCCACTAAGCAAACTGCTTACTACAACAAGTATTCTTTAAGCCTCTTCAAACTCTACAACAAAGCAATCTTAACCCAAGATTAATTTAACCTGAGTATTCTTTAACACTAAACCTCTTTAGGCTTTCACAAAGAATAGTTCTTTGACAGGACAACTCACAATAATGAGCTTTACAAGTTTAAGCACATATGCAAATAACTTTGTGATTACAAAAAATATGAAAGTTTCAGAGTATGTATATAAGATCGTCCAAAGAGTGATGGAGCTTTAGTGCAAGTTACATAGCTTTTTCATCTCATTATCTTCATCACTTTGAGTCTTCTTATAGAAGCTTGAGAAAATATTCGTTGATAGATTGAGCTTCTTCCCATTCTAAATGACATTAAATGCATGACATAGTTATTATATAAAGTCAATGAAAGAGATTCTATCACCGCCAGTAGCAGTGGTAGTTTATATCAAAAAGGTGTTTCTCTTTCTTGACACACGTAAGGTTCATTCGACCTTTTTTTCTTTATGGAGCTAGTTTGGTACTTTTTTTTGATAAGTTGACTTTTTTTTAACTTGTACCAAGTGTCAGAGCTATTGTCTGATTTAGACCTGCTTTACAACATTTGAAAAGACAAAGCGAAATATATATATGTTGAAAAGCACTTAGTCAATTTTCTAGAAAGCATGTTAAGGTTTTTACTTCATAGGATAATTTTGTCCAGATATATAAGCAAAAGAATGTATAAGGTCTTTTATAAAAAAACATTTAAGTAAAATGATTTTTGGACGTTTTTATAAGACAAATATGGACGCTTCGATTTAAATTATCACTTTTGTGGAAAAATATTGGACGGCTTGTTTAGCAAATATTGGACGATTTGATGAAAAGATATTGGATGCTCATATACATAAAGCAGATAATTCTAAGTTAAATCAGAGCAATATAACAATGTATTTTATGGACACTTAAGGTCTTAGAAACACTTATATCATGCAAAAACAAGGATTGTTAAAGCTTCATAAATTTTAATAGTCTTTGTTATCATAAAAACATTTTAGGGGCTAGACACTTCATACGTTTGGTTCCAACAAGAGCCACCCATAAGGTGCAGGTGCTTTCAATCGTTTTATGCATTGCTCCCATCACAAATTGTTATTGCGAGGTAAGTTTCTACATGATCCTTTCTTTTTTAATGTTTTATTTAATTTTTATTATTATTGTTATTTTAGTCTTTCGTGTCTTTTCAAATTAAATATATTTTATATTTATTCCAAATTAAAATATTTTTAATAAAATAAAAATATGGGTTGTTAGTAATAACTATTTTGGATATCCTTCTGTTTGGTTATTGTAAAAGTCTTGCCAATTAAATAATAATAATAATAATAATAAAAGCTTGTTAGTGATAACTATTTTGGATCTTCTTGTTTGTTTATTGCAAAGATCTTTCTCAATTAAAATAAAAGGAAAGTTGTTGGTGATAACCATTTTTTATCTATTTTTTCTTTGGTACCTTATAATCTTCATCTTTTTAAATTAAAAAAAAACTTAAACTAAAATCAACCAACACACAAATGTTTTTTAAAAAAACTTTGTGATCTTAAGTTTTTCATTGCACCGGAGGATGTATAGAAGCGAGAATTAAACTATCAGGCCAAAATCATTTTTTCACAATTTAATTTTTATTCCAAATGAAATTTATTCATCAAATTAAATTTAATATTCTTAAGAGGTAAAATAAATATTTTTAAAATTTTGCACGTTTAGTTAGAAATAACCATCTTTATGACAGGCATTGTAGGGTACTAGCACCTTCTTTATGCGTAACCGACTTCCAAATCCAAAAATTTAGTTTCAAAGACCATTTTATTTTTAAAAGAATTTTTTCAATATTTTCCATTCATAAACCTTGGTGACAACTCCCTATTTA
Organism: Spatholobus suberectus; assembly: GCA_004329165.1. Classification (NCBI taxonomy): domain Eukaryota; kingdom Viridiplantae; phylum Streptophyta; class Magnoliopsida; order Fabales; family Fabaceae; genus Spatholobus; species Spatholobus suberectus. The sequence goes on from CM014734.1 coordinate 76,297,541, forward strand.
AAAAAATATTGGCGTGCCATCATGACCTCAATTGCTATAATGCCCATTAGACCCTACACACAAAATCAACACCTTTGCTTATTGGGCTTAACCTAATAAACATATAAACAAATGTTGATTCCCCAAAACCAAATTGCATTAGTTATAAAATTGGATTTACAGGAAAAATATACTAAGTCATACATCTAATCCATATTTTAATAAAATAAAAATACACCAATCAATAGAAGACCAAATAAAAGTTTTTTAACATGTTAATACTAGGCCAAACATGTTATAGCAAGGCAATACATATTGAGTTACGATATTTGGACACCCAAAATTTACAAACACCCAAGTGACACTCCTTAATTCTATCTATCTCTTTCTTTTTATCACATTATATCACTAACCATATCAATAACTTATCTCTCTTCTCTTCCTATCTCTCACTAGGTGTCTACAAAATTCAAGAATCCTTTTCCATACTAGAAAGTACAAAGGAAAGTGACAGATAAAATACTCAGTCATAAATGATTACGAAGAATACCCGTCCTGAAATGTGAGAAAAAATTCACTCCAAAATTGGGGTGAATGGGGGAGCGAAGTAGAAATAAAAAAGCAACAACAGAGAGATAAAATAATATATGTGACAAGAGATTTGACAGAAAAAGAAGGGCGGTATGAATGTGTATGGTAAATGAGATGGACTTGCAAACGAGAAAATAAAACAATTGGGGGAAAAAGATAGACGCACATAAGGGAGCAAGGACAAAGGGAGCACAACATAAAATGAATGGGGAAATTATAGTCCAAGCGTGGAATGGAAGGGATTGAGAAGTAAAATAACCAAGGATGAGAAAGAAAATACCATATGCGATAGAAATTTCGATAAGCAGAAAAGGAGAGAGAACTAAAATTAAAGATGTGGCGGGAATTTGACGGAGAAGAAAATAATAATATGTTAATGATATCGCCCAAGCAGCTGGGACAATTGAGTCAGAGAACTGGCCGATAGATATTCGTTGATAATACCTTGAGCCATCAAATAGAATATATAGCTTGCGTTTCCCGTTGTCTTGTCTAGTTCTCTTAGAAAGCTTAAGGTAATAAGTTGATCTCAAGCAAGATATCTCATTGGGCATATTCTTAAATTGTCGATCAACCATATCTGAGCATTCAAGATTGTTGAAGTGCCCAATGGATGAGTTCGATATTATTTCCACTCCACAGCATGCTAATTCTTGCAGCCTGCCTGATGTTATTGAAAGTTCGTTCAGTCGTGAAGGATCTGAGCAGCTATCAATAAGAAGGTAGTAAAAACATTTTATGTGAATCTCGCTTGCAACTCTCATGAGTTCTCTGCACCCTGCAGATAAAAGCAATGCATCTTGTTCTTCCGGAGACCAAATAGGCATATCATGGCTTGGCGGCATGGAAAGCCCAGCATGCAATGGGAGATAAAATTTGAGAAATCTTAGACGTGGCATCTTTTTAAAGTGCCTACTTTCAAATGTAAATTTGTAATTTGAGACACGTCTATTTGCATGGCCTCCACATTGGTTCCCTGAAAAATTCAGAATATATAATATTACAAAAATTAATACTTTAATTCTAATTGAAATTTCCACATAATAAAAACAATTGTAGGGAATTAATATGGTGTATTTTTCTCTTACCAGGTTATATCTCAATACATCTGATACTTCCTCATTATCCCTCAACCGGCTACGTCTTCCTTGATATTTAATAGATTCTTGACGAACTATTTCGCAACCCATTTCTCGTATCAAGTCATGCATTTGTATTCTATTGTTTGATATTGTTATCAGAGCTTTTTGTTCGAGAATCTCTATTCCACTAGCTCCATAAAAACCCCAACCATCCAGTTGCCTTATGACATAGTCTTTGTCATCATCGTCAAAAAAGAATGCAATATCTAGAAATGTCTTTTTCTCTACATCGTGTAGTCTATCATAACTGAATCTTAACACACTTCGAATTTTCTGATTGGGATACTGCTTGATTTTGCTTAATGCACACTCCCATGTGTCTATTCTTCTGGAATGGAAATCTGAACCTAAAACTTTTAAAGCTAATGGATTGCCCTATGCGATTTTAACTGCCTCTTCGGATAGCTTTTCATATCCCATTTTGGGTTGGCTTTCATTGAAGGCATTTAAGCAAAAGAGTTTGAGGGAATCTCGAGGGTCCATTTCCTTGACCTTGTGAATTTGATGAACTCCTCCACTTGTAAGCACATGCTTATCTCTACTTGTTATGATCACTATACTCCCTGCACCAAAGCAAATTGGCTCGCCACTGAGATATTTTAATTGTTCTGAAGCATTCACATCATCAAGCACAGCAAGAACTTTTTTCCGACCCATCCTTCTGAGAGCAGAACTGAAGAATCTTTCTTTGCTTGTGCCGCTTGTATGGCAGAGACTTTCTCCCTCCAATAGTTCAGATATAAGTCTCTCTCTTAAAAAACTCAATCCATGTTTTTCCAATTCTTCTCTTACATTCAAGAAGCAGCAACCATCATATTCAGGAGAATATATATCAAATATAGCACGGGCAATGGTTGTCTTACCTATGCCACCCATGCCCCAAATTCCAAGAAAAACTATTTCACTTGATTCTATTTTCAATAAGGATTGAATCTGTGCAATGTTTTGATCAACTCCAACAAGACCATTTGATTCACTTGGGCAAAGCTTGCTCAATTTTTTCAAAATGTCTTCTACGATTTTATCAACAAGATCGGATTCGTCCCTATCATATAGAAGTAAAGAAATTATATCAAGAAGAGAATGAATAAAAACAGACAAGAAAAAGAAGAAATTATTATACATACAAAAACTATTATGATCCTAGTCAATTTCTATGTAACACGGTCAAGTTTTATTAATTTTTTTCCATAAATTAAAAAATTCAACTATATATCACGTAAAGATTAATAGGGACTGTAGACACGTAATGGTCCAAACCATATAATAATTTCTCATAAACAAGACATGATAGAAACACAAATTGTATATATTTTGTATAGACCATCACCTAATAACATAAAAGATCACTAATCCTCCAGGAATAATATCTCTTGCTGTCAGAATTTAGTCAGAAACTGCTTCAATTTTAGAAAGAAAATAATATAGAAAACAGACGCTAAAATTTTTGTTAAAATTCAAGCAATAAGCTAGAAAAGCAGATTATAAAAGGACGAATTATGTTATTCGTACCAGATATTTTTACAATACTAATTTTATTTTATTTTTGTCTATCTCTCACTCCATCCATGACTTATTTTATCCTACACATACCTTTCAATCTCTACTATTGGTATGTTTCTCGCGTCTTGTAAATTGTATGATCTTGTGTACAATTTTGTTATACAAAAATAATTTTTCATACATAAGTAATTGGTAATAAAATAAACTAAAAGTGCATTTGGAAAATGAAAAGGAAAAGAAAAGAAAACTAACTCAAAATTTGTTGGATAATGAAACCCTGATAAACGAGCAGTTTTTTCCAAAGCAGTTCTCCAACTCTGTACCTTAGGCACGTTTTCCTTGAGTGTTTCTTCATGTTTAGCTAAAGCATGTCCATATTCTCCGTGTTGTTGCCGCACATGTGATGGATCTACGTTGAAGAAAACAGGTAGTACAATCTGTTTATTTCTTTCCATGCATTCAATCATTTTGGCAAGCTCTTCCAAGCACCACTTTGAGGAAGCGTAGTCTTTTGAGAATATGACCAATAAAATTTTTGACCCTTCAATTGCTGTGAGAAGTGAGGATGATATTTCATCCCCTCTGTCAAGTCTCTCATCCACATTGGTATCAATCTGCCTGCGCCGTAATTCTTTCTTCAAATGGCCAAGCAGACCTTTGCGGACGTCTGTGCCTCTAAAGCTGATGAAGACATCATGTTTTATTTTAGTAACATGGCAAGTTGATGAGGATGCCATTAAAACTGTCTCAATGGCTTCGGGCCCCTCCCTCAACGCAAGTAAGTTTTGTTCTCTCCACAAACTGCAAGAAATCGGTGAAGTGGCTAACACCCCAGAACAAAATGAAAATTAGATGTAAAAGATAAGATTAGCATACATACTGATTTGGACAAAGATATAATTAAAGTCTACCAAACTGACTTTCAAAGAAGATTAATAGCTAATAGCTTCATATAAGCTTGGATAGATAACGATCGATACAAACCTGTCAAGCGTCAAGCCACCGAACTATGTATTGAAAATATTAAGGGATCTCTGTAATCTGTGGATAGCATGTATACTTGTTGAAAAATGTGGAAAGCTTTATCTCCTATGCTTCAATCAAGCACGCGTTGGATGAAGGTTAGTTTGTGGTAATTGCTGTTGTTCAATATGAACTAGACTCAGGAAAAGTCAAGTCAAAACGCGTACTGTTCACTAGTACACTTAATTAAGATTAATTGGTCCCCTATCCACTCCCTTTGTACCGGGAGAAGACGGGTGAGGCAGCTAGCTTGATACTTCACCGTAGAATCCTCGTTCCTACTACCTGGGCCAGATTGCCACGAAGTGTTTTAAAGGCTTTTCCTATTTACACTCCTTAGTTACTAAATAAACCTTCTTCTCCTTTTTTTGTATATAATTTTATTTACATATCCTTTATCTTTATTTCGAAAAGTTATTTTTGGAATTATATTTTTTTGTATATTTTTTTGGAATTATTTAAATACTTGAGCTTGTAAAGCTTAGACTTGACTCATTTAAATAATTAAGCTTAATTTCAAGCTTGAATTTGTTTATTTAATTAAACAAATAAGTTTGATCGGGTATTTAACAAGTTAAACTTGAATAGTTCACGAATAATTCAGCTCATTTACACCCTTGATTAAAAGTAAAATAAATTATTATATTTATAATAAATTATTATTTTTGTAAATATTTATAATAAAGTATTTAATTTTGATATATATTACTAAAACTTTTTTAACACATTCATCCTACAAATATGTATTCTTTTTTAAGGATTATTTTTAGATATATTTAAAAATTAGTTGGTTAAAAATGACATTATTTAGAAAGTCAAGCTAAATTAATTTGATGAAAGGTGTTTTACCAAATCACAATAAAAGAGGCAACACAAAAATCTTATTTAATGTATAGATGGATGCTATAGAAATTTTATTGATCTAAGGATATATTTAATACAAGAGATTTAATTGCATATTGATATCAAGTAAAGAAGAATGTAATATAGCTGTATTACATTAACCCTAAACAAATAATGGTAAGAGTATAATTAGGCAGTTCATTGGAATTGTAGGTATTTACATTGTTTAATCCTATACATTGTTCCTTCACACCAAATAGTTATGGTTGAATCAAATTTATAGTTTGCATAAATGCTTATAAAAAGATGTCTAGTTTTCCATCATAATTGCTCTATATTTGATGGCTTAATGATTTACACAACATAAGCATGGTGGAAAATGATTTTACTTCTTAAATCTCTCAATTTCCTATATTTGCGTCATACTCCATAAAGATGTATGCTACAATCTCATAAAGAAATAAAAAAAACCCTTTCTGTTTTAATCGTCAATGAAGCAGAGAACTTAAGAGCATGTAAAAGAAAAGATCATCCACCTTAAGTGTTTGACTAAAGCAATAACTTCATGTAGCAGCATTGTCCACCGGACAGTAAACTTACAAGAGCTTACAAAGGTTAATTTACTCAAAATGAATGACCTTCTACTAGTTATATTCATTAACGCCTTGCTAACTACTTCGGATTTTAGGGGTCTATAAAAATTGTTGTTATTTTAATTACTACTTAGGGATGTTACAAAATGTAAAGAAATTATTGGGACTGTATTATTATCAATGAGTCGTACAATTTCAATTTTATTAATTTTGTAGGGAGGGTTATCAAGATTAGAAAATGAAATTAAAGGAGAAGTAATGAAATTGGATAACTTATTCACGTCATGCCAAAGTGTTCAGCAACGAGAAATCTATCAGAAAATTGAGAAGTGATGTAAGTCACTCCAAGTTGATGTGGCCATACATTATAGAACTCAAAGAATAGGATAGGAGTACCATAAAAGTAACTCATTGAATTGATTGAATTGATAAAAGATGATGAATGATTACAAACTCTTATTTATACTAGTGTTATGTGCCTAACTAATCAAGTAAATCCTAACCATTGATTATTTCCTAATCAACGTACACTATTGAAAATAACAGTGATCCAAGTGATGCTTAACACCCTCTTGCAAGCTCATAAGTGGTATCAATACAATGAGCTTGAATAATAGAAAAATAACAAGAAGAGAAGATTTTTTTTTTCTTACACATACTATTATGAAAAAAAATGACAAACAAAAATCACATCCCAAATAAATGAAGCCCAACTGGCCATTAAGCTTCCATGTCAACACATTTCTTCCTATGAGAGCAGAAGAACCAAAACAAATCCATACGGATCCTTCACCTTCCCCACGCACCCGCCACAAGACACGCCTTCATCGCATTCGCTATGGCCCTTTCCACGCCCTCCGTCTCATGACATAAAATGACCATTTCCCCCAACCTTTGCTGGTGAAGCAGAGTCATCAACGAAGCCGACTTCCTCTGCGCCAAGCGCGGCCTTATAGAACAGAACGACATTGTTCATCTTTGGAGCTTCCACCAAGAGCCGTGGCATCACAGTGACGAACAACACCGTGCCTATGAAGGTATACCACGCACAAAGCAATGTGGTCTAGGTCTTCTTCCATTTTCTCTCCGTCGCAACGTCGTAATCAATGATTTTGTTGCATAGGAGAATTAGAGAATCAAGTGAACAAGCTTCGACAATCTTCGAATCTTTAGTGCTTACAACCTCCCCAAATCCTCTCGCAAATTTTCTCATTGCGCTCTTGGAGAGGAGGACGGAGAAGAGGAATTTGAACAGTGAATGATGATTGCCACCAGGATCGAATGGCTTTTATCACAATCTGCTTCAAAATCTCGTAGGTCTCGCTCTGCCCATCGATTTTCAATTCTAACCCGACCTATAACAACAAAATTTGGTTGTGGAGCCTCTCAATTAATTTCGGTGAGTCGAGGATGAAATTGCTTTATTTCTTTGGTGCCAACATGTATCACACACAGAACAACTTTTCCATTATTGATTTTCTATTTGGAATGGCCATTGTTGAATGCTCAAGCAAGGTTGCGAACGAATTGCATTTGCAAAGGGAAGAAAGAGAAGAATGAGGCTTTGGTGAAATTGGATTGGGGTTTTCTTTGGTGCCAACATGTATCTTTGGTGAAATTGGATTGGGCCATTCCAAAGAGAAGAGTGAGGCTTCGGTGAGTCAAGGATGAAGTTGCTTTGTTTCTTTGGTGCCAACATGTATCGCACGCAGAACAACTTCTCCATCATTGATTTTCTATTTGGAATGGCCATTGTTGATTGCTTAAGTAAGGTTGCGAACAAATTGCATTTGGGAAGGGAAGAAAGAGAAGAACGAGGCTTTGGTGAAATTGGATTGGGGTTTTCTTCCTCCATTGTTGATTCAGCAACCACACATTCAACATATGGTTCTATCTCATCAAAGAATAAGAGAGGATTACCATGAAAATGTCCCATTGTATTAATTTGATAAAAGATGATGAATGATTGCCGCATTCTCTCGTTTATATTAATGTTATGTTCCTAACTAACTAACCAACTAACTAAATCTCAACCATTAATTACTTCCTAATCCATATACAGTGATTCAAGTGATGCTTAACACCCTTCTGACAAGCTCATAAGTGGTATCACCACAATGAGCTTGAATTACAAACAATAACAAATGAAAATAACAAAAGAATAAACCTTTTTTTTTTACATATGCTGATATGACAAAACAAAAGCAAAGAAAAAAAATAGTGGCCCAAAACGATTGATGCTCACACCAGCCCGTGAAGCCTGGCCCAGTAAGATAAAAAGCACCTTAAAAAACTCCCGCACACCCTCAGAAATTTGGGGGTAAATGGCTAAAAATCAAAAGAGATTGCGAGTTCAAAGGAAGGATTGAATGTGGGTGGGGCATCACGAAGAGTTGCCATATCACAGTGGTGATAGACCATATAGGTGGAAGAGGAGACCGTGGTGAGGCTACAATAGTGATTCGACTTCCGATTCCGATTCGAAGGACGATAAGTCAAAATGGTTCAGTATGAATTTGGAGTCAGAGAGTGAGGAAAAGCGGAAGGGAAGGAGAAGATGAAGCTGCAAGAAAGCCCTAAACAACTTTGGAGGAATCAATGACAAGAGCGACTTGTACGAGCTTTCATTAGAGCTTGAAGATGGAGTCAATGAAATGTCGGAATATTGTTCTGCAGTCCATTCACTGCCTGGATTGAAGATAACGATGCTCATGCTCGAGATCAAACTTGAATCGTTACAAACCACAGAGATGTTGATTATCTGAAACTGCGTATCATTCTTGAAATCTTGTCTAATTTCCCTCACCAATTACTGAAATTGAAGCTTTCGAATCAAGAACTCTGTGCTCTTCTCGTACTTTTTGATCCCTCTTCAAATCAACATCCTTGGCTTGAATTGGTGTGGCTTTTTCACGCCTCCAGTTGTCAGAGCTGATTATCTGGCGGCTTTGGTTGCCACCTACTTTCTTAAAACCTTTTCTCTGGTGGACCTGCATACGATTTGCTTAGTTTGTGCCATTGGTGGAATGAGTGTTTGTTTCGCAACAAATTTTCTCGCAAAATTGACTTGTTGAATGGTTGTGGCGGAGCAATTGATTTGAGTAACTTTTGTTTTAGCAACCATAGATTTAGCTTCCATATCTTTTTCATCTTCTTTTGCAGTGGAATCGTCTCTCTCTCTCTCCATAAGAGAGCTCTGATACCATATCAAAATCTTGATGGATGATGCAAATAACACTCATTTAATGTGGCCAAAGATCATAGATCTCAAAAAAACAAAAGGAGTTCTATAGAAACAACTCATTATATTGATAGAAAAATGATAAAAGATGATGATACAATAGTGGATTACATGTATTTATAAGAGTGTAGTAGAAGCCAACTAATATCTCAACCAACTAACTAACTAAACTACCTCCACTAATTAACTTGTCAACTAACTAACAACATGTAACACCCCCCTCCACAAGCTGGTAATGGTGGTGGTGGTGCTAAAAATCACCACAACCAGCTTGAGCAATAAGAATTTTATACACTCTCCCATATTAATCACTCACTGGGAACAAAAAATGTAAAATTTTCACCACAAGTTGAGACCCTCGTCCATAAGGACAATATTTGAGTCCATCAAATCAACATACACTATGGCAGATGAATAATGACTTGTATTACAAACAATGGAAGTCAAAGTGATAGAATCAGGAGCAAAGTATAAAGGGTGTACAATTGGAACGGGTGCCCCTTTTTTGGGGTGTTTTTTACAAAATATCTGAATTTGAGTGTGACCAAAGTCGGCTATTTGATCTTCAATAGCTGCTCTGTGTAAATCCTCTTCCATTGTTTTCAGATCAATAATGCCTTCGTAAGTCAAGTAGTAGAGGTCTATCGCCTCTACAACAGGTTTTCCACGTTGCTTGTAACCAAATACCAAATCTATCCCGTGATGAAAACTTAAACTAATATATTCACTTTTAAAGGCCTCCTAATTTCTCCTAATGAATTCTTCAGGTAAACCCGTAGGCTAGGGACGTAGGCAAACATCTCCAATAGGTTCACCATTATGTTTAACTCCTAAATGATAAGAGTTTGAATTGGCAAGAAACTCAAGCATGTAAAAGAACTTACGTATTAACTCCTTCACAACGCTAGCATTTGTAAGGCAATTTTAGTCAATGCTTTGAAAAAGACCGTAAGCATGATCAAACTTACTACCCTGCAGATTACGGTGAATGGGAGATCTTCAACCCAGTCTGAATTGAGTTTGAAAAATACACTCCACTCCAAAACATTGGGGTGAATGGGAGAACGAAGTAGAAAGAAGGTTAAATTAATTAGTAAGTCCTTGAATTATTTGAAAATTTTTCATTAGGTCCTTAAACTAAAAAAAAATTGTAATTTGGTTCTTGATCTTGTGAAATTTTTGTAATTAGGTCATTGGAATTAGTTTATGGCTACTTAAAACTGTCAAAAATGACAATTTGTGACGATTTTAAAAATCTTAGGGTACCTAATTATAAAAATTTTACAAGATTAAGGACCTAATTATAATTTTTTTTTAATTTGAGGACCTAGTTAAAATTTTCTAAATAGTTCAGGCATCTACTAATTAATGAAAAGAAATAAAAGAAAAGGAAATAAAAAAAAAGAGAGAAAAATATGTGACAAGAAATTTGAAAGAAAAAGAAGGGTGATGCTTAATTATATGTGCACAGGAAATGAGAAGGAAGTCAAAACGAAAATATGAACACGTTAGGAGGCAAAAGATAGAAACCCATACGACAATTATAGCACCACCCTTGGAAATTTCACTCCAAATTTGGAGTGGATCGAGATGGTAGAGAAAAAAAAAAGGGGGATGAGGAAGACAATAGTAAATATCCTAAGAACTTCCATAAGAAAAGAAGGAAAGAGAACTATAAATAAAGATGTGGTGGAAATTTGACGGAAAAGAAAATAATAATATGTGTTAGGGTCATTATGAAAATGGTCGAATGTGGTTGTCGAAAAGATATACGAAGGTAAGTTATCAAACATATGTGCCTTTTTCGACAAGATACAAATTTCCTCGAAACACCTTGTTCGACATAATTATAACTAGTACGCAAGAAAGTTGTTCGAAAAATGTTTAAATCGAGAATTTTCAAGGAATTCGAGTAAAAATCTCTACCATTCAAGGAGGAATTCGAAGCATGTTCGAGAAAATATTCAAGAGACGTACGATAAAAGATCTTAGACAAATCAGAAAGATGTAGAAAAAAGATTATAATGACGTTGGAAGCAGTTACTACTAGAAGACAGCTCTGTACAGGTGTCAGCATATTATTCAGAAAGTATTTATATGTTGTATACGTGTCTTGTTGTAGTGATTTTATTGTTGGATAAAATATCTATAAATAAATGACCGTGTAGTCATTTTTCTTTGGTTCTGACCATTTACACAAATCCTGTACACCACACACGCCGCACATATGACTACCCGTCCCAAGAAAAACGTGTATGTTCTAACCCATCTTTTATTTCAATGCATTACAATTGTTGCAATTTCTATCTATAACTCTTTCTCCTTTCGATAACTCTCTTTTATTTCAATAACACCTTCACAATTTAATTTTAACGTTTACGCTCTTATTCAATTACTTGGTAGTATCTTGAAACCATACATTTACGTCTATTACAAATGAATTTGATACTAATTCAATATGTATTAAGAATATGACAAATTCGAGTATTATATGGAACTGTTGCTAAATAATGAAATACTAATCGAATGATTCTCAAGTTGAAAGTCTTAACTGCTAGTTCTAATAAAAGAATTCACACTAAAATTTTAGATTCTAAGTCCCGTTTAAAATTCTTTATTTGTTGATTAGAATCTCTATGAGAAGTTATCTATTGAGAATCGAAGCCATTTTGATTTCTCAAACAAATTTCCACCATCAACAATATGTTAATGATATCGCTCGAGCAACTGGGACAACTGAGTCATAGAACTAGCTGACAGATATTCGTTGATAATACCTTGAGCCGTCAAATAGAATATATAGCTTGGGTTTCCCAGTGTCTTGTCCAATGCTCTTAGAAAGCTTAAGGTAATACGTTGATCTCAAGCAAAATATCTCATTGGGTAGATTCTTAAATTGTTGATCAACCACATTTGAGCATTCAAGATTGTTGAAGAATGCTAATTCTTGTTGCCAGCTTGATGTTATTGAAAGTTCATTCAATGTTTTCCATTCATAAACTTTGATAGGAACTTTTAGGAATTTCCAGCTACTATATGTTGGAAGTCCAATTATTATATTTGGATGGGTCTATGTATGGATTATTGTGGTTTAAATATTTGAATGAATTTACCAATGCCCCACTAAATCAATTGGTCTTGTTTGTCGTAGCTGATTCTGACTTCACAAAAGATGATAAGAATGGATTTGGCCCTCCAATCATCCTAGGATTTATCTATGATTAAAATGTATTCGCTCCAATTTCGTGACTCGGATTCTCAACTTCTCGTTCATTCATAACTGAATTTGAAATTCCGAAGAAAACTGCACTGAACATTGAATCTCAATTTTTGAGGAGATTTTATTGTAGTTCAAATATATGTAGACAATATAATTTTTGGAGCTACTAATAAAATATCAACAATCATAGTAATTGTTTTACCACTTCGAGTGAGAGTCCCGAATGATTACACGTGTTAGTGAAAGGCCATTTAATATATCTTAAAAAGGTATATTAAAAAAATAGTCATTAATAAATTAACATATCTTAGATTGGTTATTAAGATCCTTCTTTAAGTCCAATTTTTCACCAAATCTAAAAATCAATGAGCTAATGACCAAATATGCATAATCACCAAATATGAAAATTGGCAACATTTGAAATCGCTAATCTGGATTTGGCTTTGAGGGTTGAGAAGCATGCACCCCTCACTAATCAATCTTCTTTGTTAAAAAAAAAAATCGTCGTCCCATTATTATCTTAGTTGCTATAAAGTCCATTAGATCCTATATACAAAATTAATACACTTGCCTATCGAGTTTGACTCAAAAAAAATAAAAATAAATGGTGGTTCTTAAAAACCAAATTGCATCACTTATAAAATTGAAATTACAAAAAAAAATATTAAGTCATACATCTAATCCATATTTTAATAAAATAAAAAATACACCAATCATTAAAAGACTAAATAAAGAAATTTAACATATTAACAAAAGACAAAACATGATATCAGGGCAATGATAGAACAAGACAAGCGAGCGATCAAAATCATCCGAAATGAGTCTGGAAAATACACCCCACTTCAAAATGTGTAGGAAAATTCACTGCAAAAATAGGGTGAACGGAAGAGCGAAGTAGTAAGAATAAAGGAATTATAGAAGAGAGAAAATTCACTGCAAAATTAGGGACGGGAGAGCGAAGTAGAACAGAGAAAGGAATAGGAGAGACAGATAAATATAATATATTTGACAAGAAAATTGACAGAAAAAGAAGGGCGGTGGATTTTATGTATATAGTAAACGCAATAGAAGACACGAAAATAAGAACACGCTAAAAGGAGAAACATAGCAACACATAAGTGAGCGAAGAAACCGAAAGCCAAAGTCCGGGAAATTTCACCCAAAATTTGGCGTGGAGGGGGATCGGAGAAACAGAATAAAAAAGAAAGGACGAGATAAAAAATGATAAATTTGCTAAGAAGTTCGATAAGAAAAAAATAGAGAAATATAAAGAAAGATGTGGTGGAAATTTGATGGAAAAGAAAATAAAAATATGTTAATGATATCGCCCGAGCAACTAGGACAACCGAGTCATAGCACTGGCTGACAGATATTAGTTGATAATACCTTAAGCCATCAAATAGAATATGTAGCTTGGGTTTCCCGGTGTCTTGTCCAGTGCTCTTAGAAAGCTTAAGGTAATACGTTGATCTCAAGCAAAGTATCTCATTGGGCAGATTCTTAAATTATTGATCAACCACATCTGAGCATTCAATATTAATGTTTAAGTGCCCAATGGATGAGTTTGATATTATTTCCACTCCATGAGATGTTAATTCTTGCAGGCTGCTTGATTTTATTGAAAGCTCGTTCAGTCGTGAAGGATCTGAGCAGCCATCAATAAGAAGGTAGTAAAAACATTTTATGTGAATCTCGCTTGCAACTCTCATGAGTTCTTTGCACCCTGTAGATAAAAGTAGCGCATCATGTTTTTCCGAAGACCAAATAGGCCCATCATGGCTTGGAAGCATGGAAAGCTCAGCATGTAAAGGGAGATAAAATTTGAGAAACCTTAGACGTGGCATATTTTTTTAAGTGTCTACTTTCAAAGGTAAATCTATAATTTGAGACACATCTATTTGCATGGCCTCCACATCAGTTCCTTGAAAATTTCAGAATAATATTACAAAAATACTTTAATTCTAATTGAAATTTCCACATAAAAACAATTGTCAGGGAATTAATATGGTGTATTTTTCACTTACCAGGTTATATCTCAATACATCGAATACTTCCTCATTATCCCTCAATCAGCTGCGTCTTCCTTGATATTTAATAGATTCTTGACAAACTATTTCGCAACCTATTTCTCGTATCAAGTCATGCATTTGTATTCTATTGTCTGATATTGTTATCAGAGCTTTTTGTTTGAGAACCTCTATTCCACTAGCTCCATAAAAACCCCAACCATCCAGTTGCCTTATGACATAGTCTTTGTCATCATCTTCGAAAAAGAATGCAATATCAAGAAATGCCTTTTTCTCTACTTCATGTAGTCCATCATAACTTAATCTTAACACACTTTGAATTTTCTCATTGGGATACTTCTTGATTTTGCTTAAGGCACACTCCCATGTGTCTATACTTCTGGAATGGAAATCTGAACCTAAAACTTTTAAAGCTAATGGATTGCCCTGTGCGATTTTAACTACCTCTTTGGATAGCTTTTCATATCCCATTTTGGGTTGGCTTTCATTGAAGGCATTTAAGCAGAAGAGTTTGAGGGAATCTCGAGGGTCCATTTCCTTGACCTTGTGAATTTGATGAACTCCTCCATTTGTAGGCACTTACTTATTTGTGCTTGTTATGATCACTATACTCCCTGTACCAAAGCAAATTGGTTCGCCAACTAGATATTTTAATTGTTCTTAAGCATTCACATCATCAAGCACAACAAGAACTTTTTTCTGACCCATCCTTCTGAGAGCAAAATTGAAGAATCTTTCTTTGCATGTGCCGCTTGTATGGAGGAGACTTTCTCCCTCCAATAGTTCAGATATAAGTCTCTCTCTTAAAAAACTCAATCCATGTTTTTCCAATTCTTCTCTTACATTCAAGAAGCAGCAACCATCCTATTCAGGAGAATATATATCAAATATAGCACGGGCAATGGTTGTCTTACCTATGCCACCCATGCCCCAAATTCCAAGAAAAACTACTTCACTTGATTCCACTACCAATAAGGATTGAATCTGTGCAATGTTTTGGTCAATTCCCAGGAGACCATTTGATTCACTTGGGCAAAGCTTGCTCAATTTTTTCAAAATGTCTTCTACAATTTTATCAACAAGATCAGATTCATCCCTATCATATAGAAGGAAATAAATTATATAAGGAAGAGAATGAATAAAACAAGACACGAAAAAAAGAAAAAATTATTATATAGTCTAAAACTACTATGGTCCTGGTCAATTTTTACATGACACATTGTCAAATTTTATTAATTTTTTCTCATAAATTAAAAAACTCAACTATGTATTACGTGGGGATTGATTGGGGACTATAGACACGTAATGGTCCAAACCATACAATAATTTCTCGTAAACAAGACATGATAGTAACACGAATTGTATATATCTTCATAGACCATCACCTAATGACATATGAGATCACTAATCCCCCAGGAATAATATTTGTAGCTCTTAGAATCTAGTCAGAAACTGTTTCAATTTTTGAAAGAAAATAATATAAAAAACAAACCCTAAAATTTTTGTTAAAATTCAAGCAATAAGCTAGAAATGCATATTATAAAAGGAAGAATTATGTTATTCATACAACATATTTTTACAACATTAACTTTTTTTGTCTATCTCTCTCTCACCCCATCCATGACTCATTTCACGAGCCGTTAATGTTGAGCTTGTAAAGCTTAGACTTGACTCATTTAAATAATAATCAAGCTCAATCTCAAGCTTGTGTTTGTTTATTTAATTAAACAAATAAGTTTGGCCGAGTATTTCACAAGTCAAACTCGAATAGTTCACAAATAATTCAGTTCATTTACACCCTTGATTAAAAGTAAAATAAATTATTCTTTTCGTAAATATTTATAATAAAGTATTTAATTTTGATATATATTACTAAAACTTTTTTTAACACATTCATTCTACATATATTTTTTTTAAGGGTTATTTTTTATATGTATTTAAAAATTTGTTGGTTAAAAATGACATTATTTAGAAAGTCAATCTAAATTAATTTGATGAAAGATGTTTCACCAAATCACAATAAAAGAGGCAACACAAAAATCATATTTAATGTATAGATAGATGTTGTTATGGAAATTTTATTGATCTAAGGGTAGCTATATATATATATATATATATATGGTTCTGTAGTGTTTTTGAAGCATTTATGAGCGACATTAGGGTTTTTGGTGTATTAATTGGCAATGTTAGGGATTCAGATGTTTATTAATCAAAGTCAGCTAATGATTTGATTTCAAATTATAATTTCAAATTTCAAATAATTATTAGTAATAGATTGTTTGGATTTGAATAGAAATAATTTGAATATAAATTATTAGAATCAGCCAATTATTAGTATATTAATCTATTATATATTATGTAAATAAAAGTAATTTAATATTTGTTTAATCTGTCATATATTATATTAAAAAACTAATTTATTATTTCTTTAAGAATATTCTTGTTTATTTAAGAAAAAATATTTATTAATGCTTCAAAAACCCTACAAAAATTAAAAAAACTTAATGTGCTTCAGTATTTGAATGGGGCTGAAATCACCTGTCTCACATTTTGTGTCTCACTCTATATCCCACCAATAAAAATTTGCCCCATCATTAAAAAAACACCTTGGATTTATTATCTTCTCACAACTTTCACGCAACCCCTTGTGTTCTCCACTATTAAACAACTCCTATGCTTATTCCCTCTGTTAAACCACTACACCAAAAGGAGAAATCAATGACTTCCATGGTGAAACTAGGCCTTGATCTTCACGTCATTGCACTATGGACCAAAAATAGTGTCGCCCTCACCTTTGGGGCAAAGGCCCATTATCTATGTTTGAGAGAGGATTCTTATTTTGACACCCATCCTATTATCATTTGATTTAATTTTTCTCTTACTGTCCCCCTTTTTTCAATTTATTTTTTAGGGGATTCTTCCAAAAATTTGAGTATAAAAGAGGTTTAGCATATGACAAAATCTTAGAAAAAAAATTGAAACAACAATAGAAGAGGGAAATGTTGATCAGTGGCTAACATGTATTACTACCCTTTGGTGTGGTGGTTTGACGGAGGGAGTAGGCAGTGGAGAAGGGGGCGCATGGTTTTACAATGTGAAAGAATCAATGGGAGGTTTAATCAAGTGAAAGAAGTGGTGAGAAATAATAAAACCTATATGTGTATTTTTTTAAATAATGTGGCGAGTTTTTATTGGAGGGACATAGAATGAGACACAATATGTGAGACAGGTGATTTTAGTCCTTTCAAATGTTAGATATTTAGTGTTTAATTATTATATAGTGTTTGAATATTTCTTGTTGATTGATGTAGAAATCATTAATTCTTTGACATTTTATTAGATGTTAAAATGATGATTTTTTGAAATATTTTGTCATTACTTAATAACTAAAAAGGCTTAAATATGTTTTTAGTCCCTACAAAATGAGCGAGTTTTGATTTTGGTCCTTATAAAAATTTTTCTTTATTTTTAATCCTTCTAAAATTTGAAATCACTATTTTTTTGTACCTATAAAATGAAAGAATTTTAATTTTGGTCTCTATAAAATATTTTTCTTTGATTTTCATCCCTCTAAAATATGAAATAACCATTTTTGGTCCCTAAAGTTCATTTTAAGGTAGATAAATAACATTTATTTTAGGTATCTAAAAAAAAAATTTAAAGGCATCACATGCTAACATAATACTACAGACATTAGTGGGTGCCACCTAGAATAGTTACTTAACCTTCCGTTAGACACATAAGCAGTTAATAAGTGTCACATATTAGTAGGGACGAAAAACAATGATTTTAGTTTTTTGAAGATGAAAATCAAAGAAAAATTTTATAAGGACTAAAATCAAAACTCATTTATTTTATAGGAATTAAAAGCATATTTAAGTCTAATTAAATTTTTTTATATTTTTACATGATTTTTTAATAATTTTTTAATATTTTTTCATTTTTTTTCATTTTAAATTTTTTATATTTTTACAAATATTTTTATTTGAGTTTGCAAACTAACCCATCAACCTGTAGGCTAATGCGAGAATCACTAGTTATTTTATAGGTCTTTTTTTTTTTCCCTTGGGCCAATTCGATACCACCTAACCCATTTATTTGGGAGCTTATGTAAAGCTTGAGATTACTCACCAAGAATTTTACTACTTGTTCGACCAATGCGCTTCCTATAAAAAGGGTTTTGAAATTAAAATTAACAACTATACATTTTACACATACTGCATCACAAACCTCAACAACAGTTTAATTTTTCTTTCTTCTTTCTTGGAGTTGAAATAAAGAAAGGAACACACAAAAAGGGGGTTGAATTGTATGTTATGTATTTTTGAAAAAAATTTGCAAATAAGGTTTTCGTATAACTTTAAAAGCACTTTGTAAAAGATTGTCCACAAAAACAACATGAAGCATGAAGAGATATGGAGAAGAGATAGCACAGACAGGTTTATACTGGTTCACTCTTAACTAAGAGCTACGTCTAGTTCCTTCAACTTGAAGGCATTCCACTAAACAAACTGCTTACTACAACAAGTATTCTTTAAGCCTCTTCAGGTCTTACAACAAAGCAATCTTAACCCAAGATTACTTTAACCTGAGTATTCTTTAACACTAAGCCTCTCTAGGCTTTCACAAAGAATAGTTCTTTGACAGGATAACTCACAATAATGAGCTTTACAAGTTTAAGCACAGATACAAATAACTTTGTGATTACAAAGAATATGAAAGTTTCAGAGTATGTATATAAGATCGTCCAAAGAGTGATGGAACTTTAGTGCAAGTTACGTAGCTTTTTCATCTCATTTTCTTCTTCACTCTTGAGTTTTCTTATAGAAGCTTGAGAAAATATTCCTCCCCTTCTAAATGGCATTAAATGCACGAGATAGCATATCTCATAAAGTCAATGAAAGAGATTTTGTCGCTACCAGTAGTAGTGGCACTTTATATCAAAAATGTGTTTCTCTTTCCTGACACATGTAAGGTTCATTCAACCTTTTTCTCTTTGTTGAGCTACTTTGGTACTTTTTCTGATAAGTTAACTTTTTTTTTCTTTAGCTTGTACCAAGTGTCAGAGCTATTGTCTAAGTTAGACTTGCTTTACAACATTTGAAAAGACAAAGCGAAATATATATATATGTTGAAAAGCACTTAGTCGATTTTCGAGAAAGCATGTTAAGGTTTCTACTTCATTGGATAACTTTGTCCATATATATAAGCGAAAGAATGTATAAGGTCTTTTGTAAAAAAAACATTTAAGATAAAATGATTTTTGGACGTTTTTGTAAGACAAATATGGACACTTTGATTTTTATTATCGCTTCTGTGGAAAAATATTGGACAGCTTGTTTAGCAAATATTGGAGGATTTGATGAAAAGATATTGGATGCTCATATACATAAAACAAATAATTCTAAGTTAAACCAGAGCAATATAACAATGTATTTTATGGACACTTAAGGTCTTAGAAACACTTATATCATGTAAAAACAAGGATTGTTAAAGCTTCATAAATTTTAATAGCCTTTGTTATCATCAAAACATTTTATGGGCTAGACACTTCACATGTTTGGTTCCAACAAGAGCTACCCATAAGGCGCAGGCACTTTGAATCGTTTATGCATTGCTCCCACCACAAATTGTCATCACGAGGTAAGTTTCTATATTATCTTTTCTTTTTTTAATGTTTTATTTACTTTTTATTATTGTTGTTACTTTAGTCTTTCGTGTGTTTTCAAACTAAAGATATTTTATATTTATTCCAACTTAAAATATTTTTAATAAAATAAAAATATGGGTTATTAGTAATAACTATTTTGGATATCCTTTTGTTTGGTTATTGTAAAAGTCTTGCCAATTAAATAATAACAACAACAACAACAACAACAACAATAATAATAATAATAAAAGGTTGTTAGTGATAACTATTTTGGACCTTCTTATTTGTTTATTGCAAAGATCTTTCTCAATTAAAATAAAAGGAAAGTTGTAAGTGATAACCATTTTTTATCTATTTCTTGTTTGGTACCTTACTTCATCTTTTTAAATTAAAAAACAAAACTTAAACTAAAATCAACCAACACACAAATGTTTTTTAAAAAAACTTTGTGATCTTAAGTTTCTCATTGCACCGGAGAATGCATAGAAGCGATAATTAAACTATCAGGCCAAAATCATTTTTTCACAATTTAATTTTTATTCCAAATGAAATTTATTCATCAACTTAAATTTAATATTCTTAAGGGGTAAAATAAATATTTTTAAAGGTATATTAATTTTGCACGTTTAGTTAGAAATAACCATCTTTATGACAGGCATTGTAAGATACTAGCACCTTCTTTATGCGTAACCGACTTCCAAATCCAAAAATTTAGTTTCAAAGACCATTTTATTTTTAAAAGAATTTTTTCAATGTTTTCCATTCCTAAACCTTGGTGACAACTCCATGTTTAAAAAAAATATTGCTACCCCATCATGACCTTAATTGCTATATATAAATGCCCACTAGACCCTACACACAAAATCAACACATTTTGCTTATTGGGCTTAACCTAATAAATATATAAACAAATGTTGATTCCCCAAAACCAAATTGCATTAGTTATAAAATTGGATTTACAAGAAAAATATATTAAGTCATACATCTAATCCATATTTTAATAAAATAAAAATACACCAATCAATAGAAGACCAAATAAAAGTTTTTTAACATGTTAATACTAGGCCAAACATGTTATAGCAAGGCAATACATATTGAGTTACGATATTTGGACACCCAAAATTTACAAACACCCAAGTGACACTCCTTAATTCTATCTATCTCTTTCTTTTTATCACATTATATCACTAACCATATCAATAACTTATCTCTCTTCTCTTCCTATCTCTCACTAGGTGTCTACAAAATTCAAGAATCCTTTTCCATACTAGAAAGTACAAAGGAAAGTGACAGATAAAATACTCAGTCATAAATGATTGCGAAGAATACCCGTCCTGAAATGTGAGAAAAAATTCACTCCAAAATTGGGGTGAATGGGGGAGCGAAGTAGAAATAAAAAAGCAACAAAAGAGAGATAAAATAATATATGTGACAAGAGTTTTGACAGAAAAAGAAGGGCGGTATGAATGTGTATGGTAAATGAGATGGACTTGCAAACGAGAATATAAAAACAATTGGGGGGAAAAGATAGACGCACATAAGGGAGCAAGGACAAAGGGAGCACAACATAAAATGAATGGGGAAATTATAGTCCAAACGTGGAGTGGAAGGGATTGAGAAGTAAAATAACCAAGGATGAGAAAGAAAATACCATATGCGATAGAAATTTCAATAAGCAGAGAAGGAAAGAGAACTAAAATTAAAGATGTGGTGGGAATTTGACGGAGAAGAAAATAATAATATGTTAATGATATCGCTCGAGCAGCTGGGACAATTGAGTCAGAGAACTGGCCGACAGATATTCATTGATAATACCTTGAGCCATCAAATAGAATATATAGCTTGCGTTTCCCGTTGTCTTGTCTAGTTCTCTTAGAAAGCTTAAGGTAATAAGTTGATCTCAAGCAAGATATCTCATTGGGCATATTCTTAAATTGTTGATCAACCACATCTGAGCATTCAAGATTGTTGAAGTGCCCAATGGATGAGTTCGATATTATTTCCACTCCACAGCGTGCTAATTCTTGCAGCCTGCATGATGTTATTAAAAGTTTGTTCAGTAGTGAAGGATCTGAGCAGCCATCAATAAGAAGGTAGTAAAAACATTTTATGTGAATCTCGCTTGCAACTCTCATGAGTTCTCTGCACCCTACAGATAAAAGCAACGCATCTTGTTTTTCAGGAGACCAAATAGGCCCATCATGGCTTGGTGGCATGGAAAGCTTAGCATGCAATGGAAGATAAAATTTGAGAAATCTTAGACATGGCATCTTTTTTAAAGTGTCTACTTTCAAATGTAAATCTGTAATTTGAGACACGTCTATTTGCATGGCCTCCACATAGGTTCCCTGAAAAATTCAGAATATATAATATTACAAAAATACTTTAATTCGGATTGAAATTTCCACATAATAAAAACAATTGTCAGGGAATTAATATGATGTGTTTTTCTCTTACCAGGTTACATCTCAATACATCGGATACTTCCTCATTATCCCTCAATCGGCTGCGTCTTCCTTGATATTTAATAGATTCTTGACGAACTATTTCGCAACCCATTTCTCGTATCAAGTCATGCATTTGTATTCTATTGTCTGATATTGTTATCAGAGCTTTTTGTTCGAGAATCTCTATTCCACTAGCTCCATAAAAACCCCAAGAATCTAGTTGCCTTATGACATAGTCTTCGTCATCATCTTTGAAAAAGAATGCAATATCTAGAAATTCCTTTTTGTCTACATCGTGTAGTCTATCATAACTGAATCTTAACACACTTTGAATTCTCTGATTGGGATACTTCTTGATTTTGCTTAATGCACACTCCCATGTGTCTATTCTTCTGGAATGGAAATTTGAACCTAAAACTTTTAAAGCTAATGGATTGCCCTGTGTGATTTTAACTACCTCTTCGGATAGCTTTTCATATCCCATTTTGGGTTGGCTTTCATTGAAGGCATTTAAGCAGAAGAGTTTGAGGGAATCTCGAGGGTCCATTTCCTTGACCTTGTGAATTTGATGAACTCCTCCACTTGTAAGCACTTGCTTATCTCTACTTGTTATGATCACTATACTCCCTGTACCAAAGCAAATTGGTTCGCCAACCAGATATTTTAATTGTTCTATAGCATTCACATCATCAAACACAACGAGAACTTTTTTCTGACCCATCCTTCTGAGAGCAAAATTGAAGAATCTTTCTTTGCATGTGCCGCTTGTATGGAGGAGACTTTCTCCCTCCAATAGTTCAGATATAAGTCTCTCTCTTAAAAGACTCAATCCATGTTTTTCCAATTCTTCTCTTACATTCAAGAAGCAGCAACCATCATATTCAGGAGAATATACATCAAATATAGCACGGGCAATGGTTGTCTTACCTATGCCACCCATGCCCCAAATTCCAAGAAAAACTACTTCACTTGATTCCATTATCAACAAGGATTGAATTTGTGCAATGTTTTGATCAATTCCAACGAGACCATTTGATTCACTGGGGCAAAACTTGCTCAATTTCTTCGTAATGTCTTCTACGATTTTATCAACAAGATCAGATTCATCCCTATCATATAAAAGGAAAGAAATTATATAAAGAGAGAATGAATAAAACAAGACTAGAAAAAAAAAAGAAGAAATTATTATATAGACTAAAACTATTATGATTTCGGTCAATTTTTATGTGACACATAGTCAAATTTTATTAATTTTTTCTCCTAAATTATAAAATTCAACTGCATATTATATGGAGATTGATTGAGACTATAGATACGTAATGGTCCAGACCAAACAAATAATTTCTCATTAATAAGACATGATAGTAACACGAATTGTATATATTTGCACAAACCATCTCCCAATGACACAAGAGATCACTAATCCTCCAGGAATAATATCTCTAGCTCTCAGAATCTAGTGTTTCAATTTTTGAAAGAAAATAATATAAAAAACAGACGCTAAAATTTTTGTTAAAATTAATTCAAGCAATAAGCTAGAAATGCATATTATAAAAGGAAGAATTATGTTATTCATACAACATATTTTTACAATTCTAATTTTCTTTTTCTATCTCTCTCTCACCCCATCCATGACTCATTTTATCCTACATTCCTTTCTCTACTCATGTTTCTCGCGTCTTGTAATTGTATAATCTTGTGTACAATTTTGTTATACAAAAATAATTTTTCATATATAAGTAATTGGTAATAAAATAAAATAAAAGTGTATTTGGAAAATGAAAAGGAAAAGAAAAGAAAACTTACTCAAAATTTGTTGGATAATGAAACCCTGATAAATGAGCAGTTTTTTCCAAAGCAGTTCTCCAACTCTGCACCTTAGGCACGTTTTCCTTGAGTGTTTCTTCGTGTTTAGCTAAAGCATGTCCATATTCTCCGTGTTGGTGCCGCACATGTGATGGATCTACGTTGAAGAAAACAGGTAGTACAATCTGTTTATTTCTTTCCATACATTCAATCATTTTGGCAAGCTCTTCCAAGCACCATTTTGAGGAAGCGTAGTCTTTTGAGAATATGACCAACAAAATTTGTGATCCTTCAATTGCTGTGAGAAGTGAGGATGAGATTTCATCTCCTCTGTCAAGTCTCTCATCCACATAGGTATCAATCTGCCTGCGCCGTAATTCTTTCTTCAAATGGCTAAGCAGACCTTTGCGGACGTCTGTGCCTCTAAAGCTGATGAAGACATCATGTTTTATTTTAGTAACATGGCAAGTTGATGAGGATGCCATTAAAACTGTCTCAATGGCTTCTGGCCCCTCCCTCAACGCAAGTAAGTTTTGTTCTCTCCACAAACTGCAAGAAATCGGTGAAGGGGCTAACAACCCGGCACAAAGTGAAAATTACATCTAAAGGAAAAGATTAGCATACATACTGATTTGGACAAAGATATAATTAAAG
This sequence comes from Spatholobus suberectus, assembly GCA_004329165.1. Lineage (NCBI taxonomy): Eukaryota > Viridiplantae > Streptophyta > Magnoliopsida > Fabales > Fabaceae > Spatholobus > Spatholobus suberectus. The sequence goes on from CM014734.1 coordinate 76,322,260, forward strand.
TCTACCAAATTGACTTTCAAAGGAGATTAATACCTAATAGCTTCATATAAGCTTAGATAGATAATGATCGATACAAACCTGTCAAGCTTCAAGCCACCGAACTATGTATTGAAATACTAAGGGATATCTGCAATCTGTATCTAGCATGTATACTTATTGAAAAATGTGGAAAGCTTTATCTTCTATGCTTGAATCGGGCACTCGTTGGATGAAGGTTAGTTTGTGGTAATTTCTGTTCTTTTAATATAAACTAGACTCAGGAAAAGTCAAGTCAAAACGCGTACTGTCCATTAGTCCACTTAATTAAGATTAATTGGTCCCCTACACTACCACTGTACCGAGAGAAGACGGGTGAGGCAGCTAGCTCGATACTTCACCGTAGAATCCTCGTTCCTACTACCTGGGCCGGCCGGGATTGCCACGAAATGTTACAAAGGCTTTTGTTATTTACACCCTTAGTTATTAAGTACACCTTATTCTTCTTCTTTTTTGTATATAATTTTACTTAAATGTTTTTTGTTTTTATTCCGAAAAGTTATTTCTAGAACTATATTTTTTTGAAAAAATATTGTTGTAGAAATCACTTTCCAGAATTGAAAAATGTTTCGGAAAGCAATTTTTAGAACTATGTTTTTTAAAAAAAACATAGTTTCAAAAAACATTTTCCTGAATTAGAAGATGTTATTCAGGAAAGTAATTTTAAAAATAATAACAAAAAATGAGTTTGAGCTTGATTACTGAATGTATGTTTTCGTCTTTCGTCAACACAAAATTAAAAGTAATATTAAAAGGATACAAACATTGAGAGAAACATAGAATGATAATTGTCTTACTAAACACATACAAATCAAATATTGAGAGGCAAAAGTTGACAAATTAATGAATGCATATTTTTGTAAATTGGAACATATAATAGATGAAATTAATGTTGGACGTACCTTAGAAAGCAGTGCCACATAGAGAAAAACATAAAGTATCACATAGAAATTTGATGAAAAACAAACGTATCAATTTGATGAAAAATGTAGTGTTATGTAATTAGGATTTAAAAAATTATGAATATAGGATAAAGATGAGAGAGTTTAAAATTAGGATTTAAAGAATAATAAAGATGGAAGTATAAAAATAGGATTTAAAAAATAATAAATTATAAAAATACGACTTAAAATAGCATATTTGATAATAATATATATATATAATAAAGATGAGAGTGTATTGAGTGAATAGGGAGGTGTAAATAGCAAAAGCTAAGTATAAACCTAGACTTTGTTGGCCCAAGTTATACAGTAGTGTATAACTTTGCAAGGTGTCATACCGCTGCCTACCACTGTAAATAACCTATATATAATTAACCATTTGAGTCCATTATTTTTTTTATCTTGAACTTTATACATAAGTTTTATTATTTTTGGGGATAAACATAAATACATAACTTTGGTTTTCCTAATGTTATTGGGATTTAGGAGCTATGGTGTGGCATGGTGAATCAGTGACCAAAGCAAGAGCATTGAGTACTGGCCATAGTCTCATAGACCCTCTTTACATGCAGATTCATCAATAAAATTGTTTTAGAATTTATTTAATTAGAGTATGTTTTAAATCTAATACATTATATATATATTATTAAAAGTAAAGATGTAAACGAGTCAAGTCGAGCTAAATACTTGAAGTTTAAGTTTGATTTGAGAAAAAAATAGATGACTCAAGCTTGACTCATTTATTTAAACAAGCTTAACTGAAAGCTTGAGCTTGACTTGTTTAAAAAAATGCAAGCTTGAATTTGACTTGTTTAGTTCATTTATAACTTAATTATTTTTGTTTTTATGAATTTTGTTTAAATTATTTTTAACTTTCTCAATTTGGTATTTAATAAATATTTTAATACTAGATGATAATCTACATATAGAAATATGTACTTACCATGTAGTATGTGAAATTCAATCATTCTACACTATTACATTTTCATAATTAAATAAATAATTTATAACTTCTTGACAACTAGAAAAAAAAAACTTCAAATTAATTTTAACGCTCCCAACAAAACTCTACATATTTCCATAATGAATATATGAATAATAAAAATTAATAAAATTCTCAACATCAATTTTAAATAAGCAAGTTATTCACAAGTTGCAAATGTCGAGCTTGTAAAACTTGGACTTGACTCATTTAAATAATCGAGCTCAATCTCAAGCTTTAGTTTGTTTATTTAATTAAATAAATAATCTTGATCAAGCTCAAATAGTTCATGAATAACTCATCTCATTTACACCCCTGATAAAGAGTAAAATAAATAATTATATTTGTAATAAAGTATTATTTTCGTAAATATTTATAATAAAGTATTTAATTGTGATATATATTGCTAAAACTTTTTTAACACATTCATTCTACAAATTTGTATTCTTTTTTAAGGATTATTTTTTAGATATATTTAAAAATTAATTGGTTAAAAATGACATTATTTAGAAAGTCAAGCTAAATTAATTTGATGAAAGATGTTTCACCTAATCACAATAAAAGAGGCAACACAAAAATTTTATTTAATGTATAGATAGATGCTGTTATAGAAATTTTATTGATCTAAGGATGTTTTTATATATACAAAAGTGAGGTTTTGTATGATTTTTGAAGCATTTATAAGTGACATTAGGGTTTTTGGTGCTTTAATTGGTGACATTAAGGATTTTGATGTTTATTGATTAGAATTAGCTAATTATTTGATTTCAAATTACAATTTCAAATTTCAAATAATTATTAGTAATAGATTGTTTGGACTTGAATATACGTAATTAGAATAAACCAACTATTAGTATATTGATCTATTATATATTATGTAAATAAAAGTAATTTAATAATTGTTAATCTGTTATATATTATATTAAAAAATGAATTTATTATTTCTTTAAGAATATTCATATTCATTTAAAAAAATATTTATTAATGCTATACAAACCCTACAAAATTGAATCAATTTGAATCAATTTGTAGGATTTCTGAAGCATTAATAAATTTTTTTCTTAAATAAATAAGAATATTCTTAAATAAATACTAAATTTTTTTAATATAATATATAATAGATTAAACAAATAAATTACTTTTATTTACATAATATACAATAATAGATTAACATAGTAATAATTGGCTAATTCTAATCCTTTATATTCAAATCCAAATAATCTATTACTAATAAATATTTGAAATTTGAAATCAAATAATTGACTAATTCTAATCAATAAACCCTAAGCAGAATTTGTAAATTTAAATGGATATAATAATTATTTGAAAATATTAAATGATATAATAAATAAATGTCACATTATTAGATAATTAGAATTGAATAAATAAATTTAAATGAATTCAAATCAAATTTGAATTTAAATAAATAAATAAATAAAGATACTGCTCATTAAAACATAAAATGACTGAGAGAGATAATTTCAAATTGGAACAATCTATTATTTTATAATTATTTGAAATTAAATAATTGGCTGATTCTTAAAGAAAATTTATTAATGCTTCATAAACCTTACAAATTGAATGAATTTGAATCAATTTGTAGGGTTTCTAAAGCATTAATAAATTTTTTTCTTAAATCTTTATATATATATATATATATATATATATATATATATAAAAGGTTTTATAAGTTTTTTGAAGCATTTATAAGCGACATTAGGATTTTTTATGTTTATTGATTAGAATCAACCAATTATTTGATTTCAAATTTCAAATAATTATTAGTAATAGATTGTTTGAATTTGAACATAAATGAGTAGAATCAACCAATTATTAGTATATTAATCTATTATATACTATGTAAATAAAAGTAATTTAATACTTGTTAATCTATTATATATTATATTAAAAAACTAATTTATTATTTCTTTAAGAATATTCTTTTTTATTTAAGAAAATAACATTTATTAATGCTTCAGAAACCCTACAAATTGAATGAATTTGAATCAATTTGTAGGGTTTCTAAAGCATTAATAAATATTTATATCTTAAATAAATAAGAATATTCTTAAAGAAATACTAAATTATTTTTTAATATAATATATAACAAATTAAACAAATAAATTACTTTTATTTACATAATATACAATAATAGATTAATATACTAATAATTGGCTTATTCTAATCATTCATTTTCAAATTATTTATATTTAAATCAGAACAATCTATTACTAATAAATATTTGAAATTATAATTTGAAACCAAATAATTGGCTGATTCTAATCAATAAACCCTAAGTGGAATATATAAACTTAAATAGATATAATAATTATTAATAATTATTTGAAAATATTGAATGATATCTTATATATATATAAATTATAACAATTATCTTGCACGAGAGTGTTTTTAACTGTCATTCTTTAATAATGACATTTTTAGTTATCATTCTTTAACGATAGTGTTTTTAGGATTTTTATTTATTTTAACCTCTCATATCTTTTAATTTATCAATTTTAACATTTTTACTTCTAATATTTACAAATTGTAAAGTATGTTTTGAAATTATTTTTTTAATTGGATATTTAATCATTTTTTTAAATCAGTCTCTAAGATTTTTAATCTATATTTAAATTGTAACGATTTTTGAAAATTTGAAGTGGTCAGAATCCTTTCAAGAATTGCATATGAAATTACTACATTTAGCAAGAAATCTTCCACAAAATGTTTCTAAAGTAATTTAATAAAAAAGGACACAAAAGATCAACTCTAATATTTTAACTTTCAAAATCTGATTAAATATTTGGGCAAAAAAATGGCAATTCAACATAATATATATAAAATTATGTAAAATATTTTATCAATGGGTGTGCCATATTAATGGTAGAGTAAAGTGTAAAGTAATTTATTTAGAAAGAAAAATAATCATCATTTTTATATATTAAAAGATACATTAATAGCAGAGTAAAGAATTCAAATCAACTCTAATATTTTAACTTTCAAACTTTGATTATTATGATGGATAGAATAAAGGGTAATGCAACATATTGATTGCCAAAATCACGTCAAATAAATTATACTAATATATTAATGGAAAAGTAAAGAATTCAAATAAACTCCAATATTTTAACTTTTCAAAATTTGATTATTATGATTGGCAAAATAAAGGGCAATCCAGCATATTAATTATGAAAATCATGTAAAATAAATTAAGAGGCATATTAATATATTAATGGAAGAATAAAGAATTCAAATTAACTCTAATATTTTAACTCTCAAAATTTGATTATTATGATTGGAAGAATAAACGGTAATTCAACATATTAATTATGATAGATTATAAAAATATTATTAATTTAAAAGAGAGAATATTTAATTTATTAAAAACAATGTTAAGAATAATATATATTTGTCTTTAATAAAATAAATTAAGATGATAAATTATTCAAAGTATAACTGGAGTTTAAAACAAATAATATATTAAATTGTTTTTAAATTATATGATTATTTACGAATTATTTACCAAATTTTAAATAGGTTTTAAAATTAATTTTTTTAATTTGGTCTATAAGAATTTTAAAATTGTCATAAATAGTTTTGAAGTCGTTAGAAACCTTTTAAAGAATTGTATACAAAATTACTACATTTAGCAAGAAACCTTTCAAAGAATTTTGAAAAAGTAATTTAATAAAAAAAGGAAACAAATTATCAACTCTAATATTTTAACTTTTAAAATTTGATTATTATGATTGACATAATAGGGGGTAATCTAGCATAAGATACATAAAATTATGTAAATATAAGGCATGAAAATATATTAATCATGTGTGTGCCATGTTAATGACAGAGTAAAGTGTAAAGTATTTAATTAGAAAGGAAACATAATCATCAACTTTATATACTAAATGATACATTAATGGTAGAGTAAAGAATTCAAATCAACTTTAATATTTTAACTTTCGAAATTTAATTATTATGATTGGCAAAATAAAGGGTAATTCAACATATTAATTACAAAAATTATGTAAAATTAATTAAGAGACATATTAATATATTAATGGTAGAGCAAAGAATTCAAATCAACTATAATATTTTAATTTTCAAATTTTGATTATTATGATTAGTAAAATAAAGGTAATTCAACATATTAATTATGATAGATTATAAAAATATATTTAATTTAAAAGAGGAGATATTTAATTCATTTAAAATAGCATTAAGAATGATGTATATTGGTATTTAATAAAAATATATTAAGATAATCATGTTTATAAAGTTTAAATATATGTTGTTAGTTATGTCCTTTTAGTGATGCTCTATTGTCTTAACTATTATTTTATCTTTTTTATTATGAGTTTATATTAGTATAGATGTCAGTAATACTCTATTGTTTTGATTATTATTCCATATTTGTTTCATCTACTTCTTTAATAATGTATTCTTAATTTATTTGTATCCTCTTCATAATTTGTTCTCTTTTTTTACTTTAAAGCATGTTTATACTTAATCATGGCAAGCTAAAACGAATTTCTGTTATCATGTTATATTAATTTTCATAACATAATATTCTTTTCAAAATTTAAATTTAAATCTCTTTAGAATAATATCAAATATTACTTCCCAATTCATAATTTGTCCCGTACATCGCACAGGTACATGTACTAGGATTTAATAATACAAGAGATTTAATTGCATATTGATATCAAGTAAAGAAGAATGTAATATAGCGTATTACATTAACCCAAAACAAATAATGGTAAGAGTATAATTAGGCAATTCATTGGAATTGTAGGTATTTACATTGTTTAATCCTATATACTGTTCCTTCTCACCAAATAGTTATGGTTGAATCAAATTCATAGCTTGCATAAATGCTTATAAAAAGATGTCTAGTTTTCCATCACAATTGCACTATATTTGATGGCTTATTGATCTACACAAGCATGGTGGAAAATGATTTTAGTTCCTAAATCCCTCAATTTCCTATATTTGCGTCATACAGCGTAAAGATGTATGCTAAAATTTCAAAAATAAAAATAAAAAATCCCTTTCTGTTTTACTCATGAATGAAGCAGAGAACTTAAGAGCATGTAAAAGAAAATATCATCCACCTTAAGTGTTTGACTAAAGCAATAATTTCATGTAGCAGCATTGTCCACTGGACAGTAAACTTACAAGAGCTTACGAAAGTTAATTTATTCAAAATGAATGACCTTCTACTAGTTGTGAACACCTAATTTTGTCCACCATTCTTGTTATATATTTTATTTGTTTTTTTTTATTTATTTTGTTACGTTGTACATATAGTCCAAATACTTTAAATTAATACCTGTCTAATAATTCAATTTCTTTCATATTATCTATTTATTTATTTATAGCAACACTTAATTAAAAATCTCATTTCTTATTATAATTTCTGTTATTTCCTCTTTTTCTATTTTCATTTTAATTCAATTCAAAAATTATTCATTTATCTATCTATTCTTTTATTCCCAAACTTGGGCTACTGCTGGCCCATTCTTCCTGTTTGCTTCTTTTTGGGCTTGTAATCAGAACCAAAAAATTTCTTTTCCTTTTGCTTTTTTTTTTCTTCTTCTTTTTCTCCTTCTCTCTCTCTTTTTTTTTTTTCGTTTCTTTCTTCTTTTTTTCTAATGTAGCAACAGTCACCTACTCCTCCTGCTCACTGCTACTCTCACCATACCCTGTAGATTTCACCCATTTCCTAAGCTAATTGTCCTATTGCTTCTACAATCATCCAATCCCCTTAATCATAGCTACAAATTACATTTCAATTAGCCAGACTTTCAGATCAATTCAAGCAACCGTGAACACTTTTTGGGTCTATAAATACCTCTGTAATAAAAAGAAAAGGGGTTCTAAAATTTGAAAAAATTTAGGAGAGAAAATAGAGCAAAAAGAAGCAATAAGAAGCTAAAACGTGAGACCAATCAGAGGGAAGAGTAGAGGAGAAATTGGGAAACTCAAGCTACAATTTGGTACGTAATCAAATTGCCCGCCTTTTTCAACTCTTGTGTGTATGTGTGCTTGCGCATCTGATCTGTATCTGTAACTTATTTCAAGTAGTATCATGATCCCACATACAAATATTGTATCACCAAAATGTAGAGATATTGTCCTGTATTGAACAAATGTTTAGCCAATAAGCTCTAGTTGCCTATCATCATAAAAATAAAAAGAGAAATCAAAGTAAAATGCTTGAACAAAATCTCTGCACATATACTTGTATATCCACACTCGCCCTTACCTCAACCAGATGCTAAATTAGGGACACAAGCCAATATAAACCAACAGAACCCTTAATCCAATAAACCCACCACACCTCTGCTGGACACACGACCATAGCGCCACTGCCGCTAATCAACTCGTCACGCTGGCGTGACCAACGCACGCGTCGCCCTCCCTTTCCCTATCACCCTCTTTTGCCGCTTCGCTGTCGCATCACCAGAGGTCACAATCTGGCTACGCTTCTCTCTGCTGCCGCGCAAGCCACGTCCATTCCACACCCCCATTGCCCCTCACGCGCCTTCGTCGCGTTACCGTAACGGCATCGAGGCCAAGGCTCCCGCTTTTCCTTATTCTTCTCGTTCGCGATTCGCAGTGACCAGGGGAAAGAAAATAAGAAAAGCCCCTTTTAGTTTTGCGGCACGATCGGATGAGGAAGCTTCGTGGAACACAAAAGCCCTCTTCCCCTTTTTCCATTATAATTTGTTTGTTTTTGTTTTTGTTAATTAATTCTTTTGGATGCAAATTTGGGTTTGTTTTCTTTTACGGATCGATCTTTGAGCCCGGTTTATGCTAATATGCTGATACCTGCTACAGGAGACTAGATTTTGTATTATTCCTAATTAAACTTGGTCATGAGCTTATTTTGAATTTACACGTAAAGGATTTTAGAATTAGCATATAACAAATAAAAAGGATATATATTGCAAAGTAGGAAAAAACGTGAACTTAGTTCACAACGAAAACTTGTCAGACCCTGTATTATGAATAAAGCTTCCATTTATAACGAATTGATAATAAAATAATAAAGTTAATAATGTAACAAAATAAATAAAAATAGTATCTCATAAATTAGTATTTATAACTTATTTAACATTTATAAAATTACAAAAAATTCTCTAATAGAAAAAGGATTATTTGAATGTAACATTCTCTTAATCCTAGAGTTTAAAGACGCAAGTTGTACAACTTGTTGTCTAAAAGCTATTTTCTAAGTAAAAAAAATGTTTTTATTTATTTATAAGAAAAATATAAAAAATCAACCAAATCAAGCCTTCCAATTTAATTAAAGGTTGATAAAAAATTCTTAAATTGAAAAAGGGTTAATTAGATGTGACATCTTGTTAGTCCTGAGATTTTGAGACACAGGCTGTACAGTTTGATGTCTTAAAACTCTTCTCTTGAATATAAAGCATTAAACTAAAATTTAATTGTTACAAAAATAAAATACTAAAATCAAAATCAAAATAACAAATTGGCTTGGGTGTACACCTCTGTCAATTTTATATTTTAGGGTGTATGAGCTGCGACGGTTCAAAAATCTTAAAATTAAAATAGAAATCAAAAATTAAAAATGACAACACGCAAACATTTTCTACAAAAGAACTACATGAGTCTGATTTTCCATTGCACCAGGAGATACGTAAGTGCAGGGGTCCACTCCTATCGATCTCAAAAAAAAAAAATTTAAGATAAAAGAAAAATCTTTTTTATAATAATAAAATTCTTCTTGCAATTTTTTTTAGGGTGAGATAAATATTTTAAAAGTCATTAATAATTTGCTTAATTAATTAGAGGTAACCGTCTTTATGACGGACGTTGTAGGATGCTAATACTTTCCCTACACGTAATTGACTCCTGAGCCCAAAATCTGATTTCGTAGACCATTTTGTTTAGGTTTTTCCAATGTTTTTTCCTTAATAAATATTGGTAGCAACTCCCTGTTTTTAAAACTCTTTTTTGCCGTCCCGTCGCGACCCCGGTTGCGACACTAGTTATATTCATTAACGCCTTGCTAACTGCTTCGGATTTTAGGGGTCATAAAAATTGTTGGTATTTTACTTACTACTTAGTGATGTTACAAAATGTAAAGATATTATTGGGATTGAATTATTATCAATGTCTCGTACAATTTCAATGTTATTAATTTTGTAGGGAGGATTATCAAGATTAGAAAATGAAATTAAAGGAGAAGTAATGAAATTAGATAACTTATTCACGTCAAGCCAAAGTGTTCAACAACGAGAAATTATTAAGTAGTTCAAGACCATTAAGTATCCATTATTTCAATCAATGTTTATATAACACATTCAAATTTTATAATTTTCAAAAAAAAATTAATAACACTTGATTATATGTTATATAAAGATTAATGAGAATTATAATGACCTAGAATCACCGAATAATTTCTACTTTAGCAACTCACCCCAACGATATATCCTTTAACTTAACCTCACCAATCCGTATGATTTTTTCCTTAAAAACGTATATTTAATTAGTATAAGTTAAAGATGAAATGATGTCATGATGATGATGATTCTAAATTGACTCATTATGTTTGAGTAATGAATGAATGTTTATGAGAATATAATCTCCTAGTCTCATTTGATAAGAAACTTAAGAAAGTAGAAGGCTAGAAATGGATGTAAGGCTAATGACAAAGAAAAGGTGAGGAATTAAATCACCACATAGCACATAGACTAAAATGCAGTGAGGCGACATTAGTAACTTAGTTATCAACGTTATAATTAACTATTCAATCTTTATATATTATAAATAGATATATTTATATTGATTTAAATATGTTTCAGATTCTCATAAATGTGACAGTTTATAAAAAAAATTTATTTATTTCTAGTCTTTATATTTAATAAAAATAATGTAGTTTAATTTTTTTTATTAGAAATTAAAAATATATTATTTTTATCATTTTTAAGAATAAAAATAAATATAATTTTTACAACGATCAAAGTGAAAAATTATATATTTTTTGGGCTAAGAATATATTTAAGATGGTTTTTATTCATATACACCCTTATGCGTCTTGTGTACTTTGCAACAAAATTGATCTATGGACATCCAAGGGTCAATCTACACCAAAAGAGAGGAAAAGGGATAGAAGAGGGAGAAATATAAATGTGATAGATAATATAATATGAGAATAAGAGAGATATAAAAAGAAATGAGGAATGCTCAATAAAATGTTTACACTGTTGGGATGTCAAAAAAATTAATATTGTTATTTTGCAAACAACTTAATGTTTGCCAAATAGAATATTTTGTTGCTAAAACTACTTTTATATTGGTCAAGGCTAGGGATAACAATGCGGTGGAGTGAGTAATAGTCTCTTGTCACACCTATCTCATTGGATGAAAATCCATTATGTACCCATCTTATTCTTGCATAAGTATCTGTTCAATGGGTAGTAGTTGCCAAAACTTTATGTATGTTTCCAGGTATCCATCAATGAGTATTTATGAATATTTGTTAAAATATAAAATTTCAAGAAAAATAAAGAAAATAAAATAAAAAATAAAAAATTGAAACATATATTTATATTAAAAATAAATTAGAGCAACTTATTTTATATATAAGTAAAAATATTCAAATAATTTTAAATTGTAGATATCCATGAACACAAACACAGGACCCTTACTTACTACCCGTCTTTGGCCACATTAACTAGCGGGTGGAGAAAAAATCTATTTATTTTACCTATATGTAATCATAAAACTATTTTAATTTGTAATGCGTTTTGCTTTCGAATATTCGCATATTCGCATGTATGAGTTTTTTTATCATTCCTTATCATGGTAACAATTTTTATTAAAATAATTTTTTATGTTATCTAAAAGCTTTAATTATCATTTATTATGTTAGCATTCAGTCTGTCGTTACATGTACAACAAATCTAGAATAGACGGGTATCGTACTTCTTTTAGGTATTTATTAAAATTTTCCTCTTTACAAATATTGTCAGCTCAAACTCTCATTTATAACCTACTTTTTTATTATTATTTAAGCCATTTTTTATAGTTACGTCAACATGTGGGTGAGGCCGTGATTCATTATAGTGGTTTATTTAGATAAGATGTGATATATACACATACAATAATTCATTTAATAATTAGTACAACAATATTTTTTTATCTATCTTTCTATCATTGTGAAATATAATAAATGATATATAGGAGAGAGATAGATTAAAAAAAATATTGTTGTACAAATTATTGTATGAGTTATTGTAGAAATAACATTTTTCTATTTAGATTTATAATTTTTAATTGCAAAGATTCATTTTGTATTACTAAAAAAAAAAAAAAAACAAACAAGTAAAAGAAAGAGAATGAAAATGAAAATGATGTAAGAAACGGTGATGTGCTTGTTATTTAGTTATCCATTTTTTGTATCTTCAAGGTGGGAAACGTTTGGAGAGTACTGGAAAACGGAAAAAAGGAATATAAAATTTTATACTTTTTTCTTTTCTTTAGATGCACTGAATACAGTATTTTCTGTCTTGGGATACATTCATGTGCATTTTAAAATGACGATTGAATCAATAAAAAAAAAAAAAAAGACATATAGGGACAAAAACCTACGCAACTATAGGATCAAAAATGTAATTAAACTAACTTAAATTAGAAACAAACTCTCATATTTCGCAAGATTTAGTAGAGTTGAGTATATGAACTTTGAATAGTGAACTAACATGTTTAGTCTGCATATGAGTCAAAAACCTGATGTTACTTAATTCATTAAAATATGGGCTTATACGGGTTAGATTGTGGGTTAAACCTGTTTGGTTTGTGAATTTGTGGACCAACCTATTTAATTTACATATTATATTTTTAAAAAACAACTAATTATTTACAAAAATTTAAAAATAAACCCTTAATTAATTGTTTACAAAAATTAAAAAATCTTAATGTGCTTGGGTATTTGAATGTCAGATATTTATTGTTTTATTATTATGTATGGTATTTGAATATTTATTATTGATTGATGTAGAAAATATAAACTCTTTGATATTTTATTAGATGTTAAAATAATAATTTTTTAAAAATATTTTGTCATTACTTAATAACTGAAAAAAATGTTCTATTTTTACGTTTTTTAAATTTTTTAAATTTTTTCAGTTTTTTTTTAACTTTTATTTTTTTCCATATTTAAAAAAAAAATCTTTGAGTTCGCAAACTAACCTGTCAACCTTAGGTTAATGCAAGGCGCACTAGTTATTTTATAGGTCTTTCTCTTTTTGGGCCAATCCGATCCCACCCAACCCATTTATTTGGGAGCTTATGTAAAGCTTGAGATTACTCTTTTTACCCCCTCACTGATAAAAGAGAAAGCAAAGAGAAGTTAAAAACATAACAGATGGTTCTATGATGAACTGGATGGACCAATTTCTAATTTCGAGAAGTCCTGAACTCCAAGATGCGAGAAATTCTACAACTCCTCCAACTTCTCCATAATAAGATTAGTTAATTCTGTTAAAAATTTGTATTTACAACTGAAGCGCAAGTTTAAACGTAAAAAATCCCAAGTGACAATTATTACATTTCAAAATCTTCTTCCAACATTAAAATATTCATACTTTTAAGTGCTTTTACGCTCAGGGCCAGTATCCCATCTTCTCTTTCTACATCCACTGTAAATGTGTAATCATATGACTATTTTTCATGTTTTTATGCTAAAATATAGCCAAACTATAATTTTAAAAAAAATATATTACTTAATAAATATAAAATTAATAAAGGCAAGTTGATTTATAAAAATATATTAATATAAATATAAATAAATAACGTACGAACTTTAATGGAATGATAAAACAAATGTAATAAGATCGGATTATTTCTATAATAATACAAACATTTTCTTTTTTTAAAAATTATCATACAACATAGTATATCAACAGATATAATTCAGTACGTTGCTAATCAAGATTCAAGACAAATATAATATTTCTTAAAAAAAAAGAAAGAGACAAATGTAATAACCATTTAGAAGTGTATAGGGTGGGAAGTTGTCCCCAAGCCCAGTTCCATCCCAGGTTACAGAAGGGTGGGCTTTTTAACTTCCACATGAGGCAATGAGGTGATAACCTGCAAATATAGACAAAATTGTCATGGCCAAACTTATATGTACTTCAACTAATTTACTTTCTCGATCCGGTTAAGAACTATCTATTTATGCACGCTGTATTAGAAAATTCAGAGATTTTTTCTCACAATTCAAATTATAACAATATATCTATTGATATATTACATGTTGGCCCACTATCAAACCAACTTCTTAGAGTTAGAAAAGGGCATTTAAACAATATATCTTTTCAATTCTCATTGTTAATCATAAAACCTCATCATTCCCGCTATCACAGGAGAAAATAATTACTTTCATCTTTGTAAAATTATAATATTTGATAAAATTACTACTTTATGCATTTCAAAATTTTATATTTGTTAACTATATATTTGTATATTAAATTATTAATATAGAAATGCCGTTCCCTATATAATAAATGTTTCTTTTACAAAAAAAAAAAAGAATTTATACTTGATGAAGTTATGCTTGACATACTAAATTCTTATATGCAAAAGTTGACTATACCAAATACAAAAAAATGCAGGAGTTGAACCATATAAGATCTTATAAATGTGGACAAAAAAATAAGACCTTAACAATAGTTTGAGCCAATAGTAATTTTAGACTCGTGCAATAATAGATAATAAAAAAATAGTAATTCCAATAGCAATTATTTTAAAATAGTGAGGAAAAGTGAAAAGGTTTTGTCCGGATTATCTTTAATAAAAAATTATGCTTCGAATCAAAGTATCTATTTCTCCCTCCATTGGTGGCTTTTTGAGGCCCTCTAAACCCATAATGATACTCAGAAAATGCACAATTGTTTACTCAAGCTTGCCATTTTCTCTCAGTAGAGGTCTGAAGACCAAGCTTAGTCAAAACGTATTGACGAAATTACTTCTCTCATCATAATCGCCGGAATTTTTTATCATGAGAGCATAGTTAGACATCAAGGCATCGCATTTTCTTTTTTCTTTTCTGGTAGAGAATTTATGGGAGGTAATTTTGTTCGAATTGAATAGAATTACTACGGGCAATATTTAACGTAATTGTATATTCAAGATTTGAATGGAAGATTACTAATTAAATTGAAACAATTTTGTGCTAGATGTTTCACACACTCAATGGTTGCATTATCTATTAAGAAGGGGTAAAAAAGCATATCATCAATCAAATTTTATTTCGCTTAATATATGTATTTTTCAATAAGTTGGCAACTAAAAGCTTCTGACTTTGACACATTTAATCTAATCTGAAAAGGAAATCTAGCCATTCCTGGAAATGAATTAATTTCTTATACTAATAAATTATATATGCTATTGGTTTACATAACAATTTTTTTTTTATTTTTCTTAAATGAAGTCATAAAATTGAGTTGTAATGGAAAAAGTGGAAAATCTTTATTTTCTTAACAAGACTAAATTTGAGTTAGTTAAGAAATAATACATTTTTTTTTACTTCTCTTTTTTCCTTCACTATGTATTGGTGGTTATATTTATTAGTTTCTTCCATAATTCTTTAAAAATACTTTTTCTTACTAGGCTTTCAAATTTATTTTTTTTATTTTTTTCTCTCAAAATAATATGAAAAATTACTCTAGGATTGATAAAATATATTTTAATTACATGCATTTTTTTATTTAATTAAAAAATTCAATTTTCTTTAAATAACTATACATTTTTATTTAATTAAAAAATAAAAAACTTAAAAAAAATAAATTTTAAAATTTTCTTTCCTTCTTGCTTTTGTATCCGTTCAAACACAGTTAATTTGGGGATATGTCCAAAAACCAAAACCCAGAGCAGATTGAACTGGCATGTGAAGGGGAAGCATAGTAGCATGGTGCCAAGTTTCAAGATTTGCATAAGATTTTTCCTTTTCACACAAATAGGACAGTTTGGTGAGCAGACATGACATCAGAGGAAGCCTAGATTTGGTGCTTAGCTGCCTCTGTTGGATTGAGGTTGACCCTCCCCCCTTCCTCTCTCTCTCTCTCTCGCTCTCTCGCTCTCTTCACTTTACTTTACCTTTCTTCCTTACTCATTACAATTTTTCTTTTCTTTTATTTTTCTACCATCCAGCCATAAACACCATACCTATTCATTTCACATTTGCTTTCCCTTTACTGTTTCTCTCTCTCTCTGGTATCCTTCATTGCAAACCAAGCTTCCTTTCCAGCTTGTTCTGGTCCTGCCTCAGACACAATGCTAACCACCAACTATTTTACCACATTTACTCTTTCTCTTCTCTAAAATTACTAAAATACACCCATTATCTCACCCCTCTGTATTTTTCCTCATCAAAATAAGATTTTTGTCTGGCATTCCCCTCCATTTTCTTTTTTAATTTCTTACCTGTGAGGTTTTTTTTTTTCCTTTTCTTTTTTGGTTTAAGTGTGGCCCACTTGTTACCTACTGGTGTGCCACTACATCTTTTGCAGCATCTGGATTTTGTTGTAGGGTATGTGTGTTGCTGAGCCTCAGGTATTCTTGTGCCTATCTTTGCACATTGAGTCTCTTGTCGGTTCAAAATGAGGTGTGAAACTTGTTGCTTCTTTGGGTAGAAGATCCTGGAGTCTAGCTACCTTGGATCATCACAAAGGTAAATGCTTTGTCTTTCTTAACCACTTTTTGGATAATATACATTTCACTTTCTCTTTTGTTTGCTTGGATCATAAGTGATGCTTTCCTGGTTTGGTTTCCTTTTCTTTTCATTAGAAATTGTTGTGATAATCAACAGGTTCTTCTTTTACTTTCCCAATGAATTGTGAATTCACTCAACGTGCCTTTTTGATTGCATTGGTTTTGAAACTGCTGAATTATGTATGCTTCTTATTGTGATAATTGGATTCTGTTTTACTGTATGCCATTGCCAATTAAGCCTGAGATGAGAGTCTGTGATCTTCTAATTTTGCTTACAGGAAACTTGGTAGTCTGAAATTATCTTAACTCATGATAAAGCTGCAATTAGTGATTGGTTGACTTGCTGATTTTGGTTTTTGTTTATGGTATTGTTGCAAGAGCTGAAATGTTGGCTGTGAATTAGAATGCTCAGATGTGTGCTTCAAAGCCTTGAGTAAAGGGAGTGCGTAACAAGATTGCTGTACTTGGGTGGGAATGTCTTGGTTCTACCAGCTGAAGACCTTGTGGGGACGATATTGATTGGCTTGGTGCAACAAATTATGTCATCCAACAGTTCTTTGAACGTGGAATTGTCAAAGAAGACGTCATTTTTGGGTTTGAAACGATGGGTTTTGATTGGGATAGGTGTTGGTGCATTTATAGTGCTGATTCTGTGTATATTATCGATATGGGTGATGTTTCGGAGAAAGTCTAGGAGATCTCTGGAGAAGTATTCTATATTCCAAATACCAAATATCTCAAAAGATATCGATGTTGACAAGGTTGGGGTGCAGAGTTCTCATGTTCAACCAGAAAATGTGGTTATTCCTATTCATGACAAGGCAAGTGATAAGAATTCAGATAATGTATCAGTTCGATTGGGGAATAGAAAATCTGGTGATCCTGATAATATCAGTCAGTGCAGCTCAATTTATCATCATGAGAGAGGATTTAGTTCATTGTCAGCGGAAGAAGGAAGCTCTGGGAATGTTAAGAAGCAATCTATGTCGTCACATGGAGGGCTAGCAACTGCCTCTCCTTTAGTTGGCTTGCCAGAATTTTCTCATCTTGGATGGGGCCACTGGTTTACACTTAGAGATCTGGAAATGGCAACCAATCGTTTCTCAACTGAGAACATTATTGGCGAGGGTGGATATGGGATTGTCTACAGGGGCAGACTGATTAATGGAACTGAGGTGGCAGTGAAGAAGCTTCTTAACAACTTGTAAGGATATTTATTTATCATTGGTGTACTCTTTAATATTTTTTCTGGCACTTTCTGACACTACATGTAAACAGTGACTTCTTTTTAATCTTGTTATCATGTTATGTAATTGAGTTCTACATTGAGTTCATAGGGGACAAGCTGAGAAAGAATTCAGGGTTGAGGTGGAAGCTATAGGCCATGTTAGACATAAGCATCTTGTGCGCCTTCTTGGATATTGTGTAGAAGGAGTAAATAGGTAATTTTTTTTCTTTATTTTTCGATAAAAGTATCCACTTTATATTAGATGTGTGCTCTAACAAGTCCATTCTCAATATTAGTGCAAGCTTTGGGTTTATGATAGCCATATTCTCCTTGGTCCAAAATTGAACAGAAGCTTTTCTGTATGTTATGTTTTTTTATCTGTTATAATGAATGTACTTCCCAATTGATGTTCAGGCTGCTTGTGTATGAATATGTGAACAATGGGAACTTAGAACAATGGTTACATGGAGACATGCACCAACATGGGACACTTACCTGGGAGGCCCGCATGAAAGTTATACTTGGCACAGCCAAAGCGTAAGTTCAGCGTGCAACTTAAAATATAGGCCATGGTAATCATTTGTATAGTCTGGTACCAAATCACTTGGTATAATTATAATAAATCTCTCATCTCTGAATTTTGATTGTAAAATGTTGTGTTCCTTTAATTAATGTCATTACTATTAGTATTTTGTGCATGTCAAAATATATTATATACGTTATGGACTATTTATTTGTTTCTTGATAATATTATGCTATAGACTTTATATTTTCATATAGTTTGCACTTGCAGTATATTAAATATTTAAGCCCATTAGTTTTTTAGACTAAACAACAATATGCTCTCTCTGCCTGTGCGACCACCGACTAAACTCCCTAAACTTAGGCTATATTTTGATATCTAATGATGAGTGGAATGTGATGGACTGGAGTGAGATGGAATAGAATGAAATGGAAAGAAGTTACCATTGCATTGTTTGAATAGTTTATGATGGAGAATTGAATTAAAAAAACTGGTTCCACCCCATACCCCCAAACTGGGGAAGAAAAGGAGCAGTTTTGGACAGTTGACTCCATTCCATTAATCCAAACATAGTGAGCATGTGACCTACTGTAGTTTTAGTATTTTACTTCTTAATTAGTTATAAAATTTTTTTTATGGATTTTTCTACAATGGACCCGTTCCGCAGATTAACCCCCCCTATTTTACTGACTGGTGGCAGGCTTGCTTATTTACATGAAGCAATAGAACCAAAAGTTATTCACCGGGATATAAAGTCTAGCAACATATTGATTGATGATGAATTCAATGCAAAGGTTTCTGATTTTGGTTTGGCCAAACTTTTGGATTCAGGAGAAAGTCACATAACTACTAGAGTAATGGGAACATTTGGGTATGCAGAAAGTTTCATTTTCTCATTCCTTATTTTTTACTTAAAGGATTTATACACTTGGGAACTCACTTCTGTTGTGGATTTCAGTTATGTGGCACCAGAATATGCCAACAGTGGTTTGTTAAATGAGAAGAGTGACATTTACAGCTTTGGTGTCCTCTTGCTGGAAGCAGTTACTGGAAGGGACCCTGTAGACTATGCACGTCCTGCTAGTGAGGTGCCTAATTCTTATGAACTCTGCCAGCTTGCCAGTTCTAACCATGCTTTCCACTGGAGGTGGTTACTTCCTTTCAAATAGCTGATGAGATATTGTTTATCCTCATTATGACAGGTTAATCTAGTTGAATGGCTCAAAATGATGGTGGGGACAAGGAGGGCCGAAGAAGTCGTGGACTCAAGCCTTGAAGTTAAACCACCGGCACGTGCTTTGAAGCGCGCTCTTTTGGTTGCACTTAGGTGTATTGATCCTGATGCCAACAAGAGGCCAAAAATGAGTCAAGTTGTGAGGATGCTTGAAGCTGACGAATATCCATTTCGAGAGGTTCCCTTCAATATCTTGTCTTCTCACATATACGTTCTGCTGTTTAGTTAATGACTTGAGTCCTTTATCACATTTTTGCAACTTTTTGACCTTGTGTGCGTGCTTATCGTTATTCTCCTTCATACATGTGTTTGCTAACCTACTACCAACTGGACGGAACAAAACATTGGATGAAAACTCGAGGAAAAAATTGGGGGTAAAATATGTTTTTATTCCCCATAAAGTATGGCAAATTTTGGTTTTAGGCCTTCAAATTTGTTGGTTTTGATCCTCATAATTTATTTATTTTTTAAAATGGTCCTTATCATCATTTAGTAATGATGTGTCATAAATGTCACGTCAACATCACTCTTAGATGACATGTGATGTGACTTTTAAAAAATTTTAAAATTTAGAAAGACTAAAACTAATAATTTTTTTTCGAAAGACTAAAATCAAAATTCCTCATTTTTTCAGGCCTAAAAATATATTAAACTCAAAAATTTGTTTGATATTCTTCATCCTACGTATGTACTACTTACTCTGTTTGCAGCTCTCAGTATAGCTCAAAAACAAGCTAAGAAAGCATAATGTCTTACGTTTTTCATAACATATCACTGGGAATATACAGTTTCTACATACTTAGCATTCTGATGCATTATATTATAAAGAGCTGGGTCCTCTTTTGTATGCATGTTTGTTCATGCTTATATAACAATCAATTTTGTCCCTGGAGTATTACTTTCTTTTCTAAATAATCTTTAAAATAATGAAACTATATAAGTAATCTCTAAAGTATTAAAAATCATGTTACATAGTTTCCAAAATATTAAAAAATCCTTTAAATTAGTCCATCAATGTTACTAAAATATATCAATATAGAGATTAAATTAATGAATTTTTAATTCTTTAGAGACTACTTATAAAATTTCATTACTTTAAAGACTATTTAGGAGAAAGGATAATACTTACCAAATAGGCGGTTTGTTCTACTAAATATTGAAATATATCTAGACACCTGATTGAAATAATCATTTTCAGGATAGAAGAAATAGAAAGATTGGCACTGCCAGTACGGAAATTGAAAATGTGAAGGATATTTCTGGTCCATCTGATGCTGAAAAGAGGGGGCATTCTGAAAGCCACGTGCGGGAAACAACTCAAGGAGAGGATTGACAACCCCATGACTTAGCCAGTCTGCATGTACAATTCCCGTTGTACACATTCTAGTAACTTATCTATGCCATATGTCTCCAACTTTGTGTCCTTAAGAAAATTTTGCTGCATCTGAGGATAGAATCAGATCAGAAAGAGCCCGCTTGGATAATGAAGGTTTTTTTTTTTTTTTTAAATTTGATGATGCCATTCAAGATATGATACACCAACTTTGCAGAGGGTAGAATCAGTATGGGGTGTTGTGAGTATTGTTGTATAGATGTCTGTGGGCCTATCTTCACCTTACATGATTGTTAATTTATTTTATTTTATTTTATTTTTAACACTTCTCGCTATATCCCTGCATGGAGAGTGGAGATAGTAAAAATTAGGCTAAATTAGTATTTTGGTCTCATCTTTCATGAAATTCTATTTTGATTTTTTATTTTTTAAAAGTTTTATTTTGGTATTTTATCTTTTAAAAATGTCATATTTTAGTCCTTTTGTTAATTTAAAGTTAACACCATTAATATTTTAAAGATAATGACGGTTTTTAAAGATAATGACGGTTAAAAATCATCATTATCTTTAAAATATTAACAATATTAATATTTTATAGATAATGATAGTTTTTAACCGACACAAACATTTTGTCTTGGGGAAAGACACAAAAATGTTTTGTTATCAGTAAAATATTAACATTGTTAATATTTTAAAGAAAATGATGGTTTTTAACTGTTATTATCTTTAAATTATTAATGGTGTTAATTTTAAATTGACGGAAGGATCAAAATAAAATATTTTTAAAAGATAAAGTATCAAAATAAAACTTTTAAAAGATAAAAGGATTAAAATAGGATTTCGTGAAAAAGATAAAGGATCAAAATATTAATATGGCCTAAAAACTAATATTTGGCTTAAATTTCCTTGTCATGTTGCTTGTAGTTTATCTATGCCTTAAGCTTCTTTAATCAGGTGATAATATCTTTTTCAAGCATCTTGAATGGGAGTTCTTTATGAGATTTTTTTATACTTAAGAGTTAGTTTCTATACAATTTTAGGGTTGGAGTTTGATTAGGGATGTTTAAGGGTCAGTTTGGTTCGGATTTTTTTGGGGGGGGGGGGGGTGTTGAGGGATCTTAATCAATCATTTTTCATTGGCTCGGTTTGGTTTGAATTTCTCTTCGTTTTTTTTGGCACAACCCAAACTAAACCAATCGAATCAATAACGAGTTGGTTTGGTTTGGGTCTATCGGGTCCATCATATAAAATAATGCAAAATTTTGTTTTTGAAAAAAAAAAAAACTAGCAAGCAAAATTAAACTAATAAACATCTGAGAATTAAAGTGGTAAACATCTGAGAATCACATTTAAAACCAACAAGCTCTAGGAAGCACACATTTAAAACCAGAATCGAAGAATCCAATTTGCACACCATATCTCACGCAAGGAAGAACCAAAGAACATATTTTTGTTTTCCAAACTTACTCATGACATTGACAATACGCTAGGCCTGGTGACGACGAGTGAGGATGCGAGGGGACACGCAACTGCGACAAAGAGGGTGGAGGAGGCAGACAAGCAATGCTCGGTGGCTGGGTGTGGAGGAGGACGGCAAGCTCAATGTTGATGGCAGAAGATGAGCGACGAAGCGAAGTCGTGATTCTCGCCAAGAGCAGCGCGAAGTAAAGGTTATAAGGTGAAGATGTGAAGTGTGACTTAGGGTTCAAAGAATCAAAGTCTGATTGAGTGTGTGACTTGGTTTAAGTGTGTGACAATGTGTGGAAAATAGTAAATAAGATTACTCTATTTGTTCGGTTCGAGTTTCATCGAGTTTGGAAATCCAAACCCCGATGCCTAAATCAATCAACAGTGGGTTTCATTGGTTCGATTCGAGTTGGACCCGATTGGCTTAAATAATTTGAACCAATTTAATTGGTTAGTTTAGATTGTTAGGTTCATCGGTTGATCCAAACCAATGAATAGCCCTAAGTCTGATAATGTGGAAGTCGGGTAGAAATTGTTCTTTCAAAGAAATTTGTTCTTAACATTAAAAATAAAATCTTGTGGGGTACTGTTAAAAAATTATAAATATGAGAGATAACTTGTTAGTTTAAGTTCTAAAAGAGTTATACTTTTTAAGTGAAAAGTTATTGAAGTTTTTAAAACTTATGTGGCATAGTAGGGCTCATAAAAAAGAAGTTAAATAAATAGTGTTCACCTTTGAAGATGTTCTTATGTAGTATTTTGACATAATTTTGCTTTTTTCTCAATTGATAGAAATAATGTCTCACAAATTGAAAGAAAGAAGAATGAACTAACAAACTC
This sequence comes from Spatholobus suberectus, assembly GCA_004329165.1. Classification (NCBI taxonomy): domain Eukaryota; kingdom Viridiplantae; phylum Streptophyta; class Magnoliopsida; order Fabales; family Fabaceae; genus Spatholobus; species Spatholobus suberectus. The sequence continues at coordinate 76,345,592 of CM014734.1, forward strand.
TTGGTGGGAAAAAAAATGGACAAGAAAAATAATTCGTTGTATTAAAAATTGGTATAAGATATATAAAGAGAGTAGTTTTATTAGTAGTATTATATTAGTGCATATAAAACTCTAGCCTGAAAGCATAATCACCAACCCACAATCATCAATTGGTACAAAGCATCCTTGTTATGTGCTGATTGGTGAGATTCACCTATTTATAAGTTTAGTACACCAATATAAGTTCTTGTATACCTTTCGAGAGACTAATCAAGTCGCGAATGCGTTAGTTAAGTTTGGGATGTATATTTCTTGTTATAGCATGACTTTTATTAGTATTCCTTATTTTGCATCGTCTCCCCTTATGGGTGATTTGAATTGTATTACTTACCCTCATGGTTATTAATAATTCTGGTTGTGGGGCCTGTTGCCCCCTTCTTTCACCAAAAAAAAAAAAACCCAACCCCCTCTCCGCAAAAATTGTTCAAAATAATCATCAAATTAGCTGCACCACAAGCTTTTAGAGTTAGGCCAATAATTTGGGTCACCCAACTATAACATCAAACAATTTGATTCCTTATCTCTACTTCTGCTGCGTCTCTACCCTGTCCAAATTGTTGTGGGTTACGGTTAGATATAGCTAAGTTTTGTCTTTACAGTCAGCATGAGAGCTTATACGTGTAGGGAAAGTGATGCCCCCACGGTTCAAATTCCAAGTTGCACAAATGATCTGACAAGAAATGGGTACTCTAAAAAATTTTCATTTCAATATGCTAGCACCGATTGGTACAGTACCCCCCAATAAGAGGTGAAAGTGGTTACTTTCCTTCACAGCGTTGTTGGTTCATGCACTAAATTTGTGTATGGCTAAGCTACTAATGATTATCTTTTGATTCTTTTCAATAGAATTTTTGTTCCATTGATAGAAGTGTCATAAAGGAATCTTATCTTCACAAATAAATTAAATTGTAACATTTCTGTGGATCTTACTGAAATAACGAGAAGGGAAAAACTTTTAACTTTGATTTGTTATTTCAACCCTTGTTGATTCTCCCATTCACCCAAACGGGAAAAGAATCTACACATGGGAGTTTCTTGAGCAAGCACTTATTGGGCAGGTAGTCAAACAAATGATTCAAGTTCAAGGCTTCAAACGGTGGAAGTGGATTACATAATAATTCAATATTCTGATAAAGTAGACCTATTTTCACGGATTGCTGCTCTAGCATCTAGGCTTCTTGCTTCCGTCAGTAACAATCTTTCTCTGCTACCACTTTACAAGTTCCATGGGTAATAGGGCAAGTTGGTCCATATTGCCACAGCTTTTTACTTCTCCTTACTTCCCTTGATAAACTTCTTGTTTACTGCACGTATTTAAATTAATAGTTCACATGTATAAAAATTTTGAGCTGATAATATTAACCTTTTTGGAGATTAGTAATAGTCACATTTACTTTTTTATTAAAAAATTACAGTTATCTTTTTTACTTTGTATTCTTATATGTTAACATTTGTTATTTAGAAATTATACATACATTTACTATTTTTATAGGTTAAAATAGAATTTTAGTCCTTTATCTATACTTTAGGTTTTAATTTAGTCTCTTATGTTTAAAATTTTTTATTTTGGTCTCTTAAAGTTTTTCTGTTGTACCAAATTGGTCCCTCCGTTATTTTACCACATTAATTTGGTCAATTTGGTGACACTAAACTGTAAGAGATGTCATGCTAGTCAAGATTAACATTGTTAGTGCCAAAAATTGGCAAAAAGACCAATTTTCTCTAATAGAGACACTATAAGGGATTAAAGTAAAACTTTTTAAACTTAAGAGACTAAACTGAAACCTAAAATGTCGATAAATAACTAAAATTTTATTTTAGCCATTTTTATACATACAATGTTGTAGTACATATGATTTTAATCAAATACGACTTTCCGCATAATTTTATATGTATCTATTATATCAAGTATGAAACTCTGTTTACTCACATGAAATTGAGTATCTATTTTCCCTCCTCTTTTTATTTTTTTGCAAGGATCGAAATCCTGTATTTTACATATTCATGTGGTTGAGTTTGTGGATTTTCAAAACAATGTAAAGTGATTGGAATAATTGCTATTTGACCCGGTAAAGGGGGGATAAGTGTTATTTTCCAATAAAGAATGTAAGTATAATTTATGCTGATTTGAAGAGTGGTGAGTATAATTATTTCAAATATTGTTAAAAAGAGTATTGTTAACATAATCACACAAAATCTTGTGCATGTCAGTTATCAACTTTTGGGTGTATAGAATGACTCTGGAATTCGTTCCTTTCCCTCACTTCTGGTTAAGTGCATTTTGAATTAAAATTGACAAAATTAAGTTTGAATGAATTTTATTTTGCAAACTGAATTTTGCACAAATAACTTTGGTATTACTTTCAATTGAAATATGATTTCAAGTCAAATATAAATAAACAAATATACTTTTGAGAAAAACCAACCATATCACGATGATATGACAAGTGTTGCTGTTTTAAGCCATTGCGTCGAGGTTGGAACTTATAAGTCAGACAAACAAGTCCATTTCTACAAGCAACAGCCACAAGTTTCAACCACGAAATCGATTCAAATTTCAAGGTAGACAGACTTTGCGAGATTGTTTTTGGTGCTTCAATACTCCTCTCACACACACGGCGTCTACTCTCTTGCCAGATGGTTGCAGACTGGCAGTACTGCTATCTGTACGCCTAATTCCACGTCAACTGATAATTTTGACAAATGTTTACAATTTTTCTTAAAGAAAATATTAAATAAAAGTAAATACATTTAATATTTTTAAAATTAATACTTACAATACAAAATAAGTAGGAGTCTTTACTCACCTCTTTAGATAAGATAAATATAAGTTTTTTTATAAATGTTTTTAAATTTTGCAGACTTTTCTTATCTTCGATTGAAACACTGTCTATTCTTTCTAAATTTTAACTAAAAAACAAATAGGAAGATTAGTAAAGAAATGTTGTAGGGGGGTTTATAATGATTTTTTATAACAAATTAGCTTTCAATTTTTCACACCCATTTATAAGAAATTTTAAAACTTTCACGGCATTGTAAAATTTACTTGAAAAATTTTCAGTGTATTTTTGTATTTCTGAAAAAATTGAAAAGAAAATTATACGTGAAATACTACTTCATTAATGAATTTATTTATACAATTTTAAATAAACTATGTATTAAGAAAATTATTTGATGTACTCTTTATTATATCAGTTTCATTACTTTAATATAAAGAATTAACACTGTTTATAATCATTTCTATCTTTTAATTATTATTATTTTTTCTCTTTTTATACTTATGTATCTAAAAAATAAACCTTAAAATAGGATAATTTTTATTGTCCCACATTAAAGAAACATTTTCCTTACTGTATCTAGATATGCCTTGCATATCACTCAAACTTTTATTGGGTAACAACTTTAGCTGTTTGTATCCGTATGTGTAGACAAATGAAGAACCGCTATTGTAGGCAAGTTGGACAAGTGGTGCATTTATATAGCTAGACCATCTTTTCAATATGAGTGACTTGGTAATTGTTTGTGGTACTGGAGAAAATGATAAAACAAAAAGGAAAAAGATGAATGCACATATGAAAATTTTACGCATGGAGTCCATCCGGATACGTGGTTAATTATATGTATAAATATAGTTAATTTTATCTTACAAGTGATAAAAAATAAATGAGTGTGATTATGTAAAATTATTGATTTATGATTAATAGTGTTATAAAGTTATTAAATTTTTCAATGGTAATTAACTTTGCTTCACAAATGATTAATAATATCATGAAGTTGTTGACTATCATACGTGATTAACTACATATGTAAATATGATTAACTTTACCTCACAGGTGGTTAATAGTGTTATGAAGTTATTGACTGTCACACGTAGTTAACTATATATATAAATATGATTAACTTTGTTTCACAAGTAGTTAAAAGTAAATGAATGTAGTTATATTAATTATCACAGTGTTATAAGATTATTGAAATATCTATTAATAGTTAACCATTTGGGAAACAAAATTAACCATGTTTATACACATAGTTAACCACGTATGTTAGGTGGACTGCCAGGTGGACAATTTTTGGATGTACGATAATCAGTACTCAGAAAAATGAAATATGTTTAAGTACAATTAAAAAACAGGGTGTATGGATAGAAAGAAGAGAAATAAAGTGATAGGTGTGACAAATAATATGATGAAAAATAAAGAAGGAGATAAGAGGAAAAACAGAGTCAAAATGAGATGAAAAAAAAAACATATATGATAATAATAATAATAATAACCCAAGAAAAATAGTGTAAGAACACTAATTTCATTTTATAAACTAAATAGTCTTTTTTTAAAAAAACAATATATTAGCATCTATTTTCTTGAAATTTTCACACAAGAGAAATTAGTATAGGGCCATGCTATTCACACACCTCCTTTTACTTTTCGCACCCTTGTCAATTTTTTTTTACAAAAATACCCTTTACGAAAATTAGTTTTCATAACGTAAAAACATACAAAAACTAATTTCATGATGTAGAACCATATGAAAACTAGTTTTCATAATGTACTTGTGTCAAAATACACTACAGAAACTAGTTTCCACAATGTATTTATGTTGAAATATATTACAAAAGCTAGCTTTTGTAGTGTACCTTGATAGGATACACTATGAAAACTAGTTTTCGTAATGTATTTCGACATAAATACATTACTAAAACTTATTTATTTCTTGTTGAAATATTCTATATAAATCCCTTAGTTAAACCTTAATTTATTAAGTTTAACTAACGAACTTGCACTAATCTAGGTTAAGGATTGCAAGATTACTAATAAACCTAACTCTATTCCTAGATGTAGGGTTTACTAGGTGTTTAACTTCAATTCTAGATTCAATGAGAATTTTACAATTGCAAATCAAATCAAATAACAATTTATGGGTGATCAAACCACAAAGGCCATTAAGCATAGAAGTTAAATTCTAACATAGAAGTATAAACATGGATTAATGAATGCAAGTAAGTACATGAGAGTCATTTTAGCTACATCTAATCTCAACAAAAGAAAATTAGCTACTCATAGTCATAGAGCAAGCCAAAAATAAAGAAAAAATGAAGATAGAAGAAGGAAACTCCATACAAGCTCTTCAACTGCCACACAGAGTCTATTCACAAATTAGGGTAGAAGTGTGGATCCCTAGGTGTTGATACTCCTTTTATTCCAAAAAAGGGTATGACACATCATCAATTCGTGCTAAGAGCAACTATTCTCGCGCTAAGTGTAGATGCTCAAGAAAATAATTGGCTCTCAAGTGTGATCGTGCGAAGCTACATAGACATGACATTAAGTGCGAGTCATATAGAGAGGTGCCCCAAAGTTTATTTTTGACAGGCTACTATCTAAACGTATTAGGCTTAGCACTAGAATGCTCAAGCTTAGGGGTGTAAAGGAGTTGAGCTATTCATGAACTATTTAAGCTTGACTCATTAAATGTCCGTTCAAGCTCGTTTGTTTAATTAAATAAACAAACTCAAGCTTTAAATTTGACTTGATTATTTAAATTAGCCAAGCTTAAGCTTTGCAAGCTCGACATTAATGGCTTGTGAATAGTTCATTTATTTAAAATGATGATGGAGATCTTGATTATTATCCTTTGTTATTTATATATTCATTATGGAGTTGTACAATTTTTTTTTAATAGCATTAAAATTAATTTTGAAGTTTCTTTTGTAGTAGTCAAGAATATATAAATTTAATATTTAATGAATTATGAAAATGTAATAGTCTAGAATGTTTGAATTTCACATGCCATATGTTGAGCACATATTTCTAATCGTAGGTTATCATATAGTATTAAAATTTTTATTAAATTCAAAATGAACAAAGTTAAAAATTAATTTAAGATATTTTTTCATAAAATAAAAAACAACTAAGTTATAAATGAGCTAAACAAGCCAAGCTCAAGATTTATTATTTTTAAACAAGTCAAGCTCAAGCTTTTAGTTAGGTTCATTTAAATAAATGAGTCAAGCTTAAGCAACCAATTTTTTTCACAAGACAAGCCTAAACTTTAAGTGCTTGGCTTGACTCGATTTGTTTACTCCCCTACTCAGGCTAAGCACCAACTATGAAAAAGGCCTTCACTTGGACTTCAAAATGGGTTTGCTTCAATGCATTAAATCCTAGCAAAAATATAACAAAGTATTAAAAACCTAATAAACAAAAAATAACACAACTAATCCTAATTAATCAATTAAACAAATTGAAAAGGGACTAAACAAACTTCTTAAGTTATAAAAAGAGAAAATAAGTGCTTAAATATGCACCACAAAGGTAAGCATAAACGACACTTATCAAGTATCAAAAAAGATTGTGAGAAATGAGAACTAACTTAAAATCTTCACCATCCATGTATATTTGTATGATCTATATTTATAGTTTTCACTTTTCACAACAACCAAGAGTTCTTACATGGATCACCTTCTATGTGTGTGTGTGTGTGTAAGGAGGTATCAAATGAGCACTCATGGTCATTGTGTCAAATGAAAGCTATATATAAATCCAAACCATTTAACTATACATGAATTATCAAGATTAAAAGTTATATAATGGTCACATGACCACTTAAAAAAATTCATGTACATTTATCTTTTAGTCTTGATTATTTAAATGTAATCTAATAATTTATATTTATTATTCTCATTTCTCATAATAACAAGAGTTCTCACTTGATATGTAGCTTATATATGTGTTTGTGTGTGTGGTATATTATATTTTGTTGAAGTTTGAATCCCTTATTCCTGTTAATACCTTGTGGTACTAAAATTTCTCATTTCTTCTTATGCTAGTAGCTAGCTCAAGGCATCATTTCATTAACCCATATCAACCTACCTAGGTTTCAAGTAAAATCCCCACCTACCTGCTTCCACATTATTCCCTATGTTGTATATGCCACGATGCACAACCCTATGTTGTATATGTCATGATGCAAAAGTTATATTGATCATTTTTATCTAAAAATTAGCAAGGGCTTTAAACCTAAAGAGGGATAAAGAGTAAGAAACACCACACACATAAAAAAAATGAAAATTAGAGTTAGTTTATTAACATTAACCTTGACACTGAAGCTAATTAGCGTTAGCCAACTAATTGACACTTAAACTGACCCTAAGTCCTTTTTGTTATTATTATTTTTTTTTTATCTTTTCTAACTTGTGTCAGCCACAACCAATGCTACTATTTTTTAAATACTATTATAGTTGTTTAGGTCAATGTTAAGTAATAATTTTTGAAAAAAAAAATATTTTTTATCATTAATGTTGGCCTAATTTTTACTTTAAGTGAAAAATCGAAAACCCTTTTTTGTCTTTCTCTTATCCTTTTTAAATTCAAAACCTTCAGCCCTTCTCTCACCTCCTTCTTCATCTCCCATCACTCTATTTCTTCTAATGCTTTTCTCTCTTGGTTGTAGGTTTAACGTGGTGGTCTAGTGGTCTGATGACGATTTTGGCTAGGTAATGGTGTGGTGGTCCAATGGTTTGCAATGGTGCAATTCAAAGATTTGCTATGGTGTAGGTTCAATGAAGACGGTGGTTAGGCAGGTGGCATAGTGGTCCATTGGTGGTGCAGTGTTATGGGTGTTATTTCTACAGTGGAGATTTCATGGTGGAGGGGGTTTCATGGTGGAGGAGATTTCATGGTATTAGCTTTTTGTGTTGATGACTGTTTGGGGGAAATAAGTGTGGCGGAGTATATGGGTGTTGGGGTGTGGTAGTGGACCAGTGGTGCCTTGGTTTAAACATGGTGGGGTGCACCTTTGACAGTGGCAGAGATACATTGTTAGTATTGATAATGTTTGTGTGTGTGTGTGTGTGTGTGTGTGTTTGCCCTCTTTTATTAGCACTAGCTTGACCAACACTATTAAGTAATGACCTTTTCTACACAAACACATTAGTGATGACCTTCGTTGTGACAACCACAAGCTTGTCACTTGGTCATCACTAAATTAGTCATTAGCGTCGGTCTTTGATTATTAGCATTGACTTTTGGTTGACATTAATTTGTATTTTTCTTGTAGTAAGGAGAAAAATGCAATAAAAAATTAAAAAAGTTTCTTTCTATATGTGGCGCATTTCTTGATGGCCAAGCAGTCAAGTGAATACGTGTTCATCAAATTTGTGTGTCAAATAGGATCTAGAGCTCTGTGCCTTTAAAATTTAGATCAACAAAAGAAAAGGCATGAAGTTGTTTTCTGGATTAATTCTGTTAAGAAATAAAAGTTTAAACCATCATCCACAAGCAAATTGTTTAGATACGTGTAAATTTTATACGTTGTGCATTAATAAAAAATCCTAAATTAGAATTTAGGTTTTACGGTTAATTTAGATAATTTTTTTATAAATATTTATAGGAGAAGAAAATATGAAAATGTAAAATGAATTAAACTTTTTTTATAACTTAAAATCAATTTATGCACTTTAATTTAACTTTTGGAAAAGTAAGGTGAGAAAACTTCTAAGATAATTAAAGTGTATAAGTTAATTTAAATTTATTAAAAATGTTTAATTTATTTTACTTTTTTATTTTATTTTCTGATAAGTATTTGTTAAGAATTTATCCAAACTGGAATTTAGTTGAACTCATTTTATTAATTAGCTTAAGCAAGAGAATTCTCTTATGGCACATGTTCGAACAAATTTGAGAATGAAAATGAAAGGAGAAAATTTGGAATAACTATTATGGAATAATGGAAGTGAGAAGGTAAATTATAACTTGCATGTAAAAATATGACAATAGAGATAATTAATTAAGAAAGGAAATACTTACACAAAGTGCATCTATTATATTATAGATTTGATTATTTCTTATTATCAAGTATTAGAATTTTTAGATCTTAAATTATTGTACGGATCAAATTTACTCCTTTCACTCTCATATAAAGATGACCCTCTCACTAGATATGTCCCACACACATAGATATATATATATATATTCTTTCAAATATTATTATTTGGATTTAGTCAATCTCAATTGAATTTGAATTTGATTACTTCTCTTTCCAATTGAATTTGAATTTAATAGTTATGCATGTGACATCTCTTAATTTAAATAATTTTCATAATTTCTTTTTCAATTTCAAAAATCTTATTTCTTTAATATATTTTTATTTAATAAAATGAAACTCTCATTATTAATAATAAAAAATTCTCCTAATATTTTTTTCGTTAAAATGCGTAACTAGCTAGCTTTATCTTTATTTAACAATGGTAATATTTATGTATTATATATATATATATATATATATATATATATATATATATATATATATATATATATATATATATATATATCTTTAAGTTAATCATAAAATTTAAAATTACCAATGTAATATATGGAAAATTTGCAGTATGCTGTTTAAAATAGTAAAGAGAATATCTAGTAATTGATTTAGAAAATACAAAGCAAGAAGAGGTGAAGGTAGTTTACTTTGCTAATGAATACATGTTTAATGTGTCACTAAACGTTTGTATTTTAAAAAATTATTATGCAAAATTTGATGAGTTATATTATTTATATAATATTTTTTGTAATATTTTTATAACATTATTTTTTATCTCTCTATTACATTGTTAATTAATCTTATTACGTTTTTTCCTTATCTCTACAAAATATTATGAAAAATGAAATTGTCATAAAAAATTATGAAAAATGTAATACAAATATCATTTTTCTAATCTGAAAATCGTCACCACAGGAATGGATAGGATAAACATCCAACTGTTTCTACTTCTTATTTTGACTGGACATTCAGAGGAATTTTAAAAATTGATGCTTATACAATAATTTCTTGCAGATACACTTGCAAGATAGTATTTGATATCTTCTTCATTTTAAATTACCTATCATTCAAAGTAATGTGCATATTTTAAAAAAATATAAATAACGTCAATACTATGATAAAATAATTTTTTCTTAAAATATATTCATTAAAAGAGCTAAAGTACAATTATAATTATTTGAACATTTCAGATGGGATACTAATAAATAGAGATATTATTGTAGAATAAATAATTAATCATTATTTTTTTAAATAGTAAATATTTTGAAATAAATTGAAAATTTTAAAGTTGTAGATAATGTGAAATTGAAAGAGTAATTTTTGTTGACTAATATCGTTGATAAATTAATTTGGAATAAACTAAAAGCACACCAGACAAACAAATTGTTAAGGGTTCAAATTTTGTCGCGAGAAAGGTGAAGCTTATTAAAAAGCTTCTATGGCGGCAGAGCAAACAATAAATCAATAATGGAGGCACTCAATGGTTCATTCATGAAATTAATTAAGACAGTTTGGATGAACAGTTTGTTAATTAGTTCCGTTAATTATGGCATACCAAATTTATAGCCATAATGATTTGGACTTCTGCGATCTACAAAAGTTTTGTGATCATCTTTAACGTGGAACAAAAATAAATCAGTTTTGTCACTTTTTATTTGTCTTGTGATCATTTAGAATTTTTTATGAAATATTTTTCTTCATTCTCTCGAAGTTATCAATTATCGAAATGAAATTAGTTTTGTGTAAGTGTAGAGACAGAAATATTTAATTCTTTTTGAAAGCTAATTAACAGTAAATTATATCATTTTTTATTTTTACTGATTATATATTAAAATGCTTTGAGCCTTGGAGCAGCCCTCAGCTAGTCAGCCCCGTTAGCTCCACCTGCTTTGACTTTGAGTGCCATGTAACACCACCCTCGTTAATGACACGTGTGTCAAATTTCAAATCAACATTCTATTAAGAATTTAACACGGTCTAGTTGTTCAGTATTTTAAGATATTAGTAAAAAAAACAATACTTTTTTTTAAATACAATAGAAATTATAACAAAGATACTTTAATAATTTTTTTTAAAAATAATTTTAATTCTTTAATCCGCACTCTTTTTTTTTTGCATGTACAATAAGGACAACAAGATTTAAATTTTGGATCTCGTACAAACTACTAAAATCTCCTACTATTAGTTAATATTTGTTATTTAAAATAATTTAATTTTTATCATGTTATGTAGACAGTTAGTTTGTTTAAGATTAAAAAAAAGTGGTAAGTTTATTGATTTTGATAAAAATCATCCTAATAATTGCACCAAAGCTAAATTCTAAGAGAAAATAAGCTATGTACTGACAGTGTAAAACAGCTTTACACTGTCATCCAATTACAATTTATTATGTATGATAAGTTTGTTGACTTTTATAATAACTATCTTTGAAGTCATACCAACAGTTATTTTTGATTGGTTGACAATGTAAAATTTTTTACATTGACAATGTATAACCATTAAACTTGAACTTGAATTGATTGACAGTATAAAATTTTTTATTTTAATGACTATGCATTGTCAGTGTAAAAAGTTTTACATTGTCAACCAATTAGAAATCTTCGTTGGTATGACTTTTAAGAAAATTATTATAAAAATCAACAAACTTACCATATATGGTGGGTTGTGATTGAATGACAATGTAAAACTACTTTATACTATCAGTACATAAGCTATTTTCTCAAATCTTTTACATTGATGGTGCATATTTATTAAACTCTTTAAAATATAATTATAATTGTACATTTTTATTTTTTATTACAATTATATTTTTTTAAAAATTTACTTAAAGTAACTTTTTAAAATAATTAGAAATTTGATTTTTTTAGAAAATTTAAACAAATACATAAAAGTGATATTTTTCAAATAATTTTTTTTTTAGAAACAACATAATTTTTTTATTTTAAAAATAATTTTAATAAAGAAAAAACCAAAACATACATACTCTTAATCTAAAGATTTAAAAAGCTTAAATATTTTGTATAAAAAATTAAAATTCTCATATTTTGTATATGAATAAAAAAGAGAAGTTTGAAACTATAATGTTAAGTTTTGTGCAATAATACAAAAAATATACTATATTGTTACACCATTAAAAGATCGCCTTTTGAGATAATTATTATACATTATTTTCAATAATATAATGATACATAATTACGTAATGATATATAATATATTAAAACTAAATCCTATATATAAAAATTACTCACAACTTGATTGAAACGTTGTAGGCATTGAGACTTTGAATTGCTAATAAACATTCTTCCTGTATGCTAGGAAGAGTAATTGATTAGGGTAAGAAATGGAGGGGAAAATGATCAACTCCGGTTTTTTTAAGTTGTTAGGACTTTAATATTTTATTTTCATGTAAACATTTAAGTTTAAGTCTTATATATATGTAAGGAAATAAATAAGTGTTAGATTAGAACGTTAACCTTTTAAATGAGTTCATCCAATTCAGTTTGTATTATATAGTTGGAGTCTAAAATAAAATAACTTTCAAAATATATATTAAAGGTACAAAGGAATAAAAAAAAATGTGAGTATTAAATAGAAAATTGAACACGTCTTTTATACCATTAAGAAATACAGCCACATCGTGTGCTGTGGAATAATAAAAGGGAATTAATTGTAAGAAAAATGTCTTTTGAATACAAATTTGAAATAACAAAAATTGTCCTTTCAATTTTAGGGTGCATTTTTAAAATACATATACACAAAAAAGATAAAAATAAATAAATAAGAGATAAAAGTAATTATATATAATATTATATCTAATATTTATTTATTTTATGTTCAAAGAATAAAACTATAAACACAAATTAGTACAACATCGCAGAATATAATCAACACCGCAACTCATCTCAAAAAGGTTGGAGAGAGACAACTTGCTAGGCATTTGAGAGGTCTATGAAATTTTAAGCAATTTGCGTTCTCCTTTTTAAGTATGATTTAAATAAATAATTAGAAAATAAATAAATAAGATATGCCCATTATAGTCATACATTTATAACCACTAAATGATTTTATGGACATCACGTACACCTATAACATGCATTTCGAATTCATTATTTCTTTCTTATAAAATTATTAACTTGGATAATTGTATGGCTAGTTGGATTATCATTAATTCATCGTAATCAATTAAACAGGATACAAATTAATTGTGAAATAATTGGTAAGCATCAAATAATTGTTTAATAATGAACATGAAAAAGTTAAGGTTAAGTACACCGCATTTTGGAGTGTATGAGATTAGATGAAAGGAAGAGAGAAATAAAGAGAGAGAGAGAGAGAGAGAGAAGAAAGAAATAGATATAGAAAAGAAGTAAAAAAAAATATATGTTTATATTTATTCAAAAGTTAATATATATGCAAATGTCACAGCATTCAACAGACATCTTTACTACTTATTTAGTTGTCTTTTCTAAACTACGACACTTACTGCGTTAACTTTTAACCCCATTATGGTTTTTGTAATATTTATTCTAATCCATACTTCATTTCAGCCAATATGTTTCAATCACAAAATCTGGCTTGTCTCATGAATTTATAGGTTGGTCGTATTGATACAGCTCGTGAATCAAGTTTATTAAACAGGAAAATTAATCCAATCAGGCAATCAAATTAGTTATGGAAATCTAAAATACTATACTAATTAATTTCTAATCCTCCTCACTATTGAAAGTTTTAGAACATAAATTTGTTGCAATTGTGAAAAACAAACAAATCGAGAAACAAGATTCGTGAAGATGCCTGCAACATATTTTTCTTAAGAAGAAAAATTGTCCCATATTTTCTTGCTTTTTTTTTCGTTATATATTTTCTTGCTTTGTTTGTGTTGACTTTTTATTGTCTTCGTATTACTTCAATTAACTTGCTGGCATGGAGGGAAGAGGCCGAACATACCATTTCGCCTTGATGATGAAGTGAGTGGGATCTCAGAATATGTCATATTTACACAACAATACGAATCTGTACTTATCTCAACACTCTTTTTAAAAATTGTATAAAAAAAGCCTTAACATGTACATAGAGAGTGTTAGTATAACCTACTAATATTTGTTAATTAGTTCAAGTTTTAGTAAAGTTTCGAAAAATTGTCCTTTTTAGTGAATCATCTGGCTCGATTCAAATTAGTTGAACTGAATTCTCTGAATAATGAAAGTCTAAATCAAATAACAAAGAGAATATTAGTGTAACCTAGAAAGTACACATGCACACAATTCAAGCTAAAAATACAATACAACACAAATATAGAGAAAATTAATATTTGAAAAATGAGCAAAACAAAATATTATAATTTATCTAATTATTATTATGATATTATCATCTATATTGGTATAATAATTTAAAAAATAAAAGGAAAGAAAAGTAAAATACAATTTCAAAGTGTTCATATATGAAAATATGACACGACATGATTATTATTTTAAAGTGTCTATATTTCATAAGCATAACAAAGAATTTGCATGATATGTTTGAATTTTTTAAGAATATATGAATAACAATTATGGACGTAGTAGAGGGAAAAAGGAATAGAATAAAATTACTTCCATCCTTGTTTGAAAGATTAATAAGAGAACAAAAGGAAACTGCATTATACCCTTACCCTTGTTTGCAAGTTGCATTGTATAAAGGAATGAAACAGAATTATTGTAGTTCTTAATTAATTCTATTAAAAAATTTAGTTCCCACTTTCACCCTAATTTTGAGAGCAAAAATAGGTTCTTTGAGGGAAAGAATGGAGAAATAAAACCTTCAATTCCTTTTCCTTCCTTTCTATTTTTAAATCCTACGTACGGATCAAATAGTATGCAAGAGGCCTGTGACACCAAGCACTGCTTTTTTTGAAATAAAATAAAATAAAAGACACTATTAATTTCTAACATTTTATTTATTATTTTAGTGTAAAATAGATCATTCTAAAAAACTTCATTTGGAATTAGTAGACCCTGATATATACAAATGGTTTAGGTGGGAAAGATTTATTGCTAATTTCAGCTTGCATTTGAATCATCTGGCCAGCTATATTGATTCTTCCATTTGGTTTCACGACAAAACGAAAAAGAGAAATAATAACAATAGTACCTTAAGATCATATCAATCTTGAAAGTTAGATATGTGTCCACAACCAAAAGTGTAGTTACACACGCAAACACATACATTATAACTGAAACAGCCGAAATATATACGGTTCCCCTTCAAACAACCTTAATTCCATGTGTGCCAATATAGGTTGTTGATTAATCCCCCCATAATTTGTAATATAAAAACTGCAAAATGTTTAACATATGTACCAATGCAAAAAATAAAGACCATAATAGGTATTAATCAAACTAGCTGCAATTTTAGTTGATATATATGTACGTTGTCATCGTGCTATTGAAACCTTCCATTTCTAGTGGCGTACTCCTTGACCTCTCTTTTAACTGTGTTAGTGATCCAAGAAACAATCACCAAGTCCTATGAATACATTTCACTGAGAATGATCAATCATATATGGTACGTTAATCGTCTTGTCAAACCATCCTTCTCCATTACATATTTCGCAACTTGCAAAGTACTCAAATGGAAAACACACCGTCCATCTCTGACATTTTTGACAATATTTACCAAACTATATGTAAGAATAATCAAGATCAATGTCATCTGCAATAATTCCAAAATACTCATTTAATGCTCTTAGATCCCCGGCCACTACCATATATAGACTTGTCTTCCATTTCCTTACAAATCTGGGTACATGACTTAATTAAAGAGAGAAGGTAACCAAGTAAAGGGAAGCTACTACTTACTACACATACATATATAGACAGTGCGGATACACCATTTATATGGTAATAGAAATGGTTAAGTGCATGTTTGATTCTGTTTATCTTGAAAAAATAATCGTTTTTCTTTGTCAGCTTTGTCTTTAAAAAACTTCTAAAAGTAAAAAAAAAACATTATTTTTCCGAAAATAATTAAATCCAAACATGCACTATGTTCTTTAGTAAGTTCATGGCTCTTGTTTGCCTTGGAATGATGGTAGTAGGTCTTGCAACAAACCATAGTCTCCAGAGAGTTGGAACTGCTGCTGATGCTGGTGCTGTTGCGGCTGGGGATGCAGATTATGGGAAAGGTTTTGGTGGAACATTGGATTCTGGAGATCATTTTGGCTATAACTTGGTAGCAACTGAGAAAGAAAATCTTGGGGTAAGGTTGACCCCATATAAGAGGAACCGAAAAAGGAAGGTGATGACAACATGCTGGCAGCACTGCCTCGGAGTGTTGCCGGACAGTGATGGTTGTGTTGGCCTTCATATGTTGTGATCACAATTGATGGGTCTTGGAATGACCTCTCCACCCTTTTCTTTACACTGCACTTCTGACTGGTGCATCTATAATAGCTCCTGCATTATAAATAAAGAGTCATGTCAGATTCATACGTGAAATGTGCAATTGATGAGAGATATCGTGTCATGAACTAATAATTTGTTTGTATTGTTGAATAATATTATGATCATATTTACCATATGATATGTCTCCAATTCATCATTAGATAGTTGATGACAAAAACAAGAGTTAATAAGTACTCAGCCGTTACAAAACCTTAATATGACAAGGATATGAATCATTACATCGATATGACAATAAATAAATAAATAAATAGAAGACTTTGTGTGTCAATATATGATGATATTGGCACCTAATATTCCACAACAGTTAATCATTTTTTTCGGCTGATACAAATACAAGCCTTCATCATTTTTGCTTTGAAAGGTTAATAGATAAGAAAATTCAAAATTGGAAAACAATTAACCTTGGGTACGGACTATTCTTGACCGCTTTCTGTCCATATTTTCTCCATCTGTATCCATCTTCAAGGTGGTCGATCTCACTTTTAGTCAAGAAGGCAAAGCGAGGCTCTCTTGGCTTTTTCTCTTTCTTTTTGGGCTTGTTCCTGAAACGCTCCAAAACACTAGTCAAATTCACCGCAAGATATATGTTTGTGGCAGATAAAACTCACCAAACTGATAACAATAATTTTAGGGTTAAGTATGCGCCTATCATTGTTCCCCTCCACCATTTTAGTCATACACAAAGCCTACATATATATAAGCATTCACGGCACTGTATAGTACAAGAGAGTATAGACAAGAATGACCAAATTCATTTCATAAGAGACACTGAAAGTCATAAACAACTGAAAAGACACGGAATGATATATAGGTATAATATAATTGCATTAGTAAATAGTATTTCAAAGAAAATTAAAAATTCTACCTCTAGAAAAGAACAGATATTATAATTAATAAGATAATCAGATCCTATTCACGAATTGTTAAAGGAAGAAAAAGAGAAAGTCTATGAGGAAGAATCTTCTTAGCCCCCATTGATCTATCAGAAATCACAAAGAAAGAGGGGGGAAAAGAAGGAGAAAACCTACTCTTTCTTAGGCTTTTCATCTCCATGTTCACACCCTTTTGGCTGCTTATCTTTCTGGCTTTTGGCAATTGAGTCTTCTTCTATTACTGCTTCAGCTTCATTAGATGACGAAGACACCGATGAATTGGGTGTTGATTGGTTCCCACTGATCCCCGCTGAGTCTCCTGCACTAGGCTTCTTGGGGTTTTCATCAATGGAGGAGATCACTTCAGATGATGAGCAAGACAAGTCAAAGGCTCTTGAGAGAGTGTTGTAATCCATGGAACCATGTAAGTAGTCAGTGAAAGTGGTGTGATGAGAAGGATTATTATGATCAAACCCTTGAAAGTTTTGTGAGCTTGGTGTTGAGTTGTTGTCCCTAAAGAATGGAAAGCTCGATGAGTGGTTGAGTTCATGGTGGTTGTAATGAAACGGATCATAATAACGGTCCTTCTCATTCTCCATGGAAGGGATAGAAGAGATGGCAGAAGGAGAAGGTTGGAGGAGGAAGGGCCAGAAAAAATAAAGGTAGCTTTGAGAATGATATTTCAGCTACGACTTAAATTCGATGTGGTTGCTTGTTATGGGAAAGGGAGCTTTTGGTTTAGAACTTTGTTTTTCTTCTTGCTTTTATTCCTTCTACTTTTGCACCTTCACTTTAGTGTTTGGAGGTAATTGGGGAGTGTTTCTCTATCTTAATCTTTCTAAAGTCATTGTGTGGTTGGTTTTTTTTTTCTAAAGGAAATAAATTTTCTTTTTTAAAATAAAGGAATAACTGTTATACCTGCTTGTGCATATATGTGGCGTGATTTCTTGATCTAATAAGAATACACCGTATATTCTCAAACAACATCTATTCCTATTTTACATCGCTTGTTAATAACACACACTTTAATTAGTGTTGAGAAAATTTTGTTTTATATTTTTTTTCTGTCTTATCAAAACGTTAAAGTTGTCGTCTCATGACTTGAAGGTTAAGAATTCAAATCTTAAAAATAGTAAGTCGCTCTATTTTTTTCTGGTCATATATTATGCAATTTGACATATTTTAAAGGGTGTAAAAGAAATATAAAGAAAATTAACATGAGGAGAATATTTTAATCCTCAAAAGGCAATTGATTCGAGAATTATTAGTCAGTCGGTTGAAAGGTTTATTACCTATTTAGTTGATAGCGACTTCTCATTTAATTAAAGCACTCCTCTATTAATTTATCTGATCGTTTTGAATCTAATCAAAGAGAAAGATAAATAACAAGTTGAATAATGCTTGCATGATAATAGGTTTCTTTTTATATAATATAAGATAATTGATGTTAAGTAGGCGACAATGCTATATATATTTTATAAGGTTTTAGCTAATTGCTTTGTAATGTTTTAAGAAGAAAAATTAATTTAAAATCTTCACCTCAAATTTACATTTTGTGTCCATTTGAGCTCCACGTAAGTGGTTTGGTAGGATCATATCTGATAGTGTGATTGATTATATGGGGGTCCTTGAATTAGTATATCGACAAGGCACAATATACCTCATAATTACTTGAATTTTTTTTTCTGGTATTATTAAATAAACAAATGGATATAAATAATTTGTATTCATGTACATTATCATTACTATCATTGTTAAAGATATTTTTTTGAGAGAGAATCAGGGAAGGGAAGTGTCATAGGGGGTCGTAGTCACGTTGTTAGCAAGGGAGTGGGGTTAGTCAAGAATTCCGACTATACGCATTTTGTTTTTGTAATTTTGGAGGGTTAGGCTTACACGTGTCATGCGATTGGGCACCGGCATTTGACCGGAGAGTGGCACACGTACGAGAGATTCGTTTGCTGCTATTGTTGATTGTTCTGTTCCTTCGCAATTTCTTCGGCGTTTTAAAAGTAAGAAAAATCAATAGTTCTATATTATTAAATATATGTATCCATTTAGATATAATAATAGTAAAAATATAGCCAAAAATTAAAAAATATAATTTATAAATAGTATAAATTTAGTAATGCTGATTTTTTATTCTTTCAATAGCAACATATAAGAAAAAAAAAAAACGTCTGCTGTTCCTCATCACGCCTATGTCTACGGCTATGTGTTGCTGAGTGGGTTTTCACGTCACATTCCTTTTTCCCTTTCTTGCTGCCCGAAGTTTGTGGCACGCATCTGGTTCCCTTTCCCTCCCTTATGCCTTATCATATGCTCACACTATCACATTCACATTCACATCAAATCAAAAGACGAAAATAAGATGGTCAAAATGTGAGGTATCTACCCCCATTGCTTCCCCCACTCTTCTGTAACTGCGCGTCTAATAAACTTCTCATTTGTCTCGTATAGTTGCATATGTTGTTTTTAATTAACTATGGAAAAAACTTAAGTGCAGTTCCTTAGGTATTTTTGGTGCTGTTTTTTAATCAAAATTAGAGTTTTACTTCGATAATTTACATGCATTAAAGATCAACATAAATTACCGAGATGAAACTCTAATTTTGATTGGAGAATAACACTAAAAGCACTTAAGGAACTGCATTTAAGTTTTGTCCATTAACTATTAGCAGGAGAATAAGTCAGCACATCAGAACAAATTTATGTTTATGTATATTTTTTTTTAGGACTTTTTGAAACATATCAATGTGTGTGAAAGCATCAATGTAGTTTTCGTATAAATTCTATAGTCTCCGCAAAGTTTTCTAAAAAATATAGGTAAAGAGGAGATCGACCTGCTAATGAATTATTAACTAACTTCTGGCCCCTCGTAAGGCGAATCAGAACCTACCATTTGTCAAATTAATTAGACGCTTAATATGTACTAGTAGTTTAACATGTGCATTGCATAGAATAAATATTTATTTTATATAACTTAAATTTATAATAAATAAATACTTTTGAATATATATAAATTATATTATAATTAAGATTTGTAATAAATAAATATTTTTAAACATATAGGTTATGTTTTAAATTTATATTAAATAATTATTGTAATACAATGTTAATTTTTAATTATTGATAACTTTTAAAAAAATATTAAAATTTAATTTAGAACTAAAGATATTAAAAATGATAGATTAAAAAGATAAGAGATTAAAAAATTCTTAAAAAGGCTTTCATTGAAAAATAACAACTAAAAATACTTTCGTTCAAGATAGCTGTTTTCATTTCATATAGAGGGTGGATTTAGATATACTAGTCATCTTAAGGGGGAAAAACTATAATTAGTAATTCATTCATGCCATTCCAAAGTTATATCCAAAACCCGTAGATCAACTGCCAATGGATTGTTTTAGCTTAACCAGTGGTCTCGAGTTCAAGTCTTAGGTATGCAGTTGTATTAAATATTCGAATGAAGAGTTTTGCAATCTATAGTGGTCCTACCCTTCTTGAGTAGGATTACCTCTACTGAAAAATATATGTGGTTTCTACCAAAAAAAGTTATATCCAAAACCCAATTATCATTTATAGAGTGTGTTGAAAAAAGTGTGTCATAAAGTGTGTGCCTAACATTTCTCATAATATATTGCCCCTTTAAGTGTTTCCTAACCGGAACTTATGATGGAACAGAAATCCAGCATTGAATAATTTATAGGATATATGATAAAAAGTAGAAAATACCTTTAATTTAATTTTTGTCTGATTGCTTTTAATGGCTCCTGTAATTTTTTTTTCATTTTTTTAATTACCTTTTCAATTCACATTAGAAATTAAAGACTTTTTTTTTTAATATTTCAGTGTAGACAACGAGACTCTAAAATAGTAATTTTTGAAATAATAATATATTGATAATCCGTAACCATATATAAGACATTGACTGTAAAGTTTATCATCAAGCCTATATTGGTGAAATTCCTATTTTGTCTTGTCTTTATAAAGGAGGCAGTGTAACTAACGTGCATGAGAAAAGGACTCACTATTTCTTTATTACCTCAAGTTTTTTAAGAAAATAAAAAAAATAATTTATATGATGGAGTGACATGGTGGATTTTTATTAAAAATATATTAATGACGGTGCTTATAAATTAAACTCAAACAAATCTTTTAATTAGATTTTGATTATAGCGTATATATTTGAATATAAGTTAATTAATCTGATTATAACTTGAATATAATGTCATTTTAATTAAAATTTTGGGAAAAAAGAGTTTTCAACCACACTTTTTTCTTTTTACAAATGAATATTCTAAACTTTAGTTTCATTTCAATTAATTAATTCTTGCAGTTTACTTTTTTTTAATGGGCGTCTTGAACTTTAATTTTGTCCTAATTAATTCCTAAATTTTACCCCTTGAATTTTAATTTCATCACAATTGATATTTAAATTTTATCCTTTTTACAAATAATTCTATTTGTATAGCTGGAGTTAAAATATTGATGGAAAGAAATTCCAACCATTTATTTATCTTAAATTTTAACCATTAACTAGTTTTTTAGTAATTATCTTCTCAAATATTAAAACACAATAAAAAAAGGAAGTTTCATACATTATCAATATAAATTTTTTTTACACTAACAATCAAATAGAAATCATACTAGACATGATTTTTAAAGTAGTTATATAAAAGTCAACAAACTAATCATACATGACTATTTGTGATTTAATGAAAGTGTAAAATATCTTTACTTTAAATTTTAATAAACCTATAAAATTAGAAAAAAGAAAGAAAAAATAATCAAAAACAATTGAAAAGTCTTTATTTGATTTTTTTAATTTTTAATTTTATTATATTTTTATAGAATTAATACTAATGAATGATTGAAATTTAAGACAAGTAACCGGTCGAAATTTTTTCTCCATTAATAATTTAGGTCCAACTTAATAGAATGACTATTTGTGGAAATGTAAAATTTAAAGTTTTTTTTTTTTAGAGCGAAAGAAAACAAATTTTATTAAAGACAAGGTCACAATCTAATGTAAAATTTAAAGATTAACTGGAACGAAATTAAAATTTAAGATGTTTATTTGAAGAGATAAAATTTATTAAGATTTAATTAGATTAAGACATCTATTTGTAAAAAAGATGAAATTTAAAGATTAATTATAACGAAATTAAAATTGAAAGTGCCTATTTATATAATAAAAAAAAGGGTTGGAACAATTCTAATTGCTTTATTTCTCTCATATTAGGCCCACGTTTTCAGCTAATAACCTTTGCTTGTAGAAAACTCTATCGTATTTTTTTTAACTCTCTCTCATACCAGGGTATCACAATATTAAATAAACAATAGGTGTTAAAAAGCTCTAAGATACTATTTTTCTTAAAAAAAACTATGTATTTTCTTTTATCTATTCTCAAGTATGAGGCACCTTATAAATAACAAGTGACAGTTGTTTTTTTTTAATCTTTTTTGTATTAGACTTTTCTAACCAAAAGTCTCATTAAATAACTTGAATCAAATTAAATAGACTTATTTAAAAGAGAATATTTTTACAAAAATAGAATTCATAGCCTTATTTGAAGATTACCAAAATACTTACTACTTAAATTGTTAACAAGTGACAGTAGCAAAATATAATCACACACAAAAAAGAAAAAACATAACGAAGCTTTTACGAGTAAAGAAGTCAAATTTAATTGTTGAAAATATAATTTAACTTTCTCACATTCTTTCGTGCATAGTAACCTTGTAAACAAAAACCTCGATTCAATCCTGGGATGTTTACTAATCACCAGACCCTCAACCTAAAAGCTGCTTGTTACTAATAATAACAATTAGCAAACATGAGACAACATACATCACAGTTCTGAGAAGTTGGTAAACGAAAGACTTTTCTTTGGTGGGTGCAAACCCAACAATGAGCACCGCCCATTAAACAATCATAATAACACGTCCAAAATGGCCCCACCAAACCCAGCTGAAAGGAACGTGGATAAAAGGACTGCGTAATTCAATTCAGAATTGTTTCTTGTATACTTATTAACCCTTTTAGATTTAGAAAATATGTTTAAAATACATGCATAAGAAAAAAAAGTGAGCAAAAGATAAAAATAATTATATATAACATCAATTATTTCATGTTCAAATTGTTTGGTATACTGACAAGTTTTACATTAGTGACCAAAAACAAATATAATTCATCTTTTACTCAAGTTTGAGTCTGACTATAAAACTATAGACGTAGTTATTTGATCATCAAATTATATAATCATATTAAATTTTAAAATGATGGGAAAATGTCATTTTAAAGGATGCTAAATACGAACTTGCATCCTTCCTGCTCCATTCTTTTAATTTCCCTCAGCATAGAAGATTTATCGGGCGAAAGAAATGTGATAGATGTGGATGATACACAATTTAAAACACACTTTTAAAAAAAAAAAAGTTTTGATTTGTTTTATTTTATTTTCTCTTTAATCAAACAAAATAAATAAATGTTAAAAACAAATTTCTTCCGAACTTTTCTTTCTCTTAATTCAAATCCAAGAAACACCCACACCTTACAACATTTTTCCTGCCCAGTGTCAAACACATTTAATAACTTGAATACTCTTGGATAATTTTAGCCTACGTCTTTTAATTAATTTCCTTTAAATTTTAATATAAAAAGATAAAAAAATATATTATTATATTTACAATGGCTATATATATTAATGAAATATTAATGTATTGATTATTAAGTTAGAATTCATGTATTTATTAATTTAATATGTTATATTTAAAACGTGTCATGCCTAATATAATTTTTATAATTTGGCTAATATACGTATTAGTATCTTATGATATAGGTGTCCTACTTTTATCCGTGTTTCTTAATCCAAACATATGGTTTATGACAAAAACGGAAAAACATAGTTCACAATGTTATATACATTAGGGGTGTTTAAAATAATTATTTCAATGATATTTGATGTGGGAGTTCAAATATTTATATTTATCCATTGATTTTATTTCTTATTGCGTTTTATAGATTTTTATAATTAATTATATAAAAACATAAACGATAAAGTATTTTAAAGCATAAAATGGTTAGCGAGATTTTTGCTTACGCGATAGCATAGTCTCTAGAGTATGATGGGAGTAATTTATAACGTAAATAAGAAGAGTCGTAATTTTTTGAAAAATTAACATTTAATAAATATAAAATTGACAAACATCTATACTTTTATTAGTAAAATATCAAGTATACATATATATTAGAGGAAAGAAACAAGAAAAGAAAAGTTTAGAGGTCGTAGCAATAGCATCATTGCCTTTCCCTTGACTTGACTCAGCCTGACATAGTGACCACGGACCACAGGATTTTATTACAAGCTTGAAATTTTAGATTAACTACTTGAGTTAATAAAGCTCAAATAAAAATACTACATTAAATTTTATTAACAATATAATTTTAAATTATCAATAAATTATATTCTGTTAACTTATGTTAAAAAATTTAAAAGTTTAATTAAAGTGAACTTTTTTGTTATTATGATGATATGATATTTCTTTATTTATGGATTATTTAAATAATCTTGTATCATAACAAATTAAATTGAAAGTTAATTTTCTTTAGTATATTTGTCCTGTTGAAAAAAAAACCAAAAGAAATGGATGGTAAGCAAGATTTCCCGGGTTCATCATTATCCTTCTTTCTTTAACAACTGAAACCTCTTTACAAGGAGCATGAAATTGTTGACATATTTGAGTGCTTTTGTGTTGGATTTGACTTGGTAACTTCAATCCGACTTGCGGGCATTCATCCCGTACAATGTTAATTTATATGTATCAACTTAAATGTTTTGTTTGAATGCAAAAAAAGAAAGAAAAAAAAAAGAAAGGAAAATGTACTAGAGAGAGAGAGAGAGAGAGAGGGAAAAGGTTTAAATTAAAAAATATATTATTTAAATGGAGAAAATTAATTAATTTTCTTTTTTCTTTGATCAAATGATAAAAATAAAATTGAGATAAAAGAAGTACAATTATATTAAATGAGTAAATGGTTTTTATATTCTGTTAAAATAAAGTTTTATGAATAAATTCATCCTTTTAGCAAATTTTATTCTTTTCTCTCTATTTAAAAGGAAGGTTTTTTTTTTTAGTCTCATATTATTTAATTTTGTTCTCAATTAAATGATATAAAATATATATATTTTCTTTTACCTAATTTCTTTCCACCCACTTTTAGCAAGCATAAAACCCATCTTACATTGGAACGAGCTCAATCTGCTCCGTTTCATATTTTGTATTTATATAAACATTATGTTTGATTTAATTCCTAATAAAGTTAATCATATTAATTATTTTTACTAGTTTATGGCTCTCCATAAAATCATTCTTAGTTTACATAAAGTAAGTAATTTTAACATAAAGATTGTTTATAAAATTTATTTTAAAATATTTATAAATATGCAATATGATGAGACGGTATGAGTTCCAATTATGAAAACTGTTGTTAAGAATAAAAAACTATTTGAATGGAAAAGAGTTTAGTTTTGATATATTGTCAATATAAATATTTTTACATAATTAAGCAATATAACTTTTAAAATAATTTTTTCAAAAGTTAACAATTTTATTATACTGCACAATAATTATAATGAATAATAGTGTAAATTTTTTTTACAATATCTGTGCATTCTACTTAATTTTTTCAATAAAATTGTAATTCACTCTTTCGTACTTTTTTGTTTCGTATTACGTGCAGAGTATTTTCGTTTGATTATTTTCTTGGGTTGACAGTTAACACATTGATTGATAAAATAAAATGGTAGAAAAATGAAGGGAAATAATTTTGAAGTTTAAAATAAAGAAAATATAAAAATTATTTTTCAAAATTTCCATTTTATTTTCTATTTATTTTTCCAAATAAGCAATAATAATTTTTGAAATTTTCTTGTTTTTCTCTCCCTTCATCTAAACAATGCATAACAGCATGTAACAACATATTAATATGAAGAAAATCTACCCTTTATCATGTGATAGCCAAGTCTTAGAATTTGTGGGTTTGGACTTAATTTAACCCCAAAAGCTAGTTCAAGAGGTGAGGGTTGTCTCTCACTTATATACTCTATTTTAGACATATTACTAATTGATGTAGGATCTTTAACACACTCCTCACATCGAGGACTAAACATTTCGAGCTTCAAATTTGCAAGACTGGATATCTACAGATAATCCAATACGGCCAGTTATTGCATTTGGTAGGTCAACTTATAAAATAATTGTCACTTGGGACATTCTCTCATAACCTTGCACATTCAAATAGTAGCAAATTGTTGTAATTGGACATTACACTAGTTTTTGTGAGAACAATATTTGTACTTATCAGCTTATTATTTGTACGATCGGTATATTTGTTATGAATTGGTTTTCGTCCTTAACAACGAGTATGTTATTAATTTCAAATTCAAATTTAAATTAAACAATTACTATTATTTTTAAAATTAAATTAAATTGTATTAATTATTGTTATTATAAATATGCTGTTATATTTAAATTCAAATTAAAACAAATTTTGATGGTTTGATTTTTATGAATTCCAAAAGGGTTAAATACTGTTACTTCTCTATTGCTTGGAGGATTGTCAATGGGATTGAAGGGGTGAGGAAATCTCTAGCCTTTTTTGATTTAGGTTCTCACATTGTCCTGAATCTTGTGGATGCGTAAAAGAAGAGTAAAAGGAAGATTCATCACTTAACCGAGGAGGACTTCCCTCAACTAGTAAACATTGGAATGTCTATCTGAGTGGATTTAGAAGCATTTAGGATGAGGTGCATTTGGACCTTGAGAATTGAATTGAATGAGCTAGCTACTCATGTGGAGGTGGCATATTCACTTAAACAATGCGTAAAATGAATCTATGTGCTTTCTAATCCTGACCAAAGAATATGTTCACAGGGCAACAATGAGGATGGGCATTTCTTGCCCATGTATGAGGTTTTGTTCTAGGATATAAAAGTCTAACTTTTATTTTCCAAATTTGAAGAATAAGTACTTCAACACTTGATGGTTGCTCCTTCCCAACTACATCCAAATGTTTGGGGGTTTGTGAGGACCTTCAAGTTGGTTTGTGGTAGGGTTGACTTAGGGTAGTCTTTGTGCTTTCTTCCACCTTTTCAAATCATTCCAAATATAGGATAAGAAGAATGGTTGACAAGGGTGGTTGGCCCACTGAAACTCGAGCAAATGGCTATTTAAGGAAACCTTTGAGTCTCTAAAAGGCTTTAATGACCATTATTTCTTCTTTCACCCTTTTGAGGAAGGTAAGAAGTTAAACTTGATGTTAAAGGGTGTAAAGCACAAAGATAACACAAGAAGGGGGGTTGAATTGTGTTATATCAAAATTTTGCAATTCTTTTGTAAACGACGTATTGTCTAAAATAAGATCAAAAGAATTTTCAAATACGTTTTTAAAAGACAGACGAAAGCTGAACGTCAAAATTGGAAGACACGGAAATTATACTGGTTCATTTCACTCTAGAGATTACATCCAGTTCTTGGCAATAACCAAGTTCTACTAATTTTCACAAGTTACAAGTATTCTTTCCACAAGCCTCTTCAAGCTTAACTCAAGTAGTCTTTCACTTGCCTCTCTAAGCAAACACCTAAGTATTCTTTGAATCAAAGCCTCTTCAGGCTTTCACCAATCTTGTTAAGAAAAAGGTTTACGTGTGAGTTTACCTCATTGGGTTTAACGTATTATTAGACGAATATACAATGAAGTACAAAAAGAATTTTACAAACAGAGTTTAGAATAGATTTTTCTTTTCTTAAAGCAGTTGTGAGTTTTCAGAATCAGTAGCAATAATATCAACAACAATTATGATCACAACTCTGCGCTCGAAGGAGGTCTTTTCTTCTATTTATAGGCTTCTAAAAAGAATCCGTTAAATGTATTACATAAGATGATATTCGTCTGATGAAGAGAGTCGTTGGAGCATTAAATGTTGCATTTAATGCCTTTCACCAACTTATCATATGATAAGATAAAGCAGTCTGCTTATCTTTTCTATTCTTGTACTCAAACTTTTAGTAGTTGTCATGTCTGCTTTCTCGTTCTGACATTCGCACACATATTCCTTCTTTTTTGCTGACTTTCCTTGAGAGTAGTATAAGCATAATACGTTTTGAGGTAGCTTATGCTCTGATTGATGTGCAGATCATTTTAGAACGTTGTCATCGTCTGTAAGACTTTGTTAGTTACAAAGTTTATCTATCAGAAGATAAGATGATATTCAATCTTAAAAACGTTAGACAATTACATGTGAATGAATGATTAGACGATTATGTGAGGACATATATAATTTTAACTTGTTTGTTATTATCAAAATATTTGAGGGTTATAAATTTGTCCTTTGCCTTAACAAAGGGAAATCCCTATTTCCCCTTTGTACT
The DNA here is from genome assembly GCA_004329165.1 of Spatholobus suberectus. Classification (NCBI taxonomy): domain Eukaryota; kingdom Viridiplantae; phylum Streptophyta; class Magnoliopsida; order Fabales; family Fabaceae; genus Spatholobus; species Spatholobus suberectus. The sequence continues at coordinate 76,374,198 of CM014734.1, forward strand.
AGAATGTGCATCATTTCCTTTATGATGCAAAAACATTCTCATATTCTCTTTTCGATCTCAACCTCAAGAAGAGGCATATTATAGCCTACCTTTATAGGATGATGTATTGTCATGTCTTGTTGGGGCCCATATATTAGTTGTTGTTAAGGGTGTGGAGTTTTGTTTTATGATTTATTTGTTTATCTATTGATCATTGTTTTTCTTGTTGCAAGTGAAATGGTCAATAAGGAAACTCATTTGGCCATGTTCAACAAGGTTAAGGGTGGTTGATGCAAGTCGGCTAATCCTTTAACTTCGCTTCCTTATCTAACATTGAAAATGATTAAGTAGCTAATCATTGTAAACATAGAGACCAGTTCTTCTCCTTCTCCCTTTCCACTCTAAGAGAGGGCTTATGATCAAGGGGAAGAGAGTTTTTATTGTTGATCTTGACCTTGAGAGGAAAAGGCCAAGGATAGAAGATCATGAGGATGTAAGGAGGGGAAAATACTACAGATGATATTCTTTTTGATGCTTTGTTTGCCTTCTAATTGGGGGCCTTAGACTGTGCCAAATATGAGGTTATTGTTCAAAGACTTTAAGGTGTAAACTTCAGTGTCAGTTTTGTTGACTAATCTATAAGGGCCTTCCTAGTTTTCTACTAGCCATATTGGGGATTTTTTTTGCTCTAACACTAGCCTTTCTTAGTACGAGCTCTAAGGTGGAATTTTCATGAAACCATGCATCGATTATATTTAAGGGTTGTCCTTTGTTTCATCATGGCTTCTTTGATGGTAGCAACCTCTCTTTTTCTTCTAACAAGTCTATCTTTTCGCTTAAAAGCTAGTTATTGAGTTGGGGATTTGCATGAGTTGTCATGAAGTTGGGCACTGTTATTTCTATAGACATATATGTTTCTACCTCGTATATCATTCTAAAAGGACTTTCATTTGTTGTGGAGTGAAGGGTGGTGTGGTACGCTCAAAGGACATGATGAAATTGCTTTATCCACCTTCCTATAAATGGAACCAATGTTCTTCACAAGCCTTGGGGAAAGTAATCACGTGCCTTGCGACCTTGAGGGATTATGTTGGTCCTCTAATAATGGTCTTCCATGTTTTGTGGCGTTTTGGGTGTCACCTACAAGGGTTCTAACACTCAAGTTAGTAGGGGTTAAAGCTAAGAAACGAGATAAAATGATAACTTACCTTGCATAGAGTGTCCCAATGTGTTTGTAACACCTTTGAACTTATCACTAGTGATAAAATTGATTAACCACTTATAATGGTGATGACCCTAGGTTCATGAAGAAATATCCATGTTTAGTTATGTAGTTTTGGGTGTAGGGTTGTTGTACATCCCAAGCGCTGACAAGGGCGAGGAGTGATCGCCAGTGCAATAGAGATAAGACACAGACAATGAGCGGCTCCTAGTAGGCTTCCAGCGAGAGGGGTACATGAATGAATTGAATACACATCGGAATGAGAGGGATCAAGAGGCTGTGCAGGTATGGGACTGTACAGTTGAGGATAGCTTAAAGGAATTAATAAGTGCTACCTATACCAACAAGATGCATTTACTTTTCGGTAGCCTATCACTTAAGACCTCCACAATTAAGCGTGCTTGACTTGGAGCAATTTAGGGATGAGTGACCTCTTGAGAAGTTTCTCAGGAAGCATGTGAGTGAGGACAAAGCACGCTGAAAAGTCTTGTGTTGGTTTGTGGGGACAGTCACAGATCCTGAAAGCGGCCAGGCGTTACAGTTGTTATCTTACATGTGTAAGTTCTTAAGGTGCGTGAATATATGATTAGGTATGTTTAACAAGTGATTTAGTTTAATGAAAAATGAGTCACTATAGACCTTGATTGGGGTCCGAAATATGAATAAATAAAGACAAAACTTTCATGTAATAATTAATTGTATATATTATTAGTAAACTCTCTTGACAATTTATCATAAACATATTATTCATAAAAAAATTAAATAGTAGCTAAACATATTTAATAAATTTTCTCAAAATCATATTTCTAATAATTTCATTCTTAGAAATGTGATTTAGTTGGGAATAAACTATTCTCTATATTATTCATTACCTAAGGTAATGAATAAGAAATTTATAAATAGAAAATTTAATTAAAAATCACATTAAAAGTACATTTATAACATTAAATGTTATATTTTTAATAAAATATTCTTTTTTATTTTTTATAAGACAATGATTAACATGATCATAATATTAACAAGAAGAAAAAAAATGAAAGATAAAAATTAAATATAATTTTTTATTTAAAATATTGTTGATATTTTTTATTATGAATTTTAATACACTTAATTACATTTTTTAGTAAAATTTTTTTATTTATTAATTCGTTAATTGTGCATACCCTAATATTAATAATAAAATTTTTGAGATATATTTAAGGATTAATGGTGTTTTTAATTTTCAATTTTTTTTAATTTAGGTTTCAATTTCTGATTTATAAAACCAATATTTTTCGTTCCTATATTTTTAAAATTTCCCAAACTTTAAGCCTAAACCTGTTCAGGGACAAAAAATTAGATATTTCAAAAAAAAAAAAAATGGTTCTCCACAAATATTTTTTTTATAGCTCTATTCAAAGTACTGTTAGGTACTAAATATAAATACTTCTCTCAACAAAAATTTGAGGTGTTCAAAAATAAAATAAAAAATAGAACAAATATTTTAAAAATCAAAAATCAAAACCATAAGAATTAATTATGTTTTTAGTCTCTAAAATCTGAGATAAATTCATTTTTGGTCTCCCAAATTAAAAAAAATCATTTTAATCCATACAATTTCAAAAAATTCATATTTAGTCTCTAAAGATAGATGACGTTAATAGAAGTTGTGAAAAGTAGTGACGTGACGCTATTAGCATTTGTCACTTATACATTTCAATTAGAAATGTCACCATTTTTTGCTACTTTTGTTAACGCTGTTTGCTTCTAAAGATTAAAAATGAATTTTTTGAAATTGTAGAAATTAAAATAATTTTTTTTTTCAATTTAGAGATTAAAAACATATTTATACCAAATTTTAGGAACTAAAAACGTAAATAAACGAAACCAAATTTAGAATTTTTATTACCCAAATTTTGTTTAGCTGGTGTGTTGGGCATTGTAAGAAAGAGAAATTGTGCGCTGGTGTGAGTAAGTCAAACGTTGTGGAGTGGAGAGGAGAGAGGGATGATATGGAACTGTGTAAGAGTCACAGCCATGGCTGTGCCTTCGTGGAGGCCCACGTGCGGCGCTTCTTCAACCACCAACACAGTCCAACTACGTTCTCAACTCGATCACCTTCATGCAGAGGCTGACGCCACCAGAGCCAAGGGTACCTACCCATCTCTCTCTCTTCACTCTTCTCCCCTATCAATTGCTTATTAACACCCCCCTCCCCGTGAATATGATTAAGGTCTTCATTTTTTCACTTTTCCATTACAATTCTTACCAAAAAAATAAAATAAGACTGAGCTGCAGTCTAAAGGGTTCGTAAAGTAAAGATTGAGGATTGAGGCTTATACTGAATTAATTTAAAACTTATGTGCGGTGGTTGACAGCAACTAGTGCTAGGTTGAGGCTTCTGCGATTGTCAGAGGCTGCAGAGCAGTTTCAAAAACAAGCAGCTATAAACATTCAAAAGGGGGAGGAAAATTATGCAAGGGATATGCTTTTTCAGAGGAAGAAGGTGTTGCAGGCTTTAGAGAAATCCAAAAGACGCATTGAATTGCTTGATGAGCTTTCCACGAAGCTTAGTGAGGTACAGTGAATTTATCCTGAATTCCTCAGTACTACGGTAGTATCTTGTTCACAGTTATATTTTTTAGGTTAAACAAATAATTTAGTCCCTACACATGTCGTGGATTCTCAATTTAGTCCTTATACGAAAAAACTTATTAAATCGGTCCTTATACGTGTCGCATATTCTCAATTTGGTTCCTGTCGTTTACAAATTCTTAATTTGGCTGCACATATAAGGACTAAATTAAGAATGCACTACATGTATAGGCACCAAATTAAGAATGTGTAAACGACGTCATGACGGTAGGGATTAAATTGAGAATTCACGACATATATAGGAATTGATCTAATAAGTTTTTACATATATGGATCAAATTAAGAATTTGCAACACGTATAGGACTAAATTATACGTTTAACCTACTTTTTATTGTCATTATGACTGATGTAAATGTAATCATAATCATAAATATCAGTATATTGAGGGAGAACAGCTCTGTTGTCTATGTTATGAATTGTTCATTTAGCGTGTTGGATTCTTAATGTAATGTATGGCCAAAATGTTTGAGGGAGGGATTTATTTCAAGTGTTTATGAAAAAGTTGTGATTTTGTTTACAAGTAGAGGCACGAGCACCTGCAGAAGGGACTGTATATTCCTCTCAAGCTATTGTTTTCTTCTGTCTGCATATATCAAGTTGTTCCCTATGCTCATTTGAGGAGGATTCCCAATTCTCATCTGATTTGTATAAGTTATTTCTCTGTAAAGTCTTCCTTTCTTATAAAAAATGTATTCACTATGGAAAAACAGAACAAATTACAATTTTTTATTTCTCAATAAAAGGACAAAACAATTTTCATATTTACATGGTATATGCACTTAGAAAAAAAATCCTTTTGTACACCCTTTAAAAATTTGTTTTAGAATTGATTGTATCTCTATATAACCATTTGCAGTCAAAGAATTGCAACCAACATCTTCTATAGAAAGTGATGATGAAAGGTGGGTTCCTTCCTTCACTTCAGTATATGTCCTGACCCTCATTTGCTGCTTCACCATGTAAAATCATTAAAGTATCAGCCTCTGGGAAGACAGTTGATGGATGAAGTGGCATTAACTTCAATATTGCATAAAAACAAACTGCTTTTGAATTTACCTGTCACATATTATTTTAAAGGCATCAATTATCCTTGGTTTTGCTTAGTCTGAAATGGAGAGTATCATAGCCAAACCCCAATATAATGTTTGTGTAGACTTATATATAAGTTTTTACAATGGCATTTATTAACTAGTTCAAAATACATAAAAGCGTACACTGCTTACATTAGATAATTGGGTTTTGCTACAAAATTCATAGAAGACGTTAAATAATGTACTAGCATTTCATATAGCCTCATTAGGTAATTAAGCTTTTTAGACCCATGAAACTTGTAGTTCCAAAAGTATAAGCTGTTAATATATGTAGGTCACTTAGCCATATATAACCTTTACGTAAGAGAAATTCAAAAATAAATAAATAATGATTACCTGCAATGATGGTGTCAATTTTTCTATCTTAAATCTGTATTTGGTATGTTCCACTGACTGATGGGCATAACTATACTTGCCAACTCTGACAGTTTGTGTTGAACATCTCATGTATTTTAAATGAATTTTTTGGTTTGTGTCTATGTATAATGTTTATTTTCTCTCTCTCTCTCTCACTCTGTATGCTACTGTTGCTTTTGCTTAAAATATTCATATTTTATTAACTGTATAATGAAAGAAACCTATTGTGGTTTCAGGCAATATCTTTGAAAGAAAGTCAGCTAATTGGAAATGTTACTGTGAACATTGAAGACACAACAGAAGATGCTTCAAGTCCAGTTCGAGTTATTGCTCCAAAGGAGGAAGTTCAAAAAGATTTCACTAAGGATAACTCAGATCCTGATATGATGAAATTTGGCGATATTCAAGATGAGCAACTTTCTATGGTAAGTGAGGGAAATCCACTGGATGATAAGGAGACTCAGAATCTTCAGGAACCCCTTAGTATTGACAGTTCGAATGAAGACAATATGGCCAGAAACTTGTCAGAAATATCCTCTTATGAGGACTTCATGGAACATATAGATAAAAAACTCAGTGAAATTGAAGCTGAACTAGTTACTGTTTTGAACGTCTCAACCTTGGTACTGGATAATGAAGAGAGACCAAAGAATTCCAGGTTGCAACAAACAATTGAACTCCTTGAGAGCATCCATGGCATTAGACAGAGGTAAAACACTTCAATCTAGGAAAGCATAATTCTTATTGTCTCCTTTGAAGATTTAACTAAAAAAATCAATTTAGAGTAGCTGCTCTCTAGTGATTTTGAATTATTGTTATGAATATTCATATTAAGAGAAAATAATGAAGGTAATGCAACACTTTTTCAATTTTCCAAACTCACAGAATTAGAAGTACCAAGGAGGCAAAACTGAAGATCTGATCAATTTTGTTTTGCTCAACTCATCTTCTGCTTCCAGGTGAGAATTAACTTCATTTGTAGAAAAAAGTCTGCCACAAATTTTTTGTATCCCTTAATGTGGAAACAGGAATGACACATTTGAGATGCTTATTATTAGTTTATTAAAATGAAAAGAGGTGTTGATATCTTGGTTTACCATTATTCTTTCCAACCTGCAATCATCTGTTTGGTCATGGAGGGGCAGCAGATTGAGAAAATTACCTAAGGACTAAGGATAGCCTAGTGAAGTTTCTTGTCCATGTCTTTAACTTGCATTTCAAAGTTTTCTGGCCTTATTCTGTCTCATAAATGAACATAGTGAAGTATTTTTGGAGGATTCCCTAAGATGTCCTTTGCGTGTAAGGTAATGTTGCATCAATTACCCTGCAGGTCACCACCTAAATTTCTTATTGTTGTCATGACTCATGAGGAATTAGATATTAAATAATGCATCTACTTTGTATCAGACAGGCTAAAAGGTGTGGCTTTTTTTATTTGAAATTTTAAATATGGTTTCCGTGATTCACATATTTTATATATTTGCTTCATGCAATACCATAAATTCCCGTCATTTGTTTGAGTTTTCACAATCCATGCATACTTCATATGAAGATTTGGCATTCTTGCTACCTTATGATATCAGGAGCTTCTGCAAATCTGCAACTACGGATGAAATTATTCTGTATATGGACCCGTGTAAATTGTGTTAACACTAGCCATGATAAGTGTTTACTAACTCGTTTATTAATCACTGTCTGACTAAACAATTTGTTATGGTATTATTGCCATTATTTTAGTTGCTGAATTCTAATTCCATTGTGGTGATGTATGCTACAAGCCTAAATTTGCTTACCCTAATTGTTATAAAAACGTGACACTACAAGTTTTAAACTAATTGTTATAGACTCGTAACCAAAACTCTGCAATTTGCACCAAATGCTTCGCTGAATGTTGAGAACAAAAAATGTATTCATAACTAGACTGCATAAATTTCTCTGTGAACTAATGTACTAATTATGCTAGTACTTTCTGCAGTTTTCTTGCATCTGAGATGTCCTATGCATAATATTTTAAACGTATTATTAGTTTGAAGCAAGGCATGTTTAACTCAGGCCTCCATGGATAAAAGGATTGAATTTTCATAAATGCGGTTAATTACGCTCATAAATTCACTTGCTCACAAACCCACCACGTCCAAGATGTGACGTAGCAGCCATCACAGAGGGATCCATTCAGATGGACTGTCCCTTTTTTTCCGAGTCTCTTAGGTACCTTTATGCAAGAAACATTTTCAAAGTTTATTCAAAATAAAGTACCACAAGAATCCAAATTGTGTGTTCTTTTTACATTGAGGTATGACATCACATCAGGAAACCAATAGAACTAGCACTACGAAGTACGAATAATAATGGGCACCCGTGACATTATACTTTTCAAGTATTGGTGCAAGTAAAGGCCAACGCTTCTATTGGCTGAACATCCGTATTTCATGCGTATGGGCAAGTGACAGCAAATGGTTGGTAATGATGTGCATTACACTTATAACGTCCAAGAGGCTGTTGCCAATACAAGATCAAGAAAATAATCATCCATTGTTCGAATAAATCAATAAAGGATGCAATTGCGGACAAGGCCTGACCTCGGTGATATATCACCATTTTTTTTCATAAAAATATGGGACTAGTTTCATCCCTTACGGGATACCTTTGACCAAAATATAAAAAAGAATAAAGGATGAGCTAACACTAAGGTTGTCTTTGTGGCCTGATGATGGTCTCAGGTTTTAGTAGCAGAAGCAGTCACTTCATTCATGGGGTAAGATTTCAAACATGAGACATTCCACAATAGTGGTAGTCTCGTATACTGCTCTGCTCAGCCCTTTTAGAAGAGATGTTTGAATTAGACAGTTTCCATGAGGTCAGCAAGAGTAATCTTGCCATACATGCCATGTTCCAAGGAATCAAATTGTTTGCTTATCTGCATAATGTCTATCTCAGTAATCTTCCCCATTTGCTTAAGCTTGTATATGACAAAGTCAGACTTACTGCACCAATAAAAGTAAAATGGTTAACAAAAATGAATAAAAAAAATGGTTAACTAAAATGGATAAAATTAACATAACTCAGGGTCAGTATTCTCTGTTGAACTGAAAATTTCTACATTATCTTTGCATGCGGATTGAGGCCTATTGGCTCAACCAGATAATCTGTTTTGCTACGTTTGCCTTGTCATTTGCTCAAATTAGCACATCAATTTCTATATTGCAACATATACGGTTCGAAGACATTGTAAACTAACCATAGTGGAATTGTCATTATGTATCGTGAGAACCCAAACCATTGGCATTTGAACTGAGTTCATGTTCTATCATCAATCATTCAGCTACAGATAGTTCCTAAGGTCATTCTGTTTTAGTTAATGCCGACTGAAGAGGGTGAAATCATAAGGCCATAAGGGAGATGGGAAATGACTTTTAATTAAGAAGATACGAATCTACAGTAGAGCGTTGGGACAAGAGTGAAAGATGTTATTTATCCTGTTCTACAGCATGATAAATTCTTCTTAATTTTAAAAAAAATAAATTCCTTCTTTGAGGCGGAGGTAAACAGTATTTGCACATGCCTAGTATTTCAATATCAATTAAAGTTGGTCTGAGATGACGAGGGTCCTTTGATTTCTGTCCCCATCATGCTTTATTATTATTATTATTATTATTTTAATTTGTAAAAGCTATAACAACTAGACAATGTTCAAGGAACCAGATATACTCAGGGGTTCCCCTTTGCTGATTTATCATCAGACCTAATTTATCCTATTATTTCTTATTTTCTAAATGAGTAAAACGGGATTTAGCTACGAACTTCTGCTAAAATTCTGTCCATTCTTGCTTTTAATTAGGCCTTGACTTCTTATAACTATCTCTTTGTAACCAATGCACTCATTCTGTTGTAACCTTTTATACAAGTGGAAAAAGGAGAGGGAAAAATATTATATGAGATTACAAACATTCAGGCATACCTGATTGATCCATCATTATCAAGGTCTGCAGCCACTAAATCTGATAAGGTTATCTTCTTCTGAAGAACCCATTTTGCCATCTTACGATTTCTCTTATGAATACTATATTCAGTGAGGTATATAAAGGCCCTGGTAACTGCCAGTGTGCTTACCAAAAGCCATATAATTGCAAAGCATCTTCCGGTTACTGTTCTGAAAGAATAATCCCCATAACCAACCGTTGTAACAGAAGTCATGGAGAGATAAATACTGTCATCCCAATTCAGGTCCTCAGCAAAGTGCACTGTGACTGTTCCTATAGCAATGCAGCCAATGACAACAGCCAAAGCCAGACAAACTTTGGTTCTTATCCTCATTCTTCCTTTCTCTTCATCAACCATATACGTCATGAGAATATTCTTATGTCGATTCTCATCCATCATGCTCAACAAGAATGCCTCTTGTGTATCACAAATGTATGCAACCAACCCATTGAGCAGAAAACCAAGAAATCCAAAACCCACCAAAATGAAACCACACGTAAAGATCTTGGTAAACGTGGAGTCAGGAACGATATCTCCATACCCAATAGTGCAGAGAGTTACCATTGTAAAGTACACAGCATCTACAGGCCTGAAAGTGCTAGTGCCCCTGAAACTCCCACTAGTCATGAACACTGCTACCCCAGTTGCCACATACAAGAAAACACCAATAAAGGATAGTCTAACTATTGAAGATGAAGACTTATATGGTTCAGAGGGCTCATGAAAATCTACCCCCTTGTCAGTGAATAATAGGGGTGGAGCAGAGCGAGAGCGATGGATAATCTTCCCTTTCTTGAAGACCAAGTTGGCTATGAGGTTAATAGGAGAGCTCTTGGCTTCATTGGTGATATGAGGAGAACAAGATTGGAGCAGTGATGGGGCAAGATCAAGATCATGGACGCTTAGTTCCTTGGGTGATGGTCTGCTTGGTGAGTCTATTTCTTTCCTGGAGCAAGGGCTCAGGAGGGGCTGCTGCATGGTGCATTCAGATTGCAGTTGGGGACTAATGATTGCAAGCTAGTATCACAGCTTCTTTCAACTACTAGTCAAACCAGAGAGAGGAATGGGGGGTACATGTATGTTGTAGCTGAGAGTCATATGGCTTCTGTCAACTGAGAGCTCATGCACAGGTTTATTTCTTAATATATGTTAACAAAATTTGATGTCTTTCCTTGCACAAACTTTGTTCTAATAAGGAGAGTCAGTGAATATTTTTAATTTTAATTCCACTAATTCTGTAGTGTCTCATTATATGCCCCAACTTGAACAGAATCACTAAATTCCATATAGCTGCCATTAAGTATTTCTATTGATCCCAACTACGTGGAACACGAACCCCTTGATTGTATGCCCCAACATTTGGAGTCCAGGACTGAGCCATGGCAAGCTACAGTAGACCTTAACAGAGAAAAAAGTTAGTTACATCTACTTTTCCTTGGTGGTACTGATATTGTAATGCAATAAATAATTGATTGATTAGATGAATTATGATTGAGAAGGAAAAAATGATTTCATATCTCTGTAAAGTAAATGTACACGATAATTATAATGGTAATACAATATAGGTGTACTGTACAGGGAATGAATACGCCCAATTGTAGAGGATAGCTGCCTTAAAACTAACTAAATTAACAGAAACAATTGGGTCGGTTTCTTCTCCCTGTGTATTGTTGGGGTGCAGTTCCAGTAAGGTGGCTGATAAATGATAATGCTCTGCAAAAACTCATGAAAGGGGATTCTATTTTTTGCACCATTTTTTTTTCTCTTTATACCCCCCCCCCACCCCAACAAAAAAAAAGGTTTTTTGTAACCTTTTCAGGGTGGCCCAAAATAGTTCCTTCAGTGATAAAATCATTAATGAATATTAGAAAACAAAAAGGGCCATTATAGATTCATTCGTAATCATCTTCATCTAACCACCGAAAAATTACCCAAAGATTTCAAGAGATAAAATCATTTCTCAAGTCAAATCGACCTTGGACAAAATTATTTTTTACATTTCAACATATCATTTATTGGTAGCACCTAATAGGCAAATAGCAAAGGATACATCATCCGTAGGAGACAATCTTGAACCATATATTCATAGCCCTACAAAAATCTAGAGACCGAACAACTTTTACATCATGAAACGATGATTTTAACCGTTTGGTGGCCGAACTGCAGCAGTTTGAGGAACATCCTTGTGATGCACCGTTTTTCGTACTTGTGCATGAGTTTCTGCTTCATGTTGAAACATCCTCACTAGCTCTTGAAGCTCTAGTTTTCTCAGTGCAACATTTTCTTCAATGATGGGTTTTTTCAGCCCAAGATTAAGCAATCCGATTCCAATTAGCACGATCCCTAGCACAAAAAGGATCACGGAGAATAGAAGAAAGGCATAAGGAGTTCCTGAAGATCCTGGTATTCCATCCAAATTTATGCCAAATAGTCCAGTGATGATGGAAAGAACAAGGCCACAACCCCCAAATATGCCCAAGTTATGTGTAACCGTGAGGCTTCTGTCCTAAACAAAAGTAGGAAGAGTGTGATTATTTGACATAATAAACTTCCCTATTCTCTCTCTATTTTCTATATTTGAATAAAAATAAAATGAAAAACTGGATTGACACCAACACGCACATGAATATATGTCAAGACTATAGTAGTATATAGAATTATACAATTTCATCAAGTATCATGCATATACTTCTGTTAGATATACAACGTGAGCGACACACACATACTCTCCTAGTGTACCACAGATTTTTGTTTGCATTATGATTGCTACTGTGATATAAATGCCAATTAAGTAAATATATTACAAGAGTTACTTTTTAACTTGATTAAAAGAATTAGACTAAATCCTTACTTTAGTCCTCCAAAGATAAAGAGGCCAATCCAAGTGCGTTATCATTTTCCCCTTATCGGAAACAAAATATCATGCAACAGTAATAATGCCAAATAAATATTTTGCACACTTATATTGCTACTGTATGAACTTAGGTACATATTGTAAATGAATTCAATGAAACATTTGTAACTTACTAATTTATAGATTATAGTTCAGTAGTCGGTAAAAAATTACAAAAACCTGCAACCATGCCCGGACTGTGCTTTGCATGACATCTTGGATTGTGAATAAGCGACCTCGAACTGCTTCTTGCTCTTCAATCATTTCCCTTGTACTCTTCTTTACTGCTTCCAGCAACGCTCTTGTTGCATTTCCTCTCAACTGTTGAAGAAGTTCAAAAACAATTTCGTCTCGGGCATGGAGTGACCACTTTCACTCTTATAACCTGCTAGGTCATACAAGAGATAAAGATACATGTGTAAAATTTTGTGTACACAATTTACATAATTACTTATGTGCCCAAAAAATATTTACATAATGACTTATTTTTACCGTAGACAGATTAAATGACTAGAGCACTGCAATCAATGAAGTTGTGTGAGATATGTAAAGGTTTCACTCACTACAGCATTTCTTATTTCTATTTAACGAGGTACAGACACTGACAAGGGAAGTAACAAAGTTTTAAAATACAATTCAAATAAAAGAAACAACATTGAAAAGACAATGACATTGAGAGACACTATTTTATTTCGTAAGGCTTTGACTTATGTAGTCAAGCATTATGAAAAAACTCTTAAAACTTCAAACAATAATTGGGGATTAACTGCTTACTTAATAAGAATATAATAATACTAAGTTAAGCATTTCTCAGAGGTATACTTCTAGTCTACTATGCATGGATTGAAGTAGAACCACTCCCCTCCCCACCCCTAAAAAGTACTAAGTTTAGTTATAAATGAAATCAGCATCGCTGAGCCACATTTAAAACAGCTGAGAACTTCATGATATAGCTCAATAGTTTTCAATGATTTTTGGATTTAATGTTGGATAAATATTTATCATCCTCCCTTCTATTCATAACCTTTTTTTTTTCCCCCCGTCATCCTTTTTCTGTCACTTCATGCTACAAATAATTTAATTAATGGAGGAAGAAAAAGCTCCATTTACTCTTATTGTAACCCGCTCAGAAAAGGGAGTAAAATAAATAGACAGTAAAGACATGGCGGGGGCCCGCAGCAGTAGGGTAGTCTCTTATTTTGCAACAATATGAACCAAGCACTCACGAGCATGGTCTAAGTTAATACTTGTTAAAAATAAAAAACAAAGAGGAGAAGAGAAGAGAGCAAAAACAGAACACACAGCTTTTATGTTGGAATTGAAGAATGTATTTTCGTTTTGCATAATTCAACAGATTTTCAATGACTTGTGTTTTGTGAAAATACAAAGATACAAAGCAATGCTGACTTAGCTTAACTACTCCTCAAAATCATGGATTGTCACCCAATTTCAGCTGCTACATATTGACTAAACAGATTACAAATTAGAAAATATAAAAGTAACATATCTAACAGATTTTACATTCAAAATATCAAGAAAAGTCTCAAATCTAACACTCTTCCTTGAGAGTTTTCTTGAGCACTCCAAGTTTTGATCTAAGCATCTCAAAGTGTCTCTTGGAAAGTGCTTTAGTCATGATGTCTGCAATCTGTTTTTTAGAACTGCAATGCTCCAAGTTAATTTCTTTTAACTTCTCTACTTCTCTAATGGCATGAAACTTTGCCTTGATGTGCTTAGTTCTTCCATGCTGGATAGGATTTTTAGCAATAGAAATAGCAGACTTGTTGTCCATCCAAATGACAGTAGCTTCACCTTAAATTTACCCCACATCTAATAAAATCTTCCTTAGCCAAATAGCTTGATTTGCAACAGCTGTAGCTGAAATATACTCAGCTTAAGCTGAGGATTGGGCCACAACATCTTGTTTATTTGAATTCTAGGAGAAAATCGCACTGCCAAATAAGAAAACATAACCAAAGGTGCTCTTGGAGTCATCTATACTTCCTGCCCAGTCATTATCTGCATATCCTTGAAGCTCTCCACTCTCATTTTTAAAGAAATACAAACCATAACCAGTTGTACCCCTTATATACCTCAAAACTCTCTTTGCTGCTCCAACAAAGGCTTCCTTTCATACCATGCTTCAAAAGGTGTTTTTCCCTTCAAAGCTTTGGTGGGCAGCATATTCAACAAGTATACTGAGGTATTAACAACCTCAGCCCAAAAGGTTTTTGGAAAACCTTTCTCAAACAACAAACACCTAGCCATTTCCATAACTGTTCTGTTCTTCCTTTCACTCACTCCATTTTGTTGGGGAGTGTAAGGAACAGTTAATTGATGTTGAATTCCTGCTTGCTCACAAATTTTTTAAATTCCCCTACTGTATACTCAGTTCCATTATCAGACCTGTGCCTTTTTATTTGACATCCAACCTCATTTTCAACCATGAGCTTAAACTTCTGAAATACAGTAAACACATCAAATTTTTGCCTTAGAAAAAACACCCAACTCATCCTTGTGAAATCATCTATAAATAGCAGAAAATACTTGCTGCCATTTAGAGAAATTGTGCTCATTGGACCACACACATCAATATGTATTAGCTGTAATTTTTCATTAGCTCTCCAGCTTTCTACTGTAGGGAATGGCAGTTTACTTTGTTTTCCAAATTGACATACATCACACACATCAACATCATCATCAATGGAAGGTAAATTCTGAACTAAACTATTTGAGCTCATTTGCTTCAAAGTGGAGTAGCTAAAATGACTAAGTCTTTTGTGCCATAAAACAGAATCATTTATTGCACTTGGAAAGGCATGCATAGTAGTTTGTTTCCACTCTATTGGAAAACTTTTATCTCTCATTTTGATAGACATTAACTCACACCCAGATGGATCAAATATGGTGCATATCATGTCTTCAAAATGCAGGGTATAATTCTTTTCAAGCATTTGGCCCACACTCAAAAGACTTTGATTTATCTCAGGCACATATAAAACATCCGAAATATATTTAGTACCTGAAGGAGTTTTTACAGCAACAACTCCTTTGCCTTTAACATCAACACTTTCTCCATTGTCAATGGTGACCTTGGAGAAATAAAACTGATTTAACTCCTTGAAAATGCTAGCATCATGAGTCATATGATTTGTGCATCCACACCTCTTTGCTATTGCATGCTGAATAGCAAGAAGCAACAAATAAATGCTCATCATTTTTTTCTTCATGCTCAGTAACTTGGGCTTGCTGTCCCTGCTGCTTTGCCTTGTTTTTGCAAACTTTCTCCATATGACCAAGCTGGTTGCAAGCTCTGCGTTTGACTCCTGGCCTGAACTAACAGAAATTTTCTGAATGATTCTTCTTTTTATAGTGAGGACAAGGTGGATACTTGTCTTTCCAGCCTCCTCCTTTGTTGCTTTCGTCTTCCTTTTTTCCTTTTCCTTTCTTCCCACCAAATGGCTTTTTTCCAGAGCTACTGCTGCCCTAAGCTTTGCCTTTGGTACTAGCCACAAAAGCACCTGCAACATTTTCTGCCATCCTCAAGGATCTTCTCTATTCAGTGGCTTGCAGAGCATTTACAAGCTCTGCAATTGATATTTGAGAAAAATCCTTGTTTTCTTCAAGAGAGGAAATTTTGGACTCAAACCTCTCAAGAAGACATACCAAGATTTTCTCCACAACTTATTGATCACTAAGTTCTTCACCTAGTAATCTGATTTGTGTAACCACCTTGGAGAGCCTATCTGCAAACTCCTTCACTGTTTCAGCTTCTTTCATTTTAATTGCTTCTAATTCTCTTATCAGATTTAACACCTTCATCCTCCTTGTTCTTTCACTTCCTTGGAACTCCTCCTTAAGTTTGTCCCAAGCCTCTTTTGTAGTCTCAAGATTCAATATCTTGATAAAAACATCATCATGTATAGCTGCTTGTATGATGGCAAGTGCTCTGCCATCCTTAGCCACTTCTTCATTGTGGAATCTTATCTGAGCCACTGTTGGGTTGTTTGGTAAAGGAGCTAGATTGCTTCCATTTTCCACCACTTCCCACAGACTTTGAGCTTTCAGATAAGTTCTCATCTTTGCAGCCCACAAATCATAATTTTCTCCTGCAAATACTGGAGGTGGAGGTAGGGAACTGCTGTATGGAAGCCATTGGTTGAAGGTTTTTTGTGTGGGTTTTCTTACTTGTTTTCTCTCACTCTGTTTTTCAATTTTTTTATCACACTCACAGACCTCTTAAAGATCAATGAAGCTCTTGATACCATGTTAAAAATAAAAAACAAAGAGGAGAAGAGAAGAGAGCAAAAACAAAACACACAGCTTTTATGTTGGAACTGTAGAATGAGTTTTCGTTTTGCATAATTCAGCAGATTTTCAATGACTTGTGTTTTGTGAAAATACAAAGATACAAGAAAAAAAGTACAAGCAATGCTGACTTAGTTTAACTACTCTCCAAAATCATGGATTGTCACCAAATTTCAGCTGCTACACATTGACTAAATAGATTACAAATCAGAAAATATAAAAGTAACATATCTAACGAATTTTACATTCAAAATATCAAGAAAAGTCTCAAATCTAACAATACTAGAATAATTTCTTAATTCTCAATGCAACATTATGGTTCAAGCACTCAGAAGCACTGCTGTTTGTTAATACAAAAATTAAGAATCACATCACAACTTCCAAATAAAGTTTTTTTCCTCATGAATATAAAACTCTCCAGCATAAACAGCAACAATACAATTCACAAACTATATTATAAGTTTATAGCAGACACTCTACCAGTACAGTATTAGTCATGCTGTAATATGCATAATTACCTGGGTTGATAATCTTCTAATTTCTTGGTTCAGTATTATAGTGAACAGATGCAAATCCTCCTGGTTCCTCCTAGCAGAAAGAAAGAACATAGTGTATCCAAGTTACAAACAAAATAGATAAAATGCCCACCTATGTTACACTTCTTAAGTTCTTATATATAATGGTCCAAAGCACATGCAATCACCTGTTCATAAACATCAATTCAACTTCATCTGCAGCCCCAAAGATGTGTTTACGAAACAACCTATGATATCATACGCATTAGTAAGAAATAATTATGATGGCACTGCATATTAAATAATGATCCCAATTCCCAACTAAGTATGATTTTATATCACGATAGAATGTTAAAAAGTAAATCATTCATAAAGATACAAAACTTTTATATTTATCATCAAGAAAACTGATTAATATAGCCTATGATAATAAAAGTATCAGATTTTTTTTTTTTTTGGTAACCATGTTATTGTTGTGAAGTATCCACGGTTTTGTCGATGACTAATCTCCGCCAAAGAACCTGGTTGGCGACTTTTAGTAGGGATCTCCCTTTTTAATTATGTTTTTTCTATCCATAAAACCTGAATCCAAGACCTTGCTTAGAGATTTGAGTCCAGTTTCACTTGGACCAAAAGCATCAGATTTTAAGAATAGGAAATTAATCAGTTTCAGAGAATATTGTTAAAAACAAATTAAAGAGAAAGAAGGAAACAGAGTGAAATTACAACCAAATTCCGTCTAAATATATCAAAATAAAACAAATAAAACATGTCCATAAATTAATACAAGAACCAAAGCCATTAGGCCCACCACCCCGTCTGATGCCCCACAAAGCAGGATCTATGAGGGGAATTCTAATTTTGAGTTACAAGAACTAAAATATAACCTTGTGACTGAACAGAACCTTTTCGACAGTAGTAAGAAAAAACAAGGGAGGGGGTTGTTCTTTTTTTCTCTGTTCTTCATTTTATTCTTTCCATCGCAAGTCCTGGACTTCTTAGTTTCACCCTCTATTCATGCCTTTCAAGAGGGCAACGTGTTCCTTCCAATCAAAAGTACTTGGTTTTCTCTTTAATATTTTTCCATGGACAGAAGTAACAAAAACCAAGAATCAATAAATCTACTAACGACGAGATTAATTTTTGAAATCATATAAATACGGTGAAGACTTACAAGTATTCATAATCTTCACTTTCATGAAGAGGATAGGAATTCCATTTACTGACTATCATAGATCATGAATTTCCAGTTCACATGCAACATGGTTGCTTGCATCATGCCACACGGTATGTTTCTCTTTAGTATATATGCATATGACTGTCGACTATGAAAAGGAATAGCCAACTGCAAACAGTAGTTGAACTGATGAAGCTCCAGTTGCAACACTCTCAGACAACCCAAATCAACCTAAACCATATTTTGAACTTCATGCATTTGGTCTTATAATTAACGTGTTATCCACCAGATTCCTATATTATGTTCCTTAAAAAATTCTGAGCAACGACCAGATAAAGCAGTTCCATATATTCTCCCAAATTTGACACATACTCTTTTATTCAGATATTCATTAAAAAATATTTTTTTTCCATTCTGTGTATAGTTTGATAATATCTAACCAGCAATTGAGCCTAGAAATATTATACCTATGTATATATGCTGGCATTTCAAGTAGTAACCGGCCACAAGGCCGATTTAATTCGAAGAATTGCAATCCTTCTACACTTTACCTTAATGAAAAGCATTGTCTAAAAGCAACACCCTTTGCTTAACGATTTGGATATTCAAAGTTCAGGTGTAAATTTAATTACACCATTTCCAACAAATCAGTAAAGATTATGTTTATCTTATATATGGAGGTCACTTATAGAATTAATAGTGGAAGAAAACAAAATTAAAGTACTAATTAAAGGGCAAAGAGTAATCATCAATAGCAAAACCAATAAAAAAAAAAATCCTATTTGGTAACAAGATGTAAATATAATTAACCTATCATCCCATCGGGCAAGTCGGCAAGCTAGGTGTGCTACA
This sequence comes from Spatholobus suberectus, assembly GCA_004329165.1. NCBI lineage: Eukaryota > Viridiplantae > Streptophyta > Magnoliopsida > Fabales > Fabaceae > Spatholobus > Spatholobus suberectus. Next base: position 76,393,208 of record CM014734.1, read on the forward strand.
ACCTCGTGAATGCTGCATGGTATGTTAGCACCCCCTGCAGCCAGCAGTTCCTATATAACATAGTTGAAGGCAACTAAGGACAAAAATAATAAAAAAAGAATTATGCTTCTGGCAGAATAATTATTTGATTAAGGATTTCAATCCTCTAGAGTTACTCTCAGAACAGCATGAATCCCATTCATTCAATTTATTTCATTATATAACAAATTAATATCTTCAAATTAAATTTAATAAATCTCAATGGATAGATCCACAACAGCAGAGGATCCATATCTGTCTGTCTGATTAATGAGGGCTAGGGGGCAAAAGACTAACTGACCTGGACTTCTAAAATACCTAACACGTTGATATTTGATGCAGAGCCCTTAACATGCAAAGCAGTCACCAAAAAGTTTTGTGCCTGCCATGCCCGTAAGACAATGGGAATGTCATCTTCCTCAGCAAATGGATCACCAGCAGACTGCCCTAGAAGTTAAAATAGTAATCCTCCAGCAACTCGAACTGGAACCTATCAAAATAAACACCAATTAAAAGCTTATTTTATAAAACCGAATGGCTTTTCACCAATTCATTGAATCATTGATTTTACTTAAAGAAGCACAGCAGCCAATAAGATATTTTCTGAAGACACCCATTTGCAAAATGGTGACAGCAAATTGATTTTTTTAATTAAGTTAATAAGCATATACAGTTAGTATAAAAGTTTTTATACCATCAACTAATCCTAAAATCATTTTTAGTATGATAGTATAAAATACCTCTATATGATAATTTGTGATTGGATAAGAGTATATAATACTGTTGCAGTGTCATTGCATATATAATATATTTTTTATTTATAAAAAATAAATTAACAAATTTCATAAAATCGAATGCCTTTTCACCAATACATTGAATCATTGATTTTACTGAAAGAAGCACAGCAACCAATAAGATATTTTGTGAAGACACCCATTTGCAAAACGGTAACAGCAAATTGAATTTTTTTCAAATAGAAAAATTAGCAAATTTCACTCTCAAGTATCACTAGTTAATTTAATTACCTCATACAGAAGGTGTTTCATTCGATCGCTTATTAGTCTACTTTCTTCTTGCAACGTGATGCTGATGGCAGGATGCAACCAGCGAGAACTACCAAACCATGCAGTGACAAATGGATTAGCAGCATCCAAATGACACCACCAAGTGGGCCCCACTGGGCGTTCCCAGTAAGGAGTTGCTACATCTGCAACAGGAACATCACTCTCATCATCTGTGAAATCAAACGGCTGGGCATCGCCGCCATGCACTGCCTGGAAAAGTTCAGAAATTCTATCCCAACCAATTGGTCTCCAGTAACTCCTTGGAACACCCTCTTTGCAATAGAAATGAGGTGCCACTGCCACTGGCTGGTAATCCTGCTCACCCAAAGCATCCCCATGTGATTCATGCAAGCAGTTTCCACTTCTTCCTAAGCAATCATCACTTTGCTTGTCTTGAAATCCCTTCTTCTTGGCCACCCTTCCACTCATGAACTCAAAAGCACAAATAAGTCCATCAGTCCAAAGTTCCCCACCCTGCATGTTATCTCTGGTGGAAGAATGGGTTTTGTGATTTTCCTCCTGCTTCATTTCACTACTAAGTGAAGCTGAATAACCTTCATTCACAAGAAGAGGAACTAGAGCCTCCAAAACCATTGATGGGAGAGTCAAATGTTAATTGAAATCGCAGCAGCATCACCACAAGAAATGAACAATTAATGTAAACTTGAACACGATGATGATTCATAACGTCAAATCAATTAAAACCTCAGAAACTAGACAAATTAATTAAATCAGTATCAATCACTAGGTTATTACTACCTTACCATAAACATCAATGCAATGTCAGCAAATAGAAGTATTGTTATTATGATTTCAATTTGGATGCAAAGTGCAAAATAAAACGACATGCAACGCAGAGAGTACGTGAACGACTCGAATCTCAATTATGAGAGACACGTACTTTACTTGTGGTTTGATTCGAATATTAATTGTTGAGCAATCGAAAATGGAGAGGGAGTTCAGAAAAAGAGGCATACAGGAACCACAGAAGCGAAGGCTTTAATTTATAGAGAGAAGTGAAGAAGACGAGGAAAACCGCTCCGATGGTCATGGTCACAGTCACCTAACAGCATTATTTTTACTTTCATTCGTACTTTTTCGTAATGTTTTTTCATTTGTTTTATTCATTCTTTTGAATATTTTTCTGTTATAAAAAATAAAATAAAATAGGCTATGTCGTTCTACAATATTATCTAATCACAAACTATTATATATGATAAGTTTGTTAATTTATAATAAGTACTTAAAAATCATGCTAATAATGATTTTTGATTAATTAATAGGTATAAATATTTTTATACATAAACATTAAATTTTAAAAAATATTGTGAGATTATCAATTGAGAATATCATTACTCAATTACATATTGTATAGGATAATTGTTTATTTTTATATAATTAAAACTTATAATAAATAAATATTTTTAAATATATAAACTATATTATAAAAAATTATAATAAATAAATCTCTCTCTCTCTCTCTCTCTCTCTCTATATATATATATATATATATATATATATTCTTTATATATAAATTAAAATAATTATTTTGAAGAGGTGATTTTAGGAACCACTCTTTATCGAAAGTGTTTTTAGCTATTTTTCTTGAATGAGAGTATTTTTAAGAATTTTTTTAACCTCTTATCTCTTTTAATTTTTATTTTTAAATTCTCTATACATATAAATTAAAATAACTATCTTGAACAAAATATTTTTTAGTTATTTTTCATTAATAAGACTGTTTTTAGAGAGTTTTTTCAATCTCTTATTTCTTTTAATCTATCATTTTCATTTTTATTTTAGATTAAATTTTAATATTTTTTAAAAGAAGTTATCAATACTTAAAAATAACTTTGTATATATATAGGGGCAGGATCTGTTGACACCAGGTGTAAGGATTAGTCAAATTACACCTTCAATAACTTTTTGTATAATACAAATTTAACTAATCCAACCGTTGAATTTGATGATATTATCTTTATGATTGTGTATATCAAATTTCACATCATTTGGACATTTCTAAATATGTTATCTAATATTGAATATTTACACATATTTTAATATCATATTGTACGTTAAAATAAAGTGATTTAATGAACTATTAAATAACTTTAGAATTGTATGAAATTTTGTACACTTAATCTAATTAATAAAAACATCAAATTCAATGGTTTGATTGGTTAAATTTGCATTCTACAAATTTGTATATATATATATATATATATGGGTCAGGATCCATTGACACCAGGTGTCAGAGTTAGTCAAATTACACCTTCAATAACTTTATGTAGAATGCAAATTTAACCAATCCAACCGTTGAATTATGTGATATTATCTTCATGATCATATATATCAAATTTCACATCATTTGAACTTTTCTACATGTGTTATCTAACATTGAATATTTATATATATTTTAATATCATATTGTACATTAAAATAAAATGATGTAATCAACTATTAAATAATTTTAGAATTATATGAAATTTTGTATACTTAATCTAATTAATAAGAACATCAAATTCAACGGCTAGATTGGTTAAATTTATATTATACAAAAAGTTATTAAAGATGTAATTTAATTAACTTTGACACCTGGTGTCAACAGATCTTGACCCTATACACACACACACACACAAAAATTGGAATAATTATCTTGAATGAAAGCGTTTTTAGGAGCTATTCTTCGATAAGAGTGTTTTTAGCTAATTTTCTTCAACGAGACCTTTTTTAGGAATTCTTCTTAACTCTTATCACTTTCAATCTAACCTTTTTATTTTTAATTCTAAATTGAATTTCAATATTCTTTAAAAGAAGTTATCAATAGTTAAAAATGACCTTATACTACAATATAAATTGTTTATCATAAATCTAAAGTATAATTTATAAGTTTAAAAATATTTATTTATTACAAATTTTAATTATAATATAATTTATATATTCAAAAATATTTATTTATTATAAATTTTAGTTATATAAAATAAACACTTAACTTGTGCATTTTGCATAAGCTAAAATACTAGTGTGTGTGTGTGTGTATATAATAATAATAATAATTTAAATTTTGATATAAGATTATTTTTAACTATTGACAATTTCTTAAGAAAAAAACTATTGAAATTCAATTTAAAAATAAAAAAAGAAAGTAATTTATAGGGGGCACTTGGTATACAAAACCATTTTTCATCCCTAAGAATCATGTTTTCTAGGGTAACTAAGATATGATAGAATAAGATAAGATAATTATGTTATCTTGTAATTTTTTATTAGTTGCACCAATAGGATATGATAATCTTATCTTACCTCTTTTCCTATTTTGTTTATTCATTGTATTTCTTATCATGAAAAAAGAAATATATATATATATATATATATATATAATTGTCAATATAATATATCAAAATAATTAAAATTCATTAATAATCTCAGTTTATGCAATTCTAATTAATGATAACAGTAAAGTGAGAGAAATTTAAACAAAGAAACAATAGTTTGTTATTTTCTTGATAGGAGAAAAGATAATATAAATCATTATCTCCAAGAAGCCAGAAAAAATTTATCCCACAAAATTGAAGATGAGAGAGACAAAATAGTTTTTTTTTTTTAAAGAATAGGTAAGATAGTTAAAATGTGGTCAGAGATAAAAGAATTTAATTTAGGTAAGAGATAAAATAATTTAAATTAATGTGCAAGTTAGAAGAGATAAGGATAATTTATTCCAAAAAAATCAAATAAAATTCTCATGAAATAATTAGAGATGACGAATTACAAAGATGACTTTATAGGGAATGGTTTAAGATAAGAAAATAGAATAATAGATGAAAGAAGACAAGCCAAGAATAT